>VWZX01001131.1:1940290-2086892 GCA_013399015.1 Galbula dea | reverse complement strand
ATTCATGTCAATACAAAGGCTGTAAAACTTTATTTTCGTATGCTAGTGTTCTACGTGCAATGAATTTATCTTTCTTCATGTAGTGAAACAGGGATTGACCTTTTTCAGAGATGGCCAGGCTTGTTTTATCTTAAGCCATAATGAGCTTACTCTTTCATGTTCCATGGCTTCCAGTCTCTTTTGAATGCTTGGAGTTCTTCATGGTTCCCACTTTCTCCCCTGCAAGTGTTTCTCATTCCTTGCCTCTATGCATTTCCCTCTCCTTTCCCTTGGAAAGTAACTTTATTCTTCCATGTGTTCATTTTATGACACAACTCTGTAAACACATACAAACCAGAATGACATAAAAAGAGCCAGCAAGAATATGGCCATTCCAGGCCTTTTCTTCCTTGCTCTTCTTCAGTGGAGTTTGCTTTGACCATTTTTCTTCTCCTTTCATTCTCAAGCTGCAGTGGTGTTCTCTGTCTTACTGCATTGTGTTAGCAGCTGCCCACACTTCAAAGAAGGTTCACAGCTTCCTCCTCTGTTCTTACACTGACATAGCTGAAAAGCTTTGAAAATTTGCTTTTATTAATCTTAGTGGGTTTTTTCCTCACTGGCTAAAGGGCTGGTACAGGTTAATATATTAACATATATATATATATGCACACTAAAACCATTGTAAATTGATTTTGGAAGGTAATATTGTACTGTGTTATGCTCAATGCATTCAAACTGAATACAATTTAAGGATGACATTCATTTCTGGTAGGAACTGAAACAAAATTTGACCAGTTTAAAGGAGATTGACATTAATATGTCACTGGGTAGTTTGTTATATCAAATGAATTAGATATTACAAATTCAAGAATCATTTGTTATGCTTTTAGTACAAGTTTTCCTGACATAAGTGAGATAGAGATAAATAGCTACTCACAAAGGTGTCATTTGGTCTCTTGGGGCTATATTGATGATTCCTCCTGAGAAACTCTAGCAGCAGTTTACCATGCAGTAAACTGTGGCCCTGGGTATCCATGGGTTTTGTAGGGGTCTTTTATGGTCAGTTCCTCACTATTTTGATATTGATTTTTATGAGGATTGTGTGTACATATTTTGGGAAAAGAAACTCCATGGAGAAACTTTGGAGTCCTCTCAATTTAATAGACATGAAAAGAAATGTCATAAGGAAAAGATGGGTTCTACTTTGTTACTACTTCCAGTGGAGGGAGAACACCTGTAAGTCATGAGGCTTTATTTTGACTATTACTCAGATATATTTCTACTTTGCTTTTCTCAGATCTCCCTTGCATTGCTCTTCTAGATGTCAATATTCTCACAGTTCCACTAATTATCTTCAAATTATTGATGTTTTAAAAATAAGTTTACTGTTTTCATGATCATATTTTCTTTCTGTAGATTGCTTCTATATTGTTCTATTATGTGGAGCTGTTCAAAATCTTTTCTCTCTGAGGTTTGGGGGAACTTAGGAGCAAGTTTAGAAATGCTGCCTTCTTGTTCTGGATTTGTTTAGCTATAACAGTAAGGCAATTGCTTTTGCAGCATACAGGCTTCCTTTCTTTAAACAAGGGGTTCTGCTGCTCAGAAGATGCTTGAAGAAGGTAGTGCCCATTTAGCCATGTCCATCTGGAGATGTGTATTGCAGAGAGGTTCTTATTTATTGCACTCTTGACTTGGCCCAATATGAGTCTTCCTGTTTAGTTGCTTTTTACCCAGGTCTGCAGAGTGGAAGTGTGTCCTCCCTGAGCCCCTCTGCGCCTGCAGGACCCATTGGCATTGATGAATAACTAGATGGGGCTGTAAGCCTGTGAGGACTCAGGCCTCCTGAGCCTCATCTCGCTCTTCTGAAGCTACTTCTTCATTCCAGTGATGCAAATGAAGGAGGCCCTCATACAGTAGGGAGAAGCAAGAGCAGGGATGTGCTTGAAGTGCCTTTGCATTTAATATGCACGTTCCTTGAAGGCTGCCTGAAATGACCAACAGCAGAATGTCAAAATGAAAGCTGAAGCTTCTTCTGCCAAGGCAATCCCCAATCATCTGTTACAGGAGGACTGAATATTTACTGCAGGAACACAGGCACAAAATTAAATTAAAATGAACACTGCCAACACAGCCTCACAGAGCAAAGGCAGAAAAGTCTCCAAATCTCTTCTCTCCTACTCGTTCTGCACTGCACATCCTTCTGTAGTTTTCTTTCTTTTTAAGCATGATAAAGCTGCCAGACCCTCCATGCATACTTTGGGCCAGCATACAGAGAGGTTTTTGGAGCCAGGGGTATCTTTAAGCAGCAGCTACAAAGGATTATTTTGTGTGTATCTGGTTTTTGAGAAGGGTCTGAAATATTAATAGACAATTTTCTCTTCTCTTAGTATTATAATTTCGAAGTAGTTTGTGTTGCATTAGTTGAATGGGATCTTTTTCAGTCTTTTCATTAAAAGAATTCACTTTCTTCTTCAGAAAAAATATTTATTGAAAAAGAGAAATCTTTTATTTAAATGGAAATCAATAAAATCCATGTTGGAGCTATTGCTGCTAAGTGCATTGTAGAGAGACAACACAGACTGTAATGATTGCTGGAGTTTTTGCTTTTGATTATGAGGAAATGTCTTCTGGTAAAATATACCTGATGGAAAAGACATGTTTTTGCTGGCAATGTGTGCAAACCTGTATTTGGGCCATTTTTGACTGGACAAATAATAATATCAAGAGTATTTTCTTCATACATTTATTTGGCAAAGAAGAGCACAAATTTTCCTTTTGGAGATTCATCTTCACCCTGTAATGAATTCAAGCTGAGCTGTATCTGATGTCTCTTCATGTAGCACAGGATGTGTTTGCTTGCTGTGGTGGGATTGCTCCCAGGAAAGCTTCCAGATTGTTCCTAAATACTTGAGTTTTACCATTTAAGGTCACCTCTCTATTTGTATTCTACTTTGACACCTCAGACGAGGTGAAATTCTTGAATTATAAAGCTATTTAGGCAGCTATGAATTGTGCTGAGCAGGGAAAGCTCAGAGTTCATCTCCCTGCTGACTAAAGAAACCCCAGATTGTTCCCCCAGAAGCTTTCAAGGGCTGATCTTTTAGAAGAGACTTTGTTGAGCCCATAAGCTGCATTTTTGGAGGTCTTTTAACTGACAGTCTTGTCTGTTAGTCTAATGTATTTTAATACTGTACATGCTGTTGGTGTCATAAGCTTATTTTATAAAGCAAATGGGAGAAGTCCTGCTGTATATAGTGCAGCCAGAGAATAGTAACACTATTTAAATATACAGCATATGGCAAGAAGTATGAAATAAAATGCTTCTCATTCCAAAAAGGCATTGAAGATATGTACAGTATTACACGTGGCTTTTAGAAGTTAACTTACTGCCTTTCTTCTCAACTGTAAAATGCATGCTAAGGAAAAGTGACTGTCCTTACCTGTTGCTGACAGCTCCATTTCAGTGGGAAACAGAAACTTACAGCTTTTTAATCATCTCCTGGCTCTACAAAGACAAAAAGGTGTATTTAGATTGAGCAGAAAGCAATAAGGAATATAGGAGTTGCAGCTGGGGTTTTTTTCTGGTTTTATTAACATTTGTCACATAGATGATGTTTATTTATTCTGATCTTTTGTGATCTTCAAAGTTAAGCTTTCAGTAGATACAGGCCTACAAACACACAAAAATGACACAAATATTAGGGTTTTTTTTCCATTTGCAAAGTGGCTGTTCTATTTCAGTTAGGCTAACTCAAAGAGTAACTTGAATTGAGTCTGGGAAGCCATCCCAGCTAGGTGGAACACTTCTCAGTCTTCAGGAGTGTATGAATTCTGGTAGCCTTTGGCTAATCCTTTCACAAGATTTAGAGCTGTTGCATATTCAGTTGCTGACTGTCAGCCTTGTCAGAGGGTAGAAATGCCAACATGATAAAAGAATCTGCTGCTGTCAGTGGCTTGTCTCAACTACCCTCAAAAACAGGCCTTACAATGAAAGCCAGAGAAACACAGAAGAGCTAAGCCCAGATGCCAAAAATGCTTTCAGTGGGAGCTATTTGAATCTTTCTAGGAACCAAACAAAACATCTACTCCTAGTGACCCTGTCTAACAGCCAGAACATCTCATGTGGTATAAAATTTACAGAGCATAAAGTCTAGACCACCAAAATGTGGTGGGTAGGTTCTCATCATAGCTGTGTTTCAGGGCTCATCTACCTCTCAACAGTGACCCAAGAGAATTCAGCCCAAAAGTCTTGGTAAAACATTGACTTAAATGATCTGCCCTCCCCTAAGATAATAATAGCAATGCTCCATTAATCTGCCAGACACTGGTGTTCATTTTCCACTAAGTTAGTTTATGTTTACTACAGGCAATGCCTCAGCTAATGGCCAATAGTAAAAGATGGATTATTATTTGAAGGCTAAGGACAAAACCCCAGTACTGACAAAGTCTCAACATTTGCCTGGGATGACAAGCATGCCAGTGAAATTAAGAAGATCAACCTATTAGGGGAGTTGGGTGTTTCTTGCCCTGGATACTACAAAGATGTTTGTGTGTTGTTTATAAACAGTTATGTTCAACTTAGTTACTTTAAATGGTCAAGCCTAGATTTCACAAACACAACAGTACCATTATAGGAGAAGGAAGAAAAAAGGATAAGTAGATTAAACTAACAGTTCCATTCACATGGTTCTGTCTAGCCTGGTTGTCTCATTCATCCAGTGAAAGCTTGGTGCCTAGGCTGAGTACCTTGTGTTTCAAGCATAATTGTTTCAATTAGAAACAATAAAACTCTATTTCTCCAAAGTATTCTTATAGATTTACAAATAAAATGAAAGCTGAGTTCCACAGATTGAGGACACTAAGACACTGAATGTTATCTAATTAGAATGAGCTTATCCTGCAAGGTGTCAAGAATAGAACCAAACTTGGTGCTGTTGTCCCTGGGTCATGTTGATTCCCCTTAGGCAAGGACTGCATGTGTGAGGTTAGTCAAATGCCACTTTGTTTTTTGATGTGTAGGATTAGCTGCTTAACAGAAATACTGGTTTATTTTTTGGATATACAAAAGAGAAGTGAGCAGAAGTGCTCACTGACCCAAGTAAGTCAAGATGAAGCCATATAATACTAGCTAACGTATGTATCAAAAAAAACCTATCTGGAACCTCAGATCACAGAAACTTGCTGGGGGAAAGAATACATCAGGTTACTCATTGTCTCCTGGTTCTGACTCTTTACTACAAGAAAAAATAAAGTTCCTTTTTGCCCCTCCTTTTTGCTAGGAAGTCCAAAGGCTTTGTCTTCTCTTCCTCAACACCTTCGCTTCTCACCTTCCCTCTCAGCTCTAGTTCCATCCCAAAGCTCCCACCTGAGCCTTCAGGCACTTCTCCCTGCACCAGATTCACAGTCCTGAGGCTCCATAGGACTCTCCCTCTTTCCCTACCCAAAATACTGAAGGCCATAGCACAGTAAGTACAGAAGAGGCATTGCTGCAAAAGAGGATGGGAGGCATGGAGCTTAATGCAGCTTCCAGCACTGTCTTTTCATCCTCCCATGCCACACCACCAACCCACAGCTCTACCCACCCACAGAGGTTGGTGAGGCAGTCACAATGGCAGGAAGGGTGCCATGGTTGCTGATTCTCCATCCTTCCCTCTTAAATATTCAGACATGACAAAATTAAGGAAGACTTACCCAGAGCAGGCTACACTCTGGTGTTCTCATACACCCTAGCAAGACACGAAACTCTAAGTCCTAGTCCTGAAGTGTAACCACAAGTGTTGTTTTGCTAAAAGTACTTTTCCAGTCCCTCCTCTATAATTATTCCATTCATGTCCAGTGATGCACATGTCTCAGATCTGCTTAAATGAATTTTGGAATTGTAAAGCAGAGAGGGAGATACTCCTGTGCAGGATTAAAGGCCCCACTGAAGTCAGCAGGTGCTAAGCCTGCATGCTGAACAGAACAGCCACTCTGAAAACAATGTGGGCACCCTGATGCACTTAGAGCCCTTAGACACTTGTAGGGTTTGAATGTGCTGAGCTGCTGTTTTATTAACAATTCTTTCTACTGCAAGACTTAAACTTTTCCAGAAAATACTCTACCAAATTTAGCTAATATACTGTCTGCATCTTGTCTAAATTTTCTTTGCTAACTTCACCAACCTTCACAATAACAGACTACCTCATACTGAAGCAAAACCATTTCATATCTCCCTGTTTAATTTAGTGCTGCTATTACTCCAAATAATTAACTTCTGCTCAATTATTCCTATCAATTAACCAATAAAAAGCAGGATATAAGAGCTATAAAATAATACAGGAACAAGATATGTTATTTAAGCCATGAAATTTGGGGCTGGAGCTAGAAGTTTGGTCAGGTTGGGGACTTCATATGCTCTTCTTAGTAAACTTCTTGTTCTTCAAACATGATATCTGTAGACTGGGGAACACATTGCCTGAAGGTTTCACAGTTGTCTTCACACACACCCCACATGTTCTGTTCAGAAAAAAAGGTAAGGGAACTTAAAAGGGAACAGGAGCACACACATTTACATATACATTCATGTGTGTTTTGCCTGTCTTTTGCCTTGACTGCTTGCCTAATTTGCAACCTTTTGAGACAGGAATGATTTCCTTTCTTACCTAAAGCATTCCTATACCAAATCTTTTTTACAGTCATCCTTGTCCTGCAGATAACCTGCAGGCAGTTTGTTACAGTGTTTTACTGTTTTTCTGCAGAGACTGAGTGAGACCATGTGCTGTTTCCTTACTGTCTGAGAACAATTTGTAGCCAAGTTTTTGGTGTAAATACTAATATTTAGGAGTCTGCTTCCTCTGCAAGTTCCTACCAGAACACCTGTGGAAGTGAATTCCTCAGCTGAAAAGGGTGGGACAAACAGCTGGAATAGTCACATTTTACTTCTTGCAAGCAAAAATGTCTTTTCAAAGTTGCTTACCCTTATTTTTTAACTAACTGGATGATGCCTTCGAGTGTAATTGGAAGAAAATGAACAAGCCATCTGAACATGTTCCTCTGAAAGATTAGACTCAGGATGTGATGTAGCATTTCAGGGAGCCTGCACCTACTGGAACATTGCAATTTCATTTCACTGAAGCCTTACTTGAGTATAACCGAACATACAGCCTTCAGCAACATCAGACCTGCTGAAATACTGCCAAGCAGTTGCTGATCACAAGTGACCAGCTAGAGAAGACTTACCTTGAACAAATTTGTGTGATTCCTACATGAAAACTGAGCTGAGGACAAAGAGCTTAGGGAATTCAGCAGTACACTGGACACAACAAATGGAAAATCCTCTGTTGATAAAACCCCTTGTCCCTGTATCACTGTGATTTTCCTTATCTTCAAAACTGGGCTACTCAAATGCAGAGATGCAATTACCCACTTGCAGTCCACAACCTCACATGAAATGATCCCTTTTTCACCCTCCACTTGGACAACAGGGTAGTGCAGAAGAAAGAAGGATGTTTGCCTCGTGGGCTATATGTTTTTATTCACATGTAGGCAGAAATAATGGCATGAGTCCCTCAAACTTTCAAAAAATCATTTTCATTCAAGGGACACCTAAACTAGGAAAATTTCAGCTGGCAGCCAGAAATTTTCAGAAAGTTCTGAGCTGCTGAAAAAGGAGAGGTAACATGGAAAACGTCACACAGCCTGAACAGTAGTAGTCATTTTCTCGCCGACTGTAATACGTTGCAGTATCATTTATTCATGTTCCAAAGCACATTAGGTAAAAGTAATGAGTTCTTAGTGCTGGAAGAGTTAATTCAAATCATAATAGAAATCAAGAGAGTTTCTCCTGGGTAAGATTAAGGTAAGGGTTTTGCCTCAATTAATTGTTTTCCAGTTGCACTAAATGAGCAAGATTCCATTTGGTTGGCAATACAAAGTGCTTGTCAAAATGCCATTTCCCTACTGAATTTCAGTCTCCTGCCCTGGGAAACAATCCCTAATAGCTTTCCCCTGCCCCCGTTGACTAGCTCCCTTCACATTTTCCCTGCTTTTTGGAATAATTATAGCAATTCCTAAGCACAAAAATGCTTCCTTGCAAAGTGTATTGTTTTAAATGAATTCTTCAGACAGGAAAGCTATTCAGAAATCAAAATGTACTGTTTTCTAGCTACTGTGCTATAATGCCTCCTCCTGCTTTTTTTTGTGATCATCTCCACTTTTCGTGAGGCAACAAATTCCTTTTATTGTTCATTTCACAGAATTCTACCCCTTGATTTCTGGCTGGTTTAATTTGATTTACAATCTGTATACACAGGATCAGAATCAGGGCAGGATCCATAGCTAATTACACAGTATGTCTTGTCCTTGAAATGGTAATGGGAAAAACAAAGTTTCCTTTCAACAAAAAAGTTAAGTCTCTAAAGTATTGAAATCGATTTGAGTTAATAGGCAGCATTCACTGCAAAGTTTGGGTTTATTCTGCCTTTTTTTTTTCTTGAAACCATGAGAAATTTCTGGTTTACAGTAAAGACTGCAATCTGTTCTAAGCAGGCCAGGACTTCCAAAGCATTATTTAAATGCCTCAGCTGAATACCAGCATTCTTTCAACCCATTTCACACACTGGAGTACCAAAAGGGTAAATAACTTGCAATATCATTTGTGACTGACTTGACTTTGAAAAAGGCACGACCTACATAAACCACTGAGCAGTTGTTAGATGCTTAACTGGATCTCTGAATGATCCCATATGCTCATCTGCTAATGCTGCTAATGATTATAAACATCTCAGTTCATCATATTAATGAGTTATAGCCAATAGAAAAGGACAAAATCTATAACTTTTCCACAAACTTAGTTAAATGTCAAGGTTTTTAAAGGCCTAGTTAGCAAGTATATTAGATGAGATATGTCAGTTTCCCAATTTACGACTCTGACTTGTCTCTTGTGATTCCTTATAGCCTCTAGCCATTCTCCTCTTACCTGAGGCATTCTCTGGCAAAAACCTGATGCTTCCAGTCATTCTGCATTCTTGTGTTCCTTCAAAAATAATTGGACAGGCACCTCTCCATAAACAATCATCATTAGTCACATAAGGTACACAGAGAAGAATACCCTACAAATAAGTTTCAATAGACTGTCTCCAGCCAAATAATCATCATTTGGCCAGCATGTTAAAAAAATGTGATTGACAGGGAGTTAATGCACTTAACACTTTTCCAGCAGGCTGTTAAAATTAGGTCCTTGATGCTCAAAAAGTCCTGCTCCCAGAAAAATGACACCACCATTGACCAGTGAGTTTGTTGCTGTTCGGTAACCGGCTCCGTTTCCAGCCTATATGATTAAAGTCATTATGGGAACTGTCAGTGGGAGAGAAAAAAATGAAGACTGTCAGAAGAAGCAACTGTTGGAATTCTTGGGATTTTCTTATTTTCTAATGCTAAACAATTTTAAAATATTGGCTGTAATTTTAATATCCAGCCAGAGAAGGAGGATTCATATAATAAAAGGAATCCTTTGAGGTTGTGCTATAAATTATATACATATCCTTCTTTATTATGTGGGTAGCAGAAAGGAAATTAATCAGATTTCCTTTTGTGTGAAAGAAGAGTGAATTAGCTTACAAAAACAAATCCCTGTTTTAAAATGTCATCACCACCTATATATATCCTCTAAATTAAATCAATAAAACTAGAGAGTGGAGGGAGAAAAAAACCCCAAAATTAACAGTTGCAAGAATTTTGTTAAAAAGCCTCTTGAAAATAATTTCTGTCCTCAATCCTACAGAGCCAATTAGTTGCTTTGTGTGAATGCACTAAATTAGAAATAAAAAAAGTCCTGATTTCAACCTGAAATCTTCCTGAATTTATTTCACTGTTTGATGCAATTTCATAGGAACAGTTTCACAGAACAGCTGACACTCTTCAATACCCAGTGAGCTCTGGTTTAGTTGACCCACTGAATCCACTGTAAATTGTTGTGGGTTATCACAAGACTGGTATTGTGCATTGCTCAAATAGACTATAGTATTTGTCTTGTATTTTACTACTTTGGCAGCCTTTGCTGATTTTTAATACAAATTCTCAAATACTTCAACTGTTTAAAGATACAGGTCAACATAAAGACCTGACCCTTTCCTTACTTAACTTTAAACTATTTTAATAGATGAAGAGGATGCTTAAAAAGATGGTGTCTTTACCTAATACAATAATTTAACACTATAATTTTCTTCTATTTATTTTTCTTTTCTCACCTGCTACACCTAGGTTTTGACATTAAGAATATTGTGTTTGATATTTTCAGCATTAAAAACCACTTTATGCTTTGGTTCCATTTTACTCCTAGTCAGAAAGATCAGAAAAAGCTCAAGTCACACAGTGAGAAACTTTATCCACTGAATGAGACATTATCCATTCCACCAGACTACAAATCAAAGAGTATCTCTTAGGCTGCTTAAAAATTCATTTTAAAATCTGATCCTGATTGTACTTTTATGGTAATTTCATACCATCAATCATCCTTTTACCTTTAGTCTCTAGGTCCACTGCTTTCCCCATAGATCTCATTCACTCTACCTCATTATAATTCTTTAGGTGAGAAAACAGGGTAAGAAACCTTAACAGAAAATGAGAGAGAGATGTAAATTTCCCAAGAAAAGTCAGGTTCACTAAGAAGCATAGCTAATGATATGTTCTGATCTATGGTTTTTAAAAAAATTAAAAGGTGGAGGGGAACAGAGTGAAAAACACATTTCCCATGCAAATAACCTGTTTGTAATCCATATTCTGACTCAGCCACAGCATTTATACAACTAAGCTGTCAAAATATCATCTTAGATGGAGTTCCTTAAAAAAAAACCCAAAAAACAAAGAATAAAAGAAAGGAATTTTTTTTTTTGGATCTCCACAGAACTTTTTCTAATTAAGCACTGAACTTCCCAGCCTTCTGCACTTCCCATTACAGCTGAGGCTGCCCTAGCTTTGCCCTTACTACAGATTACCTAAATCCTGATAATTAGGAAATGGAACTAACTGTAGAGTGCTGGAAACATACTGATCAAAACCCCTTTCTTACACCTAAACTTACAGTCCAGGATGGAAAAGCTACTCTATATTGCTCTGTCAACCAGTTCTCAGTGGCAGCAGAAGCTTTTGGAAGCAGTTGAAATGTAGTCTATGTGTGGTGGTTTCTCCATGAGTCATCTCTTCCCAGAAGTGGCTATTGTAGTTTCACACTTTTTATTTCAATCTTGGCCATAATGAAAAGCCTTTTTTTTTTTTACAACACTGTGAGATATGACAAATAACAAACCCACTCTTCCAGACACTGAGACTGGAAGAAACACTGTTGTTAATCACAAGGGAAAAGGATGATTCTATATTTTTTTTCCCCCCCCATACTGTGGGCCCAGGCACATTACAGTTCCTAATGTCTTTAACAAAATGTAGCCATAAACCACTGAATACTGGTAATAGTAATAATCCCTGCAAAATGGTTTGTTACCAGCAGTTAGTGACCAGTTTCTTAGTTAATGGCCTGAGGGAAAAGGATTTTAAAAAGCTGTATTCACTGTTTCCTCTCAGGCAATTTAACAGGCTGCATTAAACTGTATTTTCATTGAGCTTCCTGACATTTGTACTCTGATAAAATTCTAGTCAGGGAAGGGAATGAGGCAGCAGTCGAGTATGTCATCACTCTACTTTGTTACAGAAACATTCAGAAAAAAAGTTATTGAGTGTCTTACTCCTCTGAATGATGTTAGGGTTTGGTACTGATAGTCATAATGCTTTTTCAAGTCTTTATCATGTAAAATCAGAAGTATTTAGCAACTTTATCTGAAGAAAGACCAGAGAGTCTTTAGCTGTGTGGTGTGGTGCAGTGCCCTTGAATCAATCAGGCAGTACAAGAAAAAAAGTGATGTGCTTTCATGCAAAATCAAAATGCTAATCTGAAATGCTCATTTGTTTTCATACCCCAAGTAAAAACAGTACCTTATTTAGGAGAGTATTGCATGCTAGTGTGAGATGTGGTAATATTAAAAAGTTAATAAAATATGAGTACAGGAGGGCACATAAAACAATTAATATACAGTTTTCATTTGTATTTTACTGAGTTAATACTTTGTTTCATAAAGTGCTTCCAACTATGGCACTGCTGTACAGGTTTGCAGAAGTGGGGTTGTTGGGTTTTTTATATATACATGCTGTACCCATACTTGATAAAAAACATTTTCAGCAGATGAAAATGCAGCACAGTGCTCTATTCAAAGGCAAAGAAAGACTATTCCTTCACTGTTTCAGTTGTATAAAGAGATGTAAGTCAGCCAAACACATAAACAAGACTGTGCTGATCCCTCTGCCTGCCTCCACGACTCACTGGGTTTAACTGGTATCTCTTTGGTTCTCCTTCACATGGGTAAAAAGTCTCATTAATTAGAAACTTCTTCTCATGCTAAGGTTGTTGCTCATTCAAACTGTGTTAGAGAATTGTTTGGGTTGGAAGGGACCATAAGGATGACCTAGCTCCAACCCCCCTGCCATGGGCAGGGATGTCACCCGCTAGACCAGCTTGCCCAGGGCACAATCAACCAGGTCTTGAACACTGCCAGGGATGGAGAATCCACCACAACTTCTCCAGGTAACCTGTTCCAGTCCCTTACTGCCCTCACTGTAAAGAATTTCTTCCTAATGCCTAATCTAGATCTACTCTCATTTTAAAGCCATTATCCCTTGTCCTGTCAGTACAATCCCTGCCTGATAGAGTCCCTTCTCACCTTTCCTGTAGGAAAGCAGATTTAGTTGTGTGCAGTTTGGTTCATCTCTGTTCAATCTAAAGCAATTTGTGTTCATTTTGAATAGAAGGACACTCAGAAGCTGTGGCATTTCTCTCTTGGTTGAAGAAATCAGCATTGTGAAACCCTGATTCTGCTAGGACTTTGGGTGCAGCAGTCTGTTTCATGCTAAACTGACAATTTCTGTCAGTCACCACAAAAGGCATCTGATGTAGGAAAAGTTCCTACCTCTGATAGCCTCCATAGAAAGGGCTGGACTGGTGATAGCAACTTGATTTCTGACTGACAGTTTACTTTCACTGGTGGTAGAGCAACAGCTGATGACCGAGGTGGAATTTGAAGAGATGTTCTCTCATGGGTTTTGTGTTTAACAGTGTAGTGGCAGTTTACAGAGGTATGCAAACTGCCAAGTACAAAAGTAAACATTGGAAAATCACTTTTTAAGTGTGATTTGCCAGAAAGATGACTGTATTGGGTACCAGTTGTTTTGCAGGAAAGTTGTTTGCTCAGGAGGACTGGTAGACAAGTGCCCTGCTGGTGCCAAAACACTGATACTTTCCTTCCTTGGTTCGTTCCTTATGTTCTGTTCTCCAAAGAACTCTCAACTTGTTTCACTTCCCAATGTTTTATTTAAATCTCAGGAAGATGATGGAGCATGGGAAAAGACCATTTGATGGCTGCTCCTCCTTTCAAATCTCCAGGCTCAAACAGAATTACATAGTATTATGTGACCCTTTGCACCGACTGTTCTGTCAGAGCTTTGGCTGCATACTGCCCAAGTGGTCAATAATGAACTGATCTCTGCCATGATTTCTGCAGGATTAGCAGTGGTGTGAGAAATATAGGGCCTCTATTAAAAGAAAAAAAATAAAGGCAAAAAAAAAAGCCAAACCAAAAACCAGAGAAAGACACAACAACTTGGTTATGTTTAAAATCTTTTTCTACTTTACTCCTCATGCTAATACATTTGTGACAAATATTATTTTCCCAGATGACACTTGTACAGTAGGTCTATTGGAAATGTCAGCCAGAGAGAAAAAAACCCTCCTGCATTAATGTGCATTCTGAAAGCTGCCTCATTATTTCTCATGCCAGCCAGGAGCTTACTAAATAACAAAATAGAATGCAAATAATAACATAATGCAATTAAGCTCATATAAAGTTGGGGTGCTCCAGAAATAGCAGAGAAAAACTGAACACAATATTTAAGTATACATGATTCCATGAAGAAAGATGGGGTACAGATTTTATGCACATTTTATATTCTTATCACCCAAATCAAGTGGAAAAAAAGTAAATGAAGGTGATAGTGTGCTGTGGAACAATATACAGGGATGAGTACAATGGAATCTGTCGGGGTCATCTGTAATGGGTCCTTTAAACAAAAAAGGAGCTGCAGTAGGGCCAAAAATGAAAGTTCTAAAAGTATCTCCAATTAGATGAGATCTTTTTAAATGAATGAGTCTGATTTCCTGGGTTTTAGCAGATTAAATCACATTTTATGCTTGCAAGAAACTCTATCCCAAATTCTTGTTCTGAAAGAAACAAGTAATCATTCCTTGACCACTTTCTTCATCCTACTAATAATCATAGAGGCCTCCTGCTGTTCTTTTAGTCAACTCTTCCTAGTTTGTGTAAGCCTTTCTCTTACAGAAACTCTTCTGTAAAGGACAGACTTCCAGGGGGAATGCCACAGAGAACAGGAGGACTCTATAGGCTGTTCTGGTCCCCTGAGGAATGATCAATGTCCAGTATATCTGTGCAGGTTGTCCTGCTCTTAGAAATAGAAATTAGAAATAAATAGAAATATAAAACTGTGAAGTTTCATAAATGTGCTGGTCCAGAAACTAAAACACAATGGGACACATTACAGAGACTCTCTGCAATTTTGCTTTAGCAAGACAAATAACTGTAATCTATGCCAGGGACTTTTCCTGGATAGGAAAAATATATGGATAAAAATATAAAAATATATGGGAAAATAGATAGTGGAGGCTGCCATATCCTGAGGTGGAACTCAGCTTCATGTGAATGGCTCTAGCTACTGAAGGAAATCTCCTTTGTTCTACAACAATAATCTAACCAATAACTGTTACCCTCTAAAATATTGGGGTTTTTTATCACAAGAAAGGGTTGGGTCCCCATCACATATATACAGATATGTTATGAAATCAATGTCACCAGCAGCAGAAATAAATACTGAATCTCCCTGGATTCATTAAAATAATTCTCTCTCCTTTCTGTTGGCAAGTTCCTTTAGAAAAAAGCCTCTATCATAGAAACAATGTCATAAATCTAAGCAGTAGAGAAATGCTTAGTTAAAATGATAATTATAGACACTTATTAACACACACACACATCCTTATAGCCTCTTGCTCTTTGCCTTTTTGTTTCTGCAGTTAGATATCACCAAAATTTTCAAGGGTGATTTGGAGACCCTTATTCTAGCCTAAGACTAAGGACTTTATAGAGAGCATTTTAGGTGTATTAAACTGTCATTTGTTTCTTCTTAATGTGTTATTCTGTCAACATGCTGAAAAAGCCCTGGAAATTACATACAGATGTTTACAAAATCATATCTTTTTCTTCCCAAAACATACAAATTGCCATTAGTAAGAATAAAACCTCCTCATGCACCATCAGCAACACACCCAGACCTTTTTAGAGACCTCAGAAAAATACTTTAAAAATCTATGTTCTACAGAGAGTGTGTGGCTCTGACATAGAGTAATCTCTGCTGAGAAGAGCAACAAAAATGCTGGTTGTAATTGAGAGGGTAACTTCACTCCTAAAAACAGGTAAAGCAGAGGACACTGGAAGTTACTTTCAAGGTCCAAGTGTGTGTGATCCACACCCCAAGTAGTTCCTCTGCTCCAGAGCAATGGCAGCAATGGAGCCAGCCCCATGTGTTTGAAAATCCACTGAGGAGAATGCTGTGTAGATTGTTGACTAGCAGTGCCCTGGGAGTTACTTTGCTTTCAAGAGGCTGGCTGCATTCTTTGTGCTTTTGGCAGCATCACTAAAATGAAATAAAAAAAGAAGCCATCCTTAGATCTGAATTTTGTTTTCTGCTGTTGAAAATGGTTTCTGAAACCCAAAGAATAGAGCTTTGCAGTTGTTAGACAGGATCTACAATGCTGAAAAGGTCAGAAACCTACTTTGGCTGGGAACTGAGCAAACACAGTGTGGAAGTTAAGGAGGAAACATCCATAGAAACTATACTTTTCCATATCACATTTTGGAGAGAGTGCATGTCTTAGTGTAGAAGAAATTTAACATACTTTTCCATGAAGTTGTACTCCTAGTTTTTAAATAGCCTGTGTATATTTTGGGGAAAATTCAAAGTTTAACTCAAAAAGTATAACTATCCTGCTTCAGGGCTATGATATCCACACACACACACTCTCTTTCTTTTCTTTCCTTTTTATTTTTTTTTAATTTTTTCCCCTCTTTCTCTCTTTCTTTTCCTTTTTATCTGCTTCTCCAGTTGACAAAAACTCAACTGTTTCCACTGTAGTATTTGCCTAGTGTCTCAACTGTGACCTTGCTCACCCCTTCTTCTGTTCAGACTTCAGAACATTCTTGTCACAGCCAGCCATACTCTTCCAGAATAATACTAAACAGCTTGTGAATTTATTCAGTCTTGGGTTCTAACTATATCTTTTTCTGCTCCCTCTGATCAATCTGTCTTGAGTGCTGCTTTACCCCAGTGTATTGTTTTCTTTCCTGCCCACATTTCTGAACAAGTCTATTTAGATAGTCTGTTTCATCAATTCTAACATCAAACTCTATCATTACCTGTTTTGCCTTAACAAAAAAAAGAAAGAAACTATAAGATAAACTTCCTGGAATCCCATAACATCCTAACTTCAGAGCAGCTGTCTACCTGCTGAAATAAAGACATAACTTCATTATCATGTGCCTGCATCCCTGGTTAGCTAAACCCAGCTAGCACTGGAAACAATAGCCCACAAAGAAGGGTGCAGCAGAAGCTTTGTGAGGCAGGAGTCCACAGGATCCTTTCTTCCTAATTGTATCTCTGCCACTGCAGATGCCATGCATTATCCTGAAACAAAAGCAGGAGTTTGGGGTAGGGACAAACAGTTTGTTAATAATTGCTTTTGTCTGAAAACACCACATTGCAGTATCACAATTTTTCACTACAATATTTTCTGGCACTGTTTATGTAATCTCTCTTATTTCTCCTTATAAAGGCACAAGAGCATAAACCCTGTCAAATCAGGCAGAAACAGATCTCTTCTGTTTGTGCTAACATGCCTCTGACCTATAAAAAAGCATGTAACATCTCAGTGCAGAATTATGGCACAATTTTCCCCCTTTGCATGTTTCTTTACTCCTGGTTATGCTCTGAAACAGTTATATGAAGTCTTTACCCCTTTTCAAAGCCAGATAGAGTTCTATGATGGAAAACTAAGCTTGCTTTTTGTTGTTGTTGTTTTTCATTAACTATTTGCTGTTCCCTAAATAAAAATGTTTATTCCCTTTTAAAACCTGGAACACAGTGATGAGCTGCCAGAGTTATTATGTGCATATAAAACCACATATATATTTATATATGCTAATCCATTTAGAACACTTCTTATTCAGGAAATGTATTATTAATTATCTCAATGACTACAAAACAACCAGAAAGTAATGCACTATGAACCATTCTGATCAAATAAATGAAAGGAGGCCATAGGCCATGTTTTCAGCTGGCAAAAAATGGCATAACTACCAGAGAAATGCTTTATGTTAGCTAAGAATCTAGCCCCATGTTTCTAAACATTACTCATTTATTATTTTAAAACATATTTTTAAGTTTAACAACATGAGCCAATGATATTTGGAATATACACACAGGAAGCCATGAAGCATATTGCCTGTAATTACAGAAATGTCAGATTAAAACCTAATATTAGTGCTTGCTGCTATAATTTATGTTCCTTCTAGACAGAAGAAATGCAAAAGGTTTCCTGGCTGCACTTTAGGATGGAACCCAATTGAGTGATACTTGGGAGGAACCTTTGAGAGTGGAGTTTAGAGAAGAAAGGATGCAGGGAATTCACTGATGGTGACATACTGTGTTTAGCCAAGCTAAAAAAGAAGCTATGTATAAGACATGTAAAGTAGTGAAGAGGAGATAAATCATATGTAGTACATTCAGAAACAGTCTTGGCAAGTAGAAGCAAATGAGTCAAAGCTGAGGTGAAGTTTTTAAACACAGAGAAGGCTGCAAATATGCAAAGAAAATCACTCTGAAGGCTGGACTGATTTCAGTGCAGGAAATGTGAAGGTACAGAATGCAAAATAAGATGTTTAGGGACTAAATGTGGAGAAGGTTTCTGCAAGAGCAAGGTAAACTCCTGAGTGGGTTGGATTTGGGGAATTATTGTTCTGTAAATACCTAAAGCCTGGAGAAAGGAGTTGCAGTACACTGGAACACCACCTTTCAGTGACAATTCTGGAGGCATGAAGTTCAGGGCATGTGGTGCAGGAGCAAAAGTCCACTTGGAACAAGGTTCTGACAAGAAACTTTATTAGAGATCTTGGACTAAAAGGGATTTATCAGTGTCACATCAGTTGGCCTTCTCTAAGGCACCTTCAGTTCAGCTAATTCCATTCTGGCAGGAGGAAACAGGCTACCTCTACATTTGCTGTCTTGTCAGGCTGCCTCTGGTGTTCTGGCAGCTAACACCATCCTAAGAGGTGAGACTTGAAGGGCTTGTTTTGGTTTATCTTTATCCCTAGCAAAACAGGTTTGAAGAACTGGGCTGAGCAGCCACTGCTTTGCAGCTACAAACCTGGCTACTGGGTCTGAGTGTTTGCTGGAATGTTCTTTATCAATGTCAGTGTTATGGTTTGGATTAGAACAGAATTAATTCTGTTCAGTAACTGTCAGAACTTTAAATTTTCTTCTTCATTCCTCTGCTAGCTGTAACTGATCATATTCTATAGCAAATAACCCAGGAGAAGAGAAGTGGTATGAAGATTT
Organism: Galbula dea; assembly: GCA_013399015.1. NCBI lineage: Eukaryota > Metazoa > Chordata > Aves > Piciformes > Galbulidae > Galbula > Galbula dea. The sequence continues at coordinate 2,068,154 of VWZX01001131.1, read as the reverse complement.
TTCTTTCAATATTTGTCATAATAAAATTTTACATGGAAATACTTCAATTCTTCTCCTTTAAGTCTACCTGTTCTGCTGGAATTTCCTTCTCAGATAGAATTTCTTCTTCCAGCATCAGTCCCTGCCTTATCTCAGCCCTTGCAATGCCTTCTCTGTACCTAGAATTGTATCTCTCTTCTCATCTCTGTTGGATGCAACAGTGCTAGCTTCTTTCTGGAGCAGCTCAGGAAGACCACTCTTCTCCATTTCAGAATCTGCTTCTTTCCTGCATTTTCAGTTAGAAAAAGATGAGGTGTAAACAGCTAACACAGCACAATTTCCCTGGTACCTAAACATATAAATCAAAGCCATCACTATTAATGTTTTTGCAGCTGAGATATGTTGAAAGGATACTTTCTGTTCCTCTCCCTTAAGAGAAATGCCAGCTAAAATTGTTACTCTGTTTAAATGGTGCCTGACTGAAGATCTTGTTAACATGTGGGAGAGATAGAGCAACAAGAAGCTAGTCTCTTCATCAGGATATTCCCACCTCTCACTTACACCTATCCTAACTGAACCTAGCTGAGAATGAGAAGTCTCTTTACTTGTTGGATCTGCCCTGGACATCTCACCTTGTCTGCCAGGCACTGTACTTGGCCACACTGATACCAGTCTGCTGGACATCCAGCTGTATTTATCTGCATTTTCACGCTGTTTTTTACCTTAGCCAATACCTGGCCTGACAGTGGTTTTCCTCTATTTTCTCTCCAGAAGTTTCTTCAACAGGTTTTTAATAGCTTACCTTCTTCCACTAACATTAGTTATGCCTTCTCTTCTTCACATTCCAACTCCCATATTTAAATCTTTAATGATCTTTCTTCACTAACTATTTGTATATCTCTGCATTACCTGTTTCATATTAGGAGCTTATTCTTCCTCCCCTCTCCTGTCAATCCATTCTCAATGTCAGTCTTTATTTAAATCTTTGTCTTTTCCTGAAAAGTCCTTCTCAGTTTCCACATAGTTCCTTTTCCAAAGGATTTCTAATCAGTTCACTAATCCATAAACTCATATTATTCTTCATTGTTCAGTTGTTCTTACTGCCTCTCTGCATTACACCCAGCTTGCACTGAGCCACCCAACTAGACATCTGCTGCAGTTGTTGATCATTTAGGTCAAACCTAAACCTGTTGATATGATATCCAAGTAGCTGTAAGAACCTTAACACCTTGCATCCACACATAAAACATCTTAATGTTTGCTGAAGAAGTCTAACAGGCATAAAGCAGCCAGAAGCCAGGGCTCTACTCCTGCAGTTGCACACAGAGAGAGCCACAGCTGTGGTTTTCAGAGAGGATTATGCATGTTTATATGCTGTTACTCAGCTACAAATGAAAAACAACTGGGAGATACTAAAGACTCTCACTTTCCACAGCTTCTGGTCAGCTTTATGATAAGTTTCAGGTCAGCTCAAAACACTGATGAATATATACCAATTTACACTAAAAATGCAGGCAGTTACAGTGGATCTTGTGTGAGTGAAGTCCCTTCTTGTTTAAATGTTCCTTTGCTGGTATGAGCAGACATCAGACATGGAGGCAAATTCTGACAGATGCCAGATGCCAAGGGGTGAAACTGCCTACCCATGAAGGCATACTGTGTGAACCTGCCTCTTCTTCTGCACACAGAATCAGTTTGTTTGGAAGAGACCTTTAAAATCATCAAGTCCAACTGTTGGTCAGACCTGAGCTCTGCAGAGCATAGCCGTGGCTCCAGATCTTACCCAGCCCAGTGTTACGTTACAAAAAGCAACCTGGACATCATCTCCTCACTAATAGCTAGCAGGATATCACCTGTATAACTAGAGAGCAATAGAACAATTTCAAACATAACCACTTAACATTTAATTTACTGGCCATGAGTATCCACTTTGGGGTTTAGTGTTAAATTAGGTGAGACAGTTTTACAGTTTGTGGTGTTATCATACAATAAAGTTCTAGTTAAAATAACCACAGAACACAAAGACAAGATGAAGACACTGTGTCATAGAAAAAAAGAAAGCCCCCTACCTCAATCAATAATTCATTTGTGAACCAAGGAGTTGAAACAAAAAATCTGAGAACAATAAGTAAATATAATCTACACCACAAAGCTTGGGAGTGCTGGGTGGTGGTTACTCACTCGAGCTCAAAGAGAGGGGAAACAGTCTGGTTCTAGGTGCCCTGCTGAAAATGCCAGGACTGTTGTCTCCTGTGTTAATATAATCAAAGCTACTGTCATGATCTCTTCAGCCTCAGGTGCAAAGAAAAAGGTAGAGCAGAAATGCAGCTGTCAATTGCTCCTAAACTTGCTGAAGAAAACAAGTAGAACATGTTGCTAATCCAAGCTGATGACAAGAGTGTAGAAAATTAAGAGACCTTTACTCCATAAAGATCTTCAGTAGCTGGAGGCAGAGAGTGTAGGAAATTTACTGTGGGCTGTAATAATTGCTGTCTGCCCTGGGAAATGGCATCAAGGCCAGAGCAGTCATGGCTCCATGCAAGCACATCCTCTAATTACTGAAAAACCTGTGTAGAGTCTCAATGTTAATCAGTCTCTCAGAGACTTCAGCTTTATGTGGTTAGTGCAGATTTATGGCATTTTTCTTTTCTTGTTATTAAAACTGATATTTCACAAGGAAGAAACTATCTCCAGACAACTGTTAAAATGCAAAGTTTCAGTCATAAAAGAGAACTGCAGGATGATTCTGAGACTATTCCACAGAGAACCCAAACAAGAAGGGTAAGAAACAAAACATCAAAGACACAAGGAAAAATGGAAAAAGATGAGACTTTAAAATATTAACTAAAGATGCAACAGTTGGCCTATAGATTCAAGAGGTTATAGTGTAATTAATTAAGTGCTTGTTACAATTAGGGAAATAAACAGTGCACCTACTAATGCAATATGAATAATACATAACTAAAAAAAAAGTAAAGCAAGTGGAGAGGTTTGCATGGCCAGATTAATGAAGTTATTTGCATTATTTTATCAATGAAGTCTTTGCCAAATCATAGATCTAATCAATGCTGGTTCAGATTTTCTGCCAGCTGTGTCTGCAGATGTCAGGCAAAGTGGACAAAGTTGTGCTTCTCAAGATCTTTTCTCTTCTGCTTGCATGGCACTACTTTACAGCATAAAGAGGAGTTTACTTTTTCCATCAAAAAGTAGTAGTATTTCACTACTTTCCACTACTGGGAAACTTCACAAAACTGAAACCATAAAACCTGCAAATTCTGTGTCACTGACAGGGTTTGAGAAGAGCTGGATGGGGAGGAGAGGGGAACATAGATGCATTAGTCACACATCATTTAGTTGTTGTTATCATAGTGAAAAATAGGAAGGAACAGAAGTGATTTGTCTCCAGGTTTTCATTAGCTAGAGATGGCTCACTGCTTTCAGTGGCCTAAATTAGCATCAAAATAATCTTTTTGGAAAGACATGCATAAATACTGCAGAAGAACTGACCGTAGACTGTACTTATAACCCAGAAGTGGCACATTCACTCTGGGTAGGAAAAGATTGTGCAAGATACCTAATTATCTATAGAGCAACAGGAAGTTCAAAAGATGTAACTGGAATAAGCAGTAGGAATGCCTGAATGGGAGCACAGGACTGGAATCAGAAAGGGATATGCAAGCTGACACCTGACAGGGGTTTCTTTATTCTGCTTATGAAACTAAGGCTTGGAAAGAAAATAAAGGACTAAAATACCACAGATATATATGGAGGAAAGATGTAGAATGATTTCAAGTACAACAAGTTGAATGGAAAATGGGTGTTCAGGGATTCTCTCATCAGCATAAATTTTTGGAAAACTGATGGTCAGGCTGGAGTAAAGTAGGCAGAGTCTCCAAATTTTCTGTGTCTGAGGAAACTATGGTGTAAAAATGCTACGTATAAGTGTACTACAGTTCCAACAGGGTGAAGTTTGTCCCCAGAAGGATCAATGCCAAGAACATCCATTTTCAATAAACAGTGTGCTCTCCCAAAACCTAATTCCTAAGAAACTGATACAAACTTCTGTTTCACATTTAGAAAAGAATGTTACTCAACAGTTTTGGCCACACCACGAGACAAAGGCACTTATGTCCAAGCCTGCTGCAACTGCACACAGATCCAAGTTCAGCTATTATCTTAGCACTATGTCTTTTCCTGTATTTATGGTCCTAAACCATCATTGCCAGGCACTGCCTTCAATTTCATCCTCCAAAAATGTTCCTTTGACAAGATAAGCAAGCAGAAAAAAGGGCAAGGCCAGACTGGACCAGTATTACCTTGAGTCACACTTAGACATCCCTGCAGATTGAGGCTAATAAATGTCACCTCCACCTCCAAACAGCTTGTTTTGAGGCAGATCCATAAAGAATGAGGGAAGCTGTTCTTCCCCCTGGAAGACAGTGGGACAGTGGCTTATGCTGGGGAACTCCTGCTTCCCTGCAACAAGTTAAAAATCTTCTTTGGTAGTGAATAAAATGAGGGAGATGTCACTGATTGTAGTAATGCAGCATTCCACCAGAAGCTGAGTGCCTCTGCAGTACTTCTCTGAATTCTCTGGCTTCATCAGCTCAGTTATTATTTCTGTATTGTCTGGTAATTTAGATACAGTCATTGTAGGTTCTTCAGCCTGTTTTAGATATTCTCTGTACTCCCCAGAGTTTTGTATCCTGTTTTATACTCCTCCTCTTCTTTTTATCAGTTGTCACCTATTGTGCCTCAGTTTTTTACTCTGGGGTTCTTCAATTATATATGAATGTGGTGTGCTTCACAGCAGCTAGTTTCCATTTGCCATCTAAAGATCTTAGTACATGAATGGAGTAACCTACATTTAACTTCACAGGCAGTTGTGCAAATCTACTGTATTTCAGCTTTGGGGTTTGTGGTTTTTTTGGGTTTTGGGTTTCATTTCTTCTCTGCTTGCTTTTACTTGATAATTGATTTCTAGAGGTATTTCTTTTTTCCCTCTGTTTTCCAAATTGAAAATAAAACATAGAAAGGGATTAAAAAAAAAATGGTTAGGAAAGAAGTCACAAAGCCTATCCCTAAACCTGAAGGGAAAGAGGCTGTTTTAGGGTCATAGAGAGCCCAACTGACCTAAGAGGTTTAGTCATACCTGCTGGAGTTCATGTACTTAAGCTTGGCAACTCCTTTGAAAAATGTCTATTACAAGACAAAGTAGCTTGTCTGGTTTTAATGTCTTAGAAGTAACAGTAATTATTTGCAAAGCTTTGGTAGTACCCCACAAGACTGATTTTGAGAAGTGCTTTCATCCCATAATTAAGTAGAAGCTGTTTTCCCAGTACTCCTAAAACTAAGACACTTTGAAAAGAGAGAGGTAAGATCTCAGCTCTGAGTATTGCCTACACAGACAAAAGCCAGGTAAAGAAACAGGCAGGCATAGGGACTGCCACTGACATTTGTATGAATCTCCTTTGACTTGTTTTCAGAAAATATTTGCACTGTCTATTACAGATAAGTGGGTTTGATACTTGTGTAATTTTTTTCCATGAATAGAAATAGACTGTAGGAAAATCAAGTGTACTTCCCATCTTGCTTCTTTGTGCTCCTTATACTGTATCACTGGAGAGTGCAACAGAATGTAGCATCAGATTCTTACAGCTCTGAGGTTGGGCTGTAAGTCTTAGTATCATATGAAATAAGAATCAGTGCATTACCTTATCAGAATCATCTTTTTTTATTAGGTAATTATTCTTTCCTCATCTACTTATCAGATGTCTTTGCCTCAGTCTACATAATTCAGAAAAAGTAGTGGATAGAAAACACACACTGAAGAAAAATGATCTGCCCACAAAGCTTATGGCTGACCATGGGTGTTTTAAGGGTGTTGCCACTTCTTAAAGTTACTTCCCAAAGCAGACAATCATTTGTTCAAAGGCAATGAAAGTATGGGAGCTTCTAGGGAAAACTGGTATTAAGACTCATCCAGTATTTTGTGAAGCAGTCATCTTGCTGCTTGCATCTGGATTTCGTACTCAAACATGCATTTAATATAATGCCAGTGCTCAGAAAAAAATACAAACCAATAAGTGTATAGACTTGTAGGGAAAAAAAAAATCTCAGTACTAGAAGAACAGAAAATAGCTGCATGGGGGCAAAAGTAATTCACAGCAGAAGCCTTCAATATGTGGCAATATAACACTCTTTGTTTTGGGGTTTGCTCTTTTGAATCCCATGAGCACCTAACATACCTTTTACACTATTTTGCAGTCATTTTAAAGGTATATAATTTGGTAGGACTTTTGAAATGAATTCTTTATCCATTATTTGAGTGGCAGTCTCACTAATCAGGAAAGCAGCCTGAACAAGTGGTAAGTAAATACAAATCAAACTGCATCAAGAAATAAATGTCTGGAAAAAAAAACCCCAGCAATGCACTAGGGGATTTTCTGGCTTCAAATCTGTGCAGATACAGATTGAGCTTAAGATGTGTGGTTATTGGTTAAACAATTTTTAATGAAATATAAAGACCTATGTGCTCTTAAATGGATAATTTATGTGCAATGTTATTGTCTCTCAAGGTTTAATTAAATGTTTGCCTTGTGGCTAATCAGCTACAATTAATAAATGAAGCCTATATTCATGTCACTGATAGGGAATGTTGAAATGGCCTCTGTTAGAATTTCAGTAGCACTTTTCTGGCTGGTTGAGAATGATCTAATGGATCACAAACTTCCACAAAATCATTTGGTAGGGACACTAAGATAAAATTACATTAATACAATGTATCGTTTTTATCACAAGGCACAATTTCAATTTCAGTTTGGAAGTAAGCAGAAGTACTTCATGTGGAAGTGCATTCCTACAAAGTGCTTCTCATCCCCAAAGTTTCCAAAGTTCAGTTTAAACATCCAACATAGTGACAAGATCATGGACACAAGAATGGAAGAAGAGCTTAATAGCAATTTAGAATAAACAATCTTCAGGGACTAAGTGGAAAACTTTAGAGTTTCAGCTTAGTGGGGAAAAAAAAATATCCTCCAGTGCAACTTAATATGAGCACCTTTTCCCAGCAGGCTTTTTGATCATCTCAAGTCATTTTTTTCACCAATTAAAGCATAATCTATCAGCCAGGGAAGAGAACTGTACAGGGTAATTCTGTCGTCATCTCTGAAGTCATTCATTTTGTTTGCATCTCCTTTGATTTAGTTAGATTCTTGTTCAGCCTAAAGTCACACTACATCCAGAATCATGAAATTCACTCAGAGGAATCTGAGACTGTGAATGCTGCTGTCTTCTAGAAGTGTAAAGAAAGGCATAATTAATTACAGTACAGTAGGGATATTGGCTGTGCATTTTGTCTCAGGAAATTAAAACTTATTTAAGGCTAACTTATTTTCCTTTGGGTTGTAATGACATCTTCACCTGTAAGACATTGGTCTGTTACACAGGCTTCTGTTTCTTACAGGATGCACACTATATAAATGAACACTTTAGAGCTAATTAGCTCAGCTCTCTATGATACAAATCTTGTCCCAAAACATACCAGAATAAACAGACAATGACACTCTGACTACACAAAACACAGTAGAGTTTTCTAAATGTGATTATAATGGCTCTTCCTACCAGTTACTAACATAATTTCTACACACAAAACACTTCTTTTTATGCTCTATATGGTAATGCTCTATAGGGTAAACAGTCTTAACCTAATTCTGATTACTCTTTTCCATTCAGTCATGAAGGAGACCTTCAAACTCACTTGCCTGAGGCACTGAGAAGCTCCAGGTCTTTGACGCTCATGAAAGAATGATAACAATCATTCTTCAGGGGAGAGAGAGATCTTATTATACCTACCCTGTGGGGTTTTTTTATCCTTTATCAAACTATACCTTTGTGGGCCTTTAATTTCTTAATGGGTTGTTTATCCTTTCCCCCATAATTCATGAGGATAAGCTGGATGTCACATAGATATTATTATGGTGATGAAAAAGTTATACTGATGAGCCAAGTCAGGGATGTAGTTTGATTAACTTTCTATGCTAATCTTTCCAGACAGCTTTCAAAGGAAGGCAAAACAAATAAGTTGATCATGGTAGAACTGTTTCAGTAGGTGAAAATTTATCTCTTGCATGCCTCTAAATCTATGAGTACTAATACCTGAAATAAGTACATTGCCTCAGAAGCAGGAAGAGATATTAATGGGTTAGATTTCAGTTTATTGTAAGGAGAGGGAGTGGGAAAAAGCAGGAGCAGTATCAGGTGCATGCTGGGGTAATGTTGGTGAGGTTGGTTAAACAGGATGCAAGTGCTGCACTTAGAAAAACAGCAGAAATCTTTAGTCAGTATGATCCTATTTATTCAGACCTCAATATGTGTTGCCATAAAGAAAAGATCAGAGGCAAATCCTCCAATTTAGTTCTGTTTTCCTACTGCCTATGAAATTAGAAGAATCTAGAGATCCTAGCTTCCAGTGTTTCAGTGTGTGACACCACATTTCTCCTTCTATTTCACAGATGTTTCCCTTGTAAACCACCCTGGATTTTCAACATTGTATGCCTTAGTTGTGGGATTATGGCTTTGTGGGTATCTGGGCTAACACACTTCAACTGTTTCCAGTTACCACTCTCCCATTTCAGATTAAATTCTTTCTCCCAACAGATTTACTTTGTAATAGTATTCACCTTTATACAATTAGCCCACTCAAAGCACTAAGTACATATATTATTGGTTTGGACTTAATTCTGTTTGCCCATAACAAATGTGATCAAATCATTATCAGTTATACCTACAGTATGGTTCATTTTTAGTTCTGTGATCAATTCTTTTTCATCTGACAAGATGAGGTCTCATACAGAATTCCCCTGTGTTGGATGCAAAACTTTTTGAGTTAGGAAATTGACATGTCAAATATTTTGATATTCCAAGGCCATTTTAACACTGGCAGCACCAGACCTCCAGCATATGTCACCCAGGTTGAAATTCACTGCAGTGCAGCAGTTTTCCCTGTCTGTTGGAGGTGGCTAAGGCATAGGTCATGCTGTTCTCTAGTGTGAGCTGAGATCAGCTAAGTACCCTGTCAACTTCTGACTTATCCCTTAGAACACTGACCCATAAATATTCAAGAACATTTTTTTCCCTTTGCCATCAACTCAGAAACAGGTAATGCCATTTTTGAAGTGTTTTCTGCCCACTTGATCCTTCCAAGATAGATTATAATGGTTTATTTTGATATTCCAGTTTTCAACTAAGTCAGCTCTGCTCTAAAATGAATACCCTTTTCTTTTGGTGTCAAGTTTCTGACAGTAACAAAGAGACTACTGAAAATCTCTGCTCTTTGTATTCTTTAGCATCTTTAGCATTATGGTTTCTCTATCACTTTCATTTGTACTTACTAAAAACTCATTTGTTCCTCCTTACTATTTCCACTTCTTAAAAGCTCCAGACCTTCTAGCTGCTTGGTCTCACAGCGGAACAGTTCCTTTGTTACAGTAAATGAAGCAGCAGGCTCTCATCAACAGAAAGTGGCAACAGTTTCCGCAAACCAAAAGCCGTCATGTCACTTAGAGATTGCCTGGTCTTTTCTACTTGCTCTTTTTCGTTGCTCAAATGTCTTGAAGGATGTTGGAGAAGATCAGAGGTCCTGGATGAAAAAAGCCTGCTCACTGCAACTGTTCATCTATAATCCAAGAGACTGCCCACAAACCTTTCTTTAAGCATTGATATGATTATAGAACCATAGAATGGTTTGGGTTGGAAGGGACCTTAAAGATCATCTAGTTCCAAAGCCTCTGCCATGGGCAGGGATGCCACCCACTAGACCAGGTTGCTCAGAGCTCATCCAGCCTGGCCTTGAACACTGCCAGGGATGGGACAGCCACAGCTTCTCCAGGAAACCTGATGCAGTGCCTCACCATCTTCTGAGATATTGTCACTGATTCTTCACTTGCCAACTTCAGAAACTTGCTTAGCTTGGAGAGATGTTCTTATTTGAGGTAAACTCAGTTGAGATCCAATAAAGCATATAAACATTTTTCTGTTAGCTGGAGGACTTATTCATGCTGAATCACAGAATGCTTTGGGTTGAAAGGACCTTTGAAGGTCAGTTAGTTAAACTCCCCTGCAGTCAGCAGGGACTTCTTCAACTAGGTAGGTTGCTCAGAGACCCAAACACCCTGACCTGGAGTGGTTCCAGGGATGGGGTATCCTCTCTGGGCAACCTGGGACAGTGTCTCATCACCCTCGCTGTAAAAAAATTTAGTCTTTACATCTGGTCTAAATCTACACTCTTTTAGTGTAAAACCATCACCCCTTTTCCTGTCATAATAGGTTTTGCTAGAAAGTCTATTCCCAACTTTCTTATAGGTCCCTTTTAAGTACTGAAAGGCTGCAGTGAGGTAGGTCTTCCTGGAGCCTTCTCCAGCCTGTCCTCATAGCAGAGGTATTCCTGTCCTTTTATCATTTTTGTGACCCTCCTCTGAACCTGCTTGAGCCAGGTCCGTGTCTTTCTCGTGCCGGACACCTCGAGCTGTGCTGATCTCTCGCAGCTTCCCCATTTCTCACGGTCTAAACGTGCCTTTGCGGCTCGCCTGACCTGCAGACCCCTGCTAGAGGGGAATCTCACTCGCAGCTCCTTTCGCCTCGGCTACCCGCTGCCTCCCCGAGGTGCGGTCCTCAAAGACCTGCCAGGCTCGGGGGAGGAGGAAGAGAAGGAGGTGGCGGGGACGGAGGTCTGCCTCCGGTCCCGGCCGCCTCAGGCTCCGCCTGGCCCCGGCCCCGGCCCCGCCCGCCCCCGTTGCCATGGCGAGGCCGTGGGCGTCTCGCCGAGCAGCCTGGCTGCGTGCGACGGCACCGGGGCCGAGGAGGAGCAGGGAACCGAGCCGAGCCCGTTGGACCTTGCTGTGCTCCCCACATCTGCGAGGGGTTTATCGTTTAATAAATCACTTGTTCAAAGCTAGCCTGGTAAGTAGCTGTGTTATGGAGATTGGTGTTACCATGCTGACCCCTGTGGGTAGTTATGTTTCACTCAGCCTCAAAGGGTAGCCTTGAGGGCTGTCCTTTCTCAGGGGACACAGACACGCTCTATTGTGAGGGGGGTGGGGGTTAGAATCGCTCCTGTTCAAAAATGGGAGTAGGCTTTTATGGTATAAAGGAATTGACTGTCAGTCATTTGTTCCTAAGCCAAACCTTCTAGCTCAGCAAAACTCTGTTTATCATTCCTTTGTTCCTCTTTCTGGTCTCACATCCCACCTTGTAATATTTATTCCTGGGGGTTGCCAAGTCAGGTTAATTTCACTGTCCTTCAACAATACAGAAAGCATGACCTCCCCTCATGTCTGGTAGTTTCCCACCAGAAGACTCATACAAGTAGGGCAAAGTTGGAGACATTGGTCTTTCTTCAGTGCCCTTCAACATTAAGGGCAGCATGACTTCCCATCCCACCAGGTAGTCTTCCAGCAAAAGACTCACGCAAGTAGGGCAAAGTTTGAGACAGTTCTTCCTTTACCCTCACCCTCAGAATATCCTGCTACCTGTGGCTAACAGGTGAAGAGGAAAAAGAACTGTACCTGGCTGGTGGTCAGTGAAGGCAAGGAAGCAGCAAAGTCTTCCCACAGCTGGGGCTAGAGCTATCTCCAGCCACAAGGCTGGAAAAAGCTCGGAAATGCAGGTTGGGTGCTGCAAAACCAAGTGCTAATTGGGCCTGTGACAACCTCCAGGTTACTTGGACCAAATTACATTTATCTTTCTGGCTATGGATTATATTTTATTTTTAAATCAAATATATCAGCACTTTCAGTGTAAATAAGCTGCGTGGCTGTAAGTCTGTCCTGTCACACCCTGATATCCTTTTATTTTATCAGCTGCCAGGTAAGAGCAAACATCCACAAAGGCAGCTGGGTGTAGCCATGCCTACTTCTAGGCTGCTTCCATTTCTGGGAAATCCTCAGCCTCCAGTTAGGTTTATGCATGCCTCAGAAAATGCATGGGAAGTGCTAGATGGCTGCAAACAGCTTTGCTAAAGCATGCCAGGAAAGGCCATTGCAACCAGTTGGCATTTGAGATTTAGCTTCAGTGCAGGTTGGAGCAATGCCAGCCTGGTGGGAGATTCCCTTGACTGTGTGGTTAAATATAGCAGTTCTTCAGAAACAAAGTGCACTGCCTTGTCTTTGCAGAATTCTGTGGGTACTGGATTAAGTAAATTAGATGTGGCTTGGGTCTTACTGTAAAGGAGTGAAATGGAAAGGGATTAGCAGTCTTTAAATGATCATCAACAAAATTTCTGTGGTTGTATCAGGATGAGTTTCAGAAGGATATGTTGCTAATGCCTTTTGTCCTGTGTCTCTGTGGTTGTAATTTACCTACAAAGATTACAGTTACCCTGGAAATGAGGGAAACCCACCATCCATTTCACTGTGGAAGCAACCTCCCACCTCTAAAATACAAATTGTATTGGCCTTATTATGAAGCAGAGGGGCTTTTTTTTTCCCATTCCCAAGCTTTGTGTTTGAAACAGGGAGTCAGGACAGCAGTTTTAGTCCTTGTGAGGCAGTAATGAACTCAGAAAGATGTCTGTGTATATGCCTCGTGTTGGTGTGAAACTTTTGTGTGTGCCAGCTCAGCTTATACACTAGATCTCTGTGGGGTAGGGACCTGGAACATGTGAGGGAGCAAGGAGCTATTGTCATGCTCCAGCCAGCTCCCATGTGGATGCAGCCTGGAGCCTGAGACCCGTGACATGCCACCAAATGCACCTACCCTTTGACAGCTTTTCATGGTTGCAGAGGCTATACCAGGGCTTTCAGGGTCTCCTTCCAGCTGCTCACCCTTACCTTTTCTGCCCATAGCTGCAGATGGTGAGGTCTCCTGCCTTGCCAAATTCAGCAGCTGCTGATATGACATGGTCTATAGGCTTTTTCTTACCAGCTACCTCTAAACTGAGAGGCTTGCAGAAAGCTTTGCATCTTCTCTGAGCTTCACTATTGTTCTTCCAAAGTTTAATTACCATTTCTCACTGAATAACATCTTCCTAAAAAAGAGATTTTCCTGTCTATATTGCTTCTGGATACAAGCCTGTCACTCTCTATAAGAAGCATAATATTTTATAGTGATGAATTACCCATATGTTTTTATTCTATTGATTTTTTTTTCTATGACACACTTGTGTAAAATGTTGCTGCCTCTGACTTTAGATTAGTTTATCTATAAATAATATTTTTTTCCTTCTGTAACAAATGTTAACATTAGTACTAAGCCCTAAAAGAGTAACTTGAGGGAAATATTGTATCCTGTCATTGTTTCAACTTATAATTGCCTTGGTTATTTTGTTCTAAGTAACATGGTTTTAAAAGTGACTTTGCTCTAATTGTAGCAAAATATTGCATCAATGAAACAGCTTTTGGTTGCAGAGGGGCTAATAGATAAAATCTGCTAATCTGATGGTGATTATCCAGTATCAATTCATATCTAACATTTACTTCCCATAAAATAAATTTCCTTTCACTAAATGTAGCAAATAGTTAAATTCTTTCCCCCCCCTCTCCTATTATATTCTGGTTTTCCATCCCTATTAAAAGTTTGTGCCTTGAGGCCTAGCAGCAGGGCATGCAATACCTACATTAAACCAAATTTAAAAGTAAGGGTGCTCCTGCTGCTAACGTCCTCAGATCACAGACATGCAAAATGAAGGAACTGGCAGCTGAAACTTTAATGGTAGGAAGTGTAGGCTGAATTCTTGGGGAAAAAAACACAGTAGCTCTATACGAGAAAAAAGTCCTATTAGCATTTATGTACTTCAAAATGACAAGCCAGACTCTTCTACATAACTGTGGGGCTTTCAGCTTTTGTTGTAAGTAAAACCTTGTGTTGTAAGTGTAGCATTACTTACATTTTTTATTCAAAGGTTTGTTACTCTTGTGATTACATATTATTTTGAATGTTAATGCAGTGCCTGTTGTTACAGTGCACGCTTGCACGTTCAGTCATTTCTCCACCTTATGTATTAACTTAAAATACCAGTAATACTTGGACCTAGATAGCTTAAGGAAGCACAGGGATTCACATACAAGTAAGGTTTCTGAATCAGTTGTCCCTGTGCAAATCAAAAGCACTCCAGTGAAAGAGAGAAACCCATTCTCTCAGTGAGACCAGGACCATTCCTGTGCATTTTGTCCAACTGAAGAAATGCTGAGCTCTGAAAATGTGTGTGTGGAACTGGAGTCCAGTTTTATATCTAATGCACTGGAAATAAAAGAGAGATGACTGGAAAGCAGCACAAGAAGGATAAGAAACTGCATGGGGAAGACATTGTTTCAAGTGCTGTTGGTTTTGTTTGTTTGTTTTAGTCACAATGAATGTGTTGCCTCAAGCCATCATACAAAGCCCAGGGGAGCATCCCAGGTTCATAGAGCAGACTGTTTGCCCCTCATTAGACTTTGCAAGGTATGTACCTCTTTTCTTTCAGATGAGCATTTTTACTGTGATTAGCTTCTATCAACAATGCCAAGGTGACAAATTATGTTTGCTTTTTTGAAATACTTACAACTGCAAAAAAATCAGAGGCAAGGGAATTCCCTCTTAGGAAAGTTTCATAATTAAAAGGGGAAAAAATAGGCAATGTGTTCTGTTTGTGATAGGTATTTCATCTTAATATTCAAAACCCCTTTAAGAGCCATAGGAAGTTATTTCCTTTTAGTATTGGTACAAATGTAGGTCACTGAAAATGTACTTATTTGGATAAAAAACAAGATTTCTTTTTTTTTTTTTTCATTCAGGCACAAAACAGTTTCAGATCTCTCAAAATAGAGTGACTAAAACTGGCTTGAAAAACATTATCCTGTACTTAATAACCAAGCTAAGAACAGTGCTATAATACTTTCAAGTCATCTTCTTGCACATGCCTACCTGGTTTTCTTGTCTGTTGCACTTATTTCTCCTGTTAGTTACTCATATACATACTTTTTTTGCTTCCTCCAGTGAGTTCTGGTCTCTCAATTGCTACTCAGCTTCACTGTGCTCTTTATTCTGGAAATGCCTCCATTTCAGGAAGAATAGTGTTTTTCTTCTTCCTCCCTTTATTTCTCTCTGACAGAAATAGTTACAGGAATGCATGGTGTAAAACTTTGGGATAGGTATCCCTTGGATTAAAATATATTTGTCTTTAATAAGTGAGTGATTTAAAATTAAGTAGGAGCCAATTTACAGGTGAGGTAGGCTTTTTTATAAACTATTTATGAAATGTAGTGAGTCATCATGGAAACACTGGAGAAATAAGGAGGCTAAAACAGGTTGGAAAAAGCAAGTGGCAACTTCTGGAAGAAAAAAAAAAGTGCCTCTTGGTGCCACCTTCACCTCATTTCTCTAATAAGAAAGAGTGTTCATCCCAAGTCACAGCCTTAGTTTTTCACACTAATTAATTTTATTTGGTTTAATTCTCATTGCATAAACCAGGCCATTTTAATTAATGATGACCTGAGCTGGTGGAGTTTTCTGCTGTGTTTTTTTTTCCTATGTACCATCTTCCTGTCTTTTCTGTGTTATTGCTACATTAACATCATTGATAACAGCAGCCAGGATGAGATAAGTATTTATTATTTTTAGTAACTTCAGTTCTTTTTGTTGGATGACCATGTTTGTAGTTGCAACAGTCTAATACAGGGCATTGCAGAACTTATGCAAACAGTTATTGCATTTGATTTTTCTCCCCCCACACCCCTTGGCTGCATTTGTCTTTAAGTTAGAGATCAGGACTCAGAAATTTATACCCTGACTAGAAGGCTGGTGACATTTTAAAGTGTATATGATTCTAGGGGCTTTTCCCCTGATGATTTTCTATTAAAATATCTTTGAGAAGATAATGAAAAGGCATCAGGCTTTCCATTGTTCCAGCTTGAGATGATTTTTAACAGCAGTGTGGATTAAATTGCAGCAAGATGATAGTGATGGTTAGGAATTTGCTTGTTGTAGTTGACTGTTTTGGACTTCTCTCCCTCCCCCCCCACTATATCTGGGGTGTTGTGTATGTGGTACTGATGTGCAGAAAGCTCCTTTGTGAAGTCTTTAACTACAAAGGTCAGCCAGGGTCTTTTTCTGTGTTATCTACTGAATGTTTAACATGTAATTACCCAGAGATTCTATCTTCCAGGTTTTCCATCACCTCATCTAAACCTATTGTGTCTTGAAAACAGTTTTACAGCAGTTTTAAATATACAGTAATGACCTTATCTTTATTATCCTAATGACATTATGTATCTTCCTAAATTGTGACTCTTCTGCTGTGAAAAAAAAATATATTGATTACATTTTTAGTATTGATTAGAAGTGAATTTTTGTGGAAATATCCACAAAACGTGCATTTTGTAAGGTCAGCAGCAGCTCATATGGATTGTGCTATGTGCAGCTTGAGGCATAAGCCTCTGTTGGTGCAGCTCAGTCGTAGTAAAACCTGGAAGAAACAGAAATGCCCTGTTTGTGCTGGAAGTTTTCACTATTACATTGTTTTAAACACAGATGTCAAAATATCTCTACATGGCTTAGCTGTTTTGTTTTATTAAATGAATTTCATGAAGTGTCTTTGGTATTCAGAGAGCAAGAAGGATTATGATGATTGTATTAACTAACACTGTGAAAAGAGTTTACTCTTATCCCTGTAAGGAAAGACAGCCAGAGAAAGAGGAAAGTGAATATATTTATGTGGAACACTAATGTTGAATTTCTTTTATCTTTGAGGGATTAATAAGACAATCTTTATGCTCTTTTAAAGAAGAATGAAAATAAACTTACAGTACTTTTATAAAGATAACACCCTCTACAGTAAGGATATCAGAATCTATTTAAATGCCCTTTATGGTCAGCAAGTGTATATTATCCTTTAAAATTCAAGGCATCTTTTGTGTATCAGAGTGGATATGCAAAAATAGGATGGCTCAAGGGAAAAGAGAAATGATGTGCAGCTAAAATTTTAAGATTAGATCAGTGCATCCTGAAATTTGCTGTTTATTTTAATGCCCTTTGGATTACCCCCTCAGTGGACCACCTTTTGCAATGTGCTGCTCAAACTGTGGAAACCCGAGAGCAGTGCTAAAAGTCTTCATTACACTA
Organism: Galbula dea; assembly: GCA_013399015.1. NCBI lineage: Eukaryota > Metazoa > Chordata > Aves > Piciformes > Galbulidae > Galbula > Galbula dea. The sequence continues at coordinate 2,051,081 of VWZX01001131.1, read as the reverse complement.
AAGAAAATATTTTAAGTTGGGTTTGAGCTTTTGTTTTGTTTTAATTTTATTTTTCTTTAATTTGGGAAAAGTGAAATACAAAATAGATTGGAGCACTCTGGTGCATACTGATAGTGCAAAAATGTGATGGTTCTTGTTTAGAAAACAGTTTAAATATGGATAGCTTCAGAAGGTGTTATTGATTTAGCTAATACCCAATTTCTGCTAGTTTAGACAGCAATACTAGCTAACCAGGTCCTTGAAAGCTAATACCAATTCTTTTTTTCCCTTCAGAAGGAAAGATTTGTAATAGCTACAGACCAGAGAATTAAAAAAGATATTTGTCTGTGTTTATGGAATGTCTGATATATTACTTTGTCAATATTGCAGTATTTAGCTCCACTTGGCAATGCTAATATTTTATACATGCTGCAGAAGTCTGTTAACACCTCACAGTGTTTCTTTTTAATTTTTTTTCATTTAGATTTAGGATTCATTTGATCAAAGACAAAGATGGCATAGATGATTATTTGGAGAAGAATATCAAAGGGTTGTCAAAACAAGAAGCTGCTGCGTAAGTTGGCTTTTTTGAGGCATTTTAACAGCCTTTAAGTTTATTGTTTCCTTTGTTTCTAGTCATCAGAATCATTTAAATTTAAAGTTCCCTAGACCCTACCCTTTTTAGTGGAACTTGGCATTTAAAAATTGAAGTTGATATTAAATAATGATGGTTCATTTCTCCTGATCTTAAATATATCAAAGCATTTAACTCCTTGGGTTTACTGATTTGTATATTTACCAAAGTATTATATCACATTTGTAACATTATTCTTAAGATTGTGTCAGTAATTGTATTTGAAATTGTGGAGGGTTTGTTGTTTTCCTGAGCCTCTGTGAAATATCTCCTCTGGGGTTGAAGCTTAGTATACTGACATACACGGTCATGTAATTTTGAATTATTATTTAGGCAAGCCCAAGTGCAGACTTCTGCTGAAGAAGCATTTAATACACCATTAGTTATTTAAAAACCCAATGAATGAAAGAAATCTAGATAACTTTTGATTTTTTATAGCTGAGGTATTTACATTCAGAAGTTACAAGAGCCTACGACTGCCTTATTCTTCTGGAGTCTTTTAAGAGATCTAGGGTTCATTCATTTCAGAATGAAAGAATTCTAACAAATCCAAATTGCTGGTTGCTTAAGTGAGATGATTTATTTATTTCAATATTTAAATAATAAAAAGATGCATATACAAGGGCTCTAGGCACCTTAACAATTCATATTGCAAGAGCACCCTTGCAGGAGAAAAACATTCTATCAGTCAGACAGGATTTCTTGCAGAGCATGCTGCTTTTCTCCACCCTAGCCTAATGAAAATCTGGAAAGTTATCAGGTCTGAGTGGAGGAGTTATAACTTTAGCAGTGTCCTAAAACCATACCATGTTACTCAGTACTCAGCCAGCAGACATGCTTCCCTTCCTGGGGTATGTGTCCAGTTTGCCTTTATTTTACAATGGTAACCTGATAAAGCTGTTAAGTGCCTGGCTGGCAGTACCCAGACCCTAATGCATCTGATCTGATGATCCAGGAGAGCAATTTATGTAAAGCAAATACTCCACTTCTTTTATTTGAGTTAAGACTAGGTTCAAAGCTGATGGACTAAAGATTAGTTTACTGATGGGATTGGGCAGGACTTTCTCAGTCTATCATCCTAGGGTTTGACAAGTTCAATTTGTTCCTTTGTTTCTGTAGGAGAGAGTCTGTTATCATGGTCACAGTCTGTGTCAAATGCTGTGTTGGCTGAGGTCCTGTCCCCTGAACTAAGGGTACTGTAGCTGCCCTGGGAGGAGGGAAGAAGCAGCAGACCTCGGGGGGAGGTACAGAAATAAGAACATTCACTTCTTGCTACCCTAATTCCATACCAGCTATGCAGTGCTGTTCCAGCAGTTGTTGCAGACCAGCTTGCCTTCCCAAGGAACTGGTCCAATCTTTAGCCCCAGTGGATTTCCACAGGACACACATCATGCTAGGGACACAAGTGTGCTTTCTGTGACTGCACAGAATGTCACTGCTATTTTAGGGAGGCCTTGAGGCTTCATACTGCATTTTACAGCTCAGATTGGATGGGGTCAGCCTTTTACTGACAAACAAACAAACAGTACCAACCAGAAGCCCCTGGTAGGATTTTCCTTTTTATATCTAAACCCTGAGCCTGGAGGTTGTGGGAAAGGAAGGCAGCAGGGAAATCCACAGTGAAGTGAGAATTTTCTCCTCTGTTCTGCAGTACCTACTCAAAGCAGGATGGTCCCTTACTGTTTTGTAATGTGCTGGTTTTCAAAGTTATCAAAGCCTCTTAGAAGATGAAACTGAAATACCAGATATATTCTGCTTTATTTCTATGGAGATTTTTAAGTACATCATTTAAAAGATTACATTCATGTTCTGTGTATTTCATTACCCTCAGAATTTTAGCTTTTGATAATAGCTCAGCAGTAACAAAGTTTCTCTAGTATATAATTTACTAATTAACCTATTACAGTCAGTTGAGAGCCAACAAATGGTAATAAACTGGCAGTTACACAGTTATATTAGTACTAGACTAATCTAGTTATAAAAAGCTAAATGCATCACCTGTAATTTTAAACCAATTTACAAAGTAAGGCAGTGCCATATCTGTAACTGATCTTACTGAAAGCAGTGTTATGATTTCTATGTTGCAGCAAACAGAAGTGTTCATTTAAAACAGTGTGAGAAATGGCTCATACTCTGCTGTATAGTATTTAAATATTGTTTCCATTCCAGAAGGAATTCTTAATTTTTTAAATTATCTTTTTAATTTATTAATTTTTTAAATTTTAGTTTATTCATGTCCTTTAAAAAAAAAAAAAGGACAATTTATCTTTATTCTGCCACCTAAGAAACTGTACATTTGTTTAATATGGAGGTGAACTTAATTATTGTCAGTCATTATTTTATCAAGACAAATTCCTGTAGCCACACTACTATTAGCAAGTTTAAAGAAAGCAGAATTTTACTTGCAAACATTTTAAACCTTCATTAAAGCTGTTCCCTAAAACTGTATCCTTCACAATACTCCTTAAAATTGAGACAAGCAAGTTGCTTCAGAGCAGAAGGAAAAAGAAGGTTGCAGTTATCCTTCTCTTATACAGTATTGTTCTCTCTTCCAAACATCAGCAAATGAGCTGAATTCTGTTAAATGTGCTTGTGTTATAATCTCATTTTTCTGTGGAAAAATGTGGAGATGTTTTTCTTTTTTTTTCCCTTTCTAATAATTTTATGTCCCAGGGTGATGTGATAGAGAAAGGGAAAAAAACCCAGTGCTTAAGAAAGATAGTACTTTAATTATATTAAAACAGGATATTGCTTTGGTTTTGTATTGATTTTATTTTGTTTCCTCCTCTAAGACTTGAAAGAAGAAGTGAATGTGGTATAAGAAGCTGGAAATGGGAGAAAAGCAGAGGTTCCCTTTAGTGCAGAATGTGACTGCTTTCTTGCCACAGAATTAGGGGTTTCTAAGCTTCTGAGGAGGTTGACTGACTGCTGGCCTTCAGTGGGCTTTCTGTTCCTAGGCATAGCCCAACAGACCATTAATGGCTCAAAATCAAGATGCAGTAAAAATTAAAAATTGTCCTTATGACTGCTCTGAGTCAAAAAGTTCATGATGAGCTGTGAAGTAAGGCATTTGTCATCACCAGATCAATGCCAGGGTTGAACCTTCAAAGGAGTTTGGAGCCTAAGATAGACCAGAATTTGATATTGTCATTCCTGTTGCCCCATCTTTTTGTCAGGACCAGAAAGATCAAGTAACAGTTCTCTCCTCTTTGTACAAATGACAGCCATATCATCAAAAAAGAGTTAAAGAGTAGAAAAAGGAACTTTAAAATCTTTTTGATGAGGAGAACAGCTTTGTTTAGTAGAAACAAAAAGTTACATGAGCAATTTTACTATATATGTTTCTGTGAATCAGACAATAGAGTTCTACTGTCCTTACTCCAGACTCATTGGTAGTCAGATGACACCTAAATTATTATACAGAGACAGTACAGGCTGACCTAGATATGCATAAAATTTGTATTTGTGTTTTCTGTCTTGTGAGTGTTGGATCAGTGTGTCAGGGACAGCTTGCCCTGATAGATTTGTGTCAGGAATGACATGTTCTGCTATGACTTTTTCAGGGAGGAGACAAGATTGTCTTCTATGCAGTCAGTCAGATGTTTCTGAGATACAGTGAGGTTTTCTGCTTAGAATTCAACAGAATGCTGGTCCTCTTCAAGATTATTTGGAACACAAAAAGGCAAAGGCTTTCATTCTCAGGTGGACTGTGACCCCCAGAGCAATGGGCAGCCATCTCAGCTAGCTCTGGGAAAATCAGCATCATGAAACTACTTTGCAGATCACATACTGAAAGCTGGAATACTATAGCTTTGCTGTAGGAGTGAGGATTACGGAACATAGTAGCAACCCTTTGCTTCCATAAGCCTTTCTCTTTCTCTGCAAATGAGCAAAGGGGTTTCCATCTGTTGAACTGATCCAGAGGACCAGGTTAATCATCCTCTATAATCAATGGCAGCCATTAAGAATAAGCAATTCCAGTAGCTCAGCCCCATCTTTAGGATTCAGACAACTGTTTTAGAACAAGGTGAATTATACTTTGGAAGCACCTGTCTCTCTGTTGCTTACATAAAGAGCTTAGAGTGACCAGCTCAGATGTATACATGGGCATTTACTGCTGAATCCCACACTGGGATGGGAACTATTGAATTTTGAAAGCTGTAAAAAGGACCAGGTAGAAGTCTTGGAGAGTTGCCTTCCTTATTTCCCGAGTTAACATTTCTACAAGGAGCTGGCAAGTCCAGAACTAAAGTGACCTGGCATCCATTTTAAATCTTCTGGTAGTGCCATCTGACAGAAGATTATTCTTCCATTCTTCAGCAAGAGGATTAAAAGGGATAGATTATTTACTACCCTTTCCCCCAAGTTTTGCTGGTTTTGGTCTCAATACCAGCTGGGTATCATTAAGGGAAAAAGATGTTGGAAAATTAACAAGGGATTAAGTGTTAGTGCTCAAGTCTGTGGGAATAAAAAATGTCTTTCCCCACATCCATACTTCTTCTACCAATTGGTCTCTGAAGATTCAACCTCATCTGTCCTCCAATACTAAAGAGGAAGAAATTTCCTTAACTGATTAGAGATCAGGAGGATCTGGGATTTCCCTAGTCCACTGAGGCAGAAGAATGTGGTTTGTGGGTTGATGGAGAGGAGAAGGCCTGACCTGAAGGGTAGTAGTAAGCCCTACTATGAGACTGGAATTCTTCTGATCCTGTTCTCTGTTGATGTTATTTAAATCATGAGAGTTTTGGTACTCAATTTTAGATTTATTTGCTTTTCTATTTTTCTTTATTCCACTCTTTTGGATTGATGGAGCAGTTCTTTAAGGAAGCTGGACACAAAGAGCTGATTGCAGTTTTGCTTAATCCAGACTTTTTAGTAGCTGTGTTGTCTGCAAAATAAATGAGTAAGGTGGCTTCATGGGTGACCTGTGAAATCTTTCACTCAACAAATAGATGGGGATCTTCCTTCCTTGACAGTTTATCATATTGAAATGTTTTCTTTTGCACAACCTGAAGACTTTACTGGGGCTTCCCACTTGGAACATGCATAATTTAGGCTTGGGAATTTTGTGTCGTAAGGTGGATTTGATCATTTCTGTGTTACAAAGAGAGGCTTTCCAAAGACAGGGGTGGGCTACTGCCAAGAATAAGGGTTAGGAAACATATCTTGTTGGTGTGGAGCTAAGGCAAAGGAGGAGAGGCAGCTGCTATTACTACGAAGCTTGAAGGCAGTTTCAAACACAGATGATGTGCAGGTGCAGATTCTGCTTTTCCCTTGTATTTCAGTCCTCAATTGGATGGTACTTTGTTGTAGTGAGGGACTGATTTGAGCTGCTTTTGTTTCTTCTATATATAATACTACGAAGACAGGGAGAAAGGAGAGCTCAGGGCAGCTAAAGAAGGACATAACAGCAAAAGGAGAAAGAAGTAAACTGTTCTTTCCCTTTCGTGTTCAAGTCCTAGCAAGATTTTGCTGTTCTTGCTGATGTCAATCTCTGGATATAACCTGTGAGCACTTTATGACCCTGACTGTTCACATGAAGCATGGTTGGGAACTGGGGGAATGTTGTGCCACCTCATTTCCATTTTATGAGACTATTTCTTCACTTTTAAACAGTCAAAACTATGGAAAAGGGTAAATCAGAACCAAAGAACTGTATGCTTTCATAGTAAAAGAAATTTTAAATCAAGGCTCTCTCTCCCAGACTCCCTGCTGATCGTGGAAAGGGAGATGGCACAAGTCACTTATTGAGCTAGATGATAAATTTTGAATTTTGTTCACAATATTACTTCAACTTTTTCTTTTCCCTGTCTGAATAATTCCTACCAATCTTACTTGCCATGACCAAGCTGCAACGTTTATTAAGCAACTTTCAGAAAGAGATTTTAGCACTCAGAAGCAGACATTCTTTTTGGTTAAATGCATGATCTCTGTGAATTTCAGGCCTCATAAACATATTATTTAGTATAATTAGGCAGTGATCTAAAGAACAGGACTGTGTGGGAAGTGAACAGTTCGCCTCTCCTAAAGAAACTTCTCTCTGCACTTGTGTCATGTGGAAGATTTTTCTTGAAAAGGTTAAAAAAAGTTCTAATCAACTTCTGTACATTATGTAGAACTTCATTTTCTAAACTCTGCAAAAGAAAGTTTCATATTTAATGGGAAATCATGAATTATTCCATTTATTATCTACTTCCTCCTTTCAAAGACATGATCTGGATAAAAGGCGGGGTGAATAATTTCAAAAAATACAATCCATTTTTAATGGGAAGGTGCAAACTACAGATTCTCATGACTATTAGCAAGTAGAGAGGAAACAGAATTTTACTTGCAAAAACTCATCAAACTCTTGCAAAGATAAAATACATGACATACTTTAATAAAGAAGAACACAGCCAGCTGAAGTTTCTCCTTTTTTTTTATGTAACTTGTTGTTTTTGCTAAGTTTGGTTTCCCAGCTTCCAAGTGCTTTCATTTCTCAACAGCTCAACAATATTTAGGAATGGGGATAATGTGCAACCAACACACAACTGGCTTCTGGTTTTGAATCACTCCATAAAGGTGAAGTATCTCCACCTTACAAAAAGAGGCTGAGATAAAGACAGTCTAATTTGCCTTGGTGTAATCATGACTTCCTAATAATTCTCCCAGTGAATCCTTCTGAATTGTGCAAAATCCTCTGTTTTCTTTTCCTCTTCATCTCTGGGTGGTCTGTTTGTCCTTAGACTACTGAGTAAGTTCTGCTGGGGACTTGAGTGAGAGCTCATCAACAAAAGCAATACTACTGTGGGAATTGTTCAGAGCAAAAGGAAAATAGATGCATAGCCTTGTAAAGCTTGTGTGATCATTCATAGCAGCAGCGTGAGAAGATTCAGAAAGTAAATAATTTTGATCATCTTTTCCTAAAGATAATTTTGCACACTCTGAAAGAAGCTGGCAGAGAAATTTAATGACTTCCCTGATCTGATGCAAGTCACAAATGGAAAGGATTCCAAACTCAGATGTTTCTAGTTCTCAGTCAGCTCTGAAGCAAAAAAGGAAAGCTGAGAAATACTTTTGATAAATAATAGTCCCTAAAGTATGGTTGGAATTACTTTTTATTAATGAACATAATTAATTTAGAAGGAAAAGCAGAAAGATTAATGGAAAAGATGGGATTTTTTTCTTCTGCTCATGCTTGAAATAATCACAGGTGTGTGTGCTCTTGTGTGAAGAACATTTTTACAAGGATAGCACTTCTATCTTTATTTTTACTTCTTTCTTTGCATTTATGTTTCAGGACAGGATATTCTAAAAGTTCATTGCTAAATTTATGTTTCCATTTTCTGGGTTAATGATAATTCTTAATTATTAGAGGACTTACATTCATTTTCAAATACTTTGTTGTCATCCTTTGATGTTTATAATGGATTAATTTTTCATTTTATGTAGCATTACAGTGGCAGTGCAGCTTTGAACAAAAGGAAGTGAGTTCAGTATATGTGTTCTTTGCAGGATCCTGCTGACAGGTTGTGCATCCACCTTTGATTACATGATTCAGGTTAAAGTGTGGCTTGACAACAGCCAGAGACAATGAGGAAGTAGATGATAAATACTGCATTACTTATGTAAAACTTAACCGAAAGTTGTTGTAGCTATAGTTATGGTATAAAGTACCTATATATTTATTTTGTGATATGCTTTATTTCCACCTTACCTATTAATACTTCTGAGCATGTGGCTCCACAGACCTCTTCTTCTTTCAATAATCTGTTTTCTGTCAAAAGGCAGTTTCAGGTAGATGTTATTCCCTCTTGTGATATGTACAGGTTGTAGTGCAATTGTTATTTACTATTTAGAGTAGGGAATTCTTTTTCTAACATTTAGGGGTTTGATGGATTTTGTACTTTTTGTATTAGGGTATCAGCTATTTCAGCTTTATAATTTGGAATGAAGAACCAGCACCCCACCCCAATATAATTTAATCCTCAGCCTTAGGAATCAAACATTCTGATGTGTAAGCTAACCATCTCTTACTACTTAGAGGCATTTACTGTACTTTCATATCTTTCTTTAATGAGATTACTATAGTCTACAATTTAACATATTACCATCCAGTAAATATTTCATGAAAAGAAAAGTATTTAAATGGACAGTCTTTAAACTAAGATTGAAGAGGGCTGTGCCCTGCTTCAGTTAAGCAGCTTTGTATCAGTAGCAGTGTGGTGAAAATACACTGAGCACCTTGACCAACTAAGGGCTCGACTCGCCAAAATCCTTATCCAATTTTCACACTGATCAGCTACTCAGACAATTCAGATGTATTTTCAGGTTAGCTGTGTACCTAACTTGGGTGGATTGCAGCCCAGACACACTAGACAATGTAGATTTCAACACTGGGAGTACCTGGTTTTATGCCACTGTAAGCAGGGATCGTAGCATCGCTGAATGCGATAGTCAGAGCTGCAGCTTCCATATTTACCATGAATTTGCATCAGTGCTTTTAGTGTCCATCTGTGCCCTGCAGAAGTTGGAACTATATTTTAGGTGTGGGTCACTAATCATGTTGCAAAGCTGGTTTTTGGCTGTCCAGCTATATCTAAATAATAATTCTTCTTTCAATTCTTAGGCAGAGCAACCTGAAGTTATAAACTCTGGGAGCATACTTGGCTTTTCAGTATTTTGTGTAGTATATTTGCTTTTACTTAATGCATATATTTCTCAAATTATAGGATGGAAATTTTGGTGCCTCCTTGTTTATGCTGTGTTTATTTGCATATAGGTTAACCACAAAATAGCTAAGCATTTAGGTATTTGATGTAATTTTAATTTTCTCTTACATTTATTGACACAAAATGAGGAAGTAAAATGCATTTGTTTAAACAAACTGAAGCAACAATATCTTGATTATTTTTTCCTAATTTTGTGATCCTTATCTAAGGCATTTATATCAGTCATTGACTTGCCAGCTGCAGAAGGAAATCCCAAGTGGATGAATACCATTTTTAAACATTAGAATAATTGGTAATTATTTTACACTGGAAGTACACTTTAATATTTTATACAACAGCGTTGTTTAATCCATGCCATTTTGTGCTTTACAAAATAGGATTGCTACAGTACACTTGTATTGCAATCAGCAGCTGATATTAACCTATAGCACTAATCAAATTCTAGAAAAAAGAAATATTAAGAAGAAAATAAAAAATTAAATCTGTCATCTGAAAATAGCAGACTTTTGCACTTATTTTGTGTGTTTGTAATTGACCACACTAGACAGGAGGCACTGAGGTTTACATTCATGCTAATTTATTCTGTTATACTATACTGACTATTCTGAATATTTCTAACACCAGTACCTGCCTCTTGGCCTCTTGATTTCTTTTTTCCCCTTCTCTCTTTCAGTGTAAAAGGTAGAATGCAAATAGCCTTGTTGTGCAGGATTTTAAGTTAAAGGAAATGTACTGTGGTATCATCCTGATCTCCCAGCATAGCTTGGAGTCCTGTAAAAGTACAGCACCGTAACACAGGAAGGTCCTTGAGACTGCAACAACAGTGTAACTTCATTAGTCTCACTGAAGGCTTAGTATTTGATTTTTGCACCCATAAAGGCAGATTAGGATCAGGTTTCTGTGATTCCTCAACATGACTCTAGATCATTTTAGAATAGCAATGATAACATTAGAAGAAATCCATACAAGAAAATTGTACAAGTAGTTGCACAGCTTAAGAAAAGTAAAATGCCTGTAGCAATATCCAAGTCCACATAAAGCACAATGTTAACAATGTCAGTGCCTTTTCAAGCTGGCTGGTCCATATTCAGTAGGTAGCTGCTTCCACCTGTGTAATATTATAATAAACAAAATGTGCCAGTAAAATGGGAACTTTAACTTTAGGTGATTGCTTATTTGTTGCTAAAAATTCTCCAGACCCTCCCCTCTCATCCATGACACACACATAGAAGGGCACAGAATTGTTCAGCACCTCATGCCCAAGATACAATATCCCAGTAACTGCTGGTGTAGGACAGATGCACGATACCCACACATGCAGATTCACTAAGGGGATCTCATTTCGCTGTTTGATTCAACCTGTGTCATTGAAAATGTAGCAGCTTCAACAGGGTTTCAGTAATGACAGAGGTGAGTGTACAGGCAGATGAACAACTTCATGAAAGGAGGTTGGAGCGAGGTGAGGGTTGGTCTGTCCTCCCAAGTAACAAGTGATTAGGACAAGAGGAAACAGGCTCGTTGTGCCAGACGAGGTTCAGGCTGGATATTAGGAAAATTTTCTTCCCTGCAAGAGTGGTTAGGCATTGGCCCAGGGTGCCCAGGGCAGTGGTGGAGTCACCATCCCTGCAGGGGTTCAAAAACCGTGTAGATGTGGCTTTTCCAGATGGTTTAGTGGTGACTTGGCCGTGTTAGGTTAACAGTCTGACTCGATGTTCTTACAGGTCTTTTCCAACCTTAACGATTCTTTGATTCTCAGCACTGTCTTCAGTATTATGGTTTTCATCTATTGAATTTAATGAATTAAAAAGCCCACAACAAATCTGCTTTAAGCTGAGAACAGATTAATTGATCTCTTTAACTATAAGCACAAAGATACCACCCCCCTTCCAGCCCCCAGTTTCATTAAACACGTGATTTAAGAAGTCCATCGGAACTCCTTTCACCTCCCATGCTCACACCATCATCCGAAGGGACTTTAGGACTTCAGGGTTCTGTTCACACCACCGTTCACCTGTAAAATCAAACAGAGCTAAGAGACTTGTCGTCTCCTTGCACTTGGACCTCTTGGGCGGCTAGCAGGCAGCATTTGCGTGGCTCTGGCACTGCGCTACCCCGGGGGCGCGGGGTGCGCAGGGGCTCAAGGTACGCACTGCTACCCGCGGTGCGCTCGCAGCGCTCAACCCGTGCCGGTTCCTCTCTTTGTTCTGTGCTGGCAGCTCCCTGACGAACCTGTCCTGCCTGCATTATTCCATATTTCCAGTAGATGCCCCCAGAGACCAGCAAACCTCTTGAACGTCTCCATGCCCACGAAGTCTAGTTTCATTTTGCTTCTGGAAGTAACAGAATTGTTCAAAGGAAACGTAAAAACGGCGTGGCCGCAGTGCAGAAAAACAAACTTGACTTGTTTAATAATACATGATCATTTATTAGGTGCTAAGGTCTGAAAGGTTTAGGGTAAATTGATTGATTACTGTGGTAGAAACATACTGCTAACAGTTGGATTTTATAAAGTCATCAGGTATTGGGGTTTGACATTAATATAGGAAATAAAATCATCTTCGGTTCTGTAAAACACGAGGTGTTCTGTTTAACCTCTCATTTTCCGTGGTGCCTGGCATCACAAAAGGCAGCATGAAGAGGATTTTGAGGCTTGAGGATTTATAGTTTAGCTCAAGATACCAGGAAAAGTTTACTTCTGTCACCTACACTACGAAAACTACACTACTATTCAAAAGCACTGTTTGTTGGATAAAAAGGACACTGAGATGTTCATCTGGACCCACTCTGACAACTGAAACAAGTTCAGAATTCATTGCAATGTCAAGCTGTTAAGTATATCACAAGTATCATTCACCCCCATGATATAATACATATAAAACTATTCACCCCCATAATATAATACATAATACCTTTAACCCTCACATTATAATACATATCAAACCATTTACCCCTATAATATAATTCACTTCTAGCCCACTGTTTTTGTTACTGTTTGTGTGTGATGAGTCACTTGTGGCTTATATATAGCCCAAGCTGAAAGAAACAACAGTGTTATTGTTTTGCACTTTGTGTATTTTCTGATTTTAAGTGTAACTGAGAAATACTTTTTATCCTTGGGCCTCAAAAATCTGCATGGTTCTACAGTAGATAGATCCATGGCTTGTGAGTTAATATGTTATCTTTGCCTAACAAAAAATGGGTCCTATACCATATGATTACATCAGCATTATTTCAATTCCTGTATTAGTTGGGATGGGATTTATTACAGGAATATTGACAGTAATTTTTAAAACTGACCTATTTCACTGCATGTTTTCTTTTCCTGTATTAGTTTGCTAATAATGGTGTCTTGTGGGGGAAATGTGCTTTGACTTCAAGTAAAATGCATCAGTCTGCAGGAAATAACATGTTCCATGGACACTATTTGTCTATTTATACAAACATTGGTAGTGTGCTCAGTGAGTGTTAAAAATGAACTAAATGATGCTTTGTTTAGTCTCTGTTAAGATCTTTTAACAGGACTTTCCTGATTACTTCCAACACCTCTGGTGATCTAATGCATGTGTGTCTGCTCTAGAGATTGTGATTCCACTGCTCTGGGTTATGTTACTGTAGGATTCAGTCCTAGGCCTTTGGAAGTTGGTAAAGATTGTTTATCTATAGCCTTCAAGGTTTTTTTAAATTAGATAGAATTTTAAAACAGTAAAAAGAAAGCATTCCATATACAGAGTGGAAAATAAACTCTACTGTATTAACAAAATATCTTTAAGCTATATGCTGTGCATTTGATATATGACAAATAGAGCATATTCCAGCAGATTAAACTTGAAATGTATAAAGATATTTCTCATTTACTTTTCTAAAGACAAATGTTGCAAAGATTTTCTGGTACAGAGTAGTTATCTATTTTCCCTTGTCTGTGTGAGCAATGTGTGCTTCTCAGTCTCAAACCCCACCTATTTCTATATTAAACATCCATTCTGCACTGTCTAGTCTATATCGTGTCAAGATTTTGTGATATTTGTGTGTTCAGTTCTGCACCTGAAATGTAAAACATACAGATGAAGGATTAATGTGCACCTACACAATAAGAGATTTTATTGTAATCATACCAAATATGAAATAATGCAGATTATTTACTTCTTACATCTCTAATCACTGTTTATTTCACTGGCTTCTATCTAAGACATTTCTTACCTCACTGTCACTTTATTAACATTATTAAAGAACTGCAGTAGCTGTTTTTAGGCTAGAAGTATTAGTGTCATTAGGCTATTCTTTTGCATGAGGTCATCTGAATTTACTACATATACTATAAACCTCAGTTTTCAGAATTCCACATTTATTTGGAAGTTGCTATGAATCTGAAGTTAAATGGATTTTAACTGAAAAAGATAGTCTTGAAAACAGTTTGGAAACTTAATGGAATGCACAAAATAAAATAAACACATGGGGGTCCTTGCCATTTTTCTGGGACAAAGCTCTGTTTTCTCACACTAGATACCTATGCCTGCAAACCTTTACATCTGTACTTCAGTGTTACAGGGAGTCCCACTGGACTCATCTTTTTCTCTGGGATAGTACTCAGTGATTGCTTCACGCCACATAAAAAAAATATTTTGATTATTTCCATAAGTAGTACCTCAAAAGATGTATAACCTCCTGAGAATATTTGATTACACAACTTTTTGATATGTATATCTTATTAGAGTTTATGAATGAGATCACTTTGATATAAATTGCTCCTTGTACCATTTGATTTTAAAAGTAGAAATTAACAAACTTCAGCATCAGTAAGACAGCAGCAGCTGAAGTTCTATGCTAAAGAGAAGCAAAATATTATCTAATGATTCTGTTCCTGGCATAGCATCTGTTTGACGTTTTAACCCAAGCCATCATATCCTACAGCAAAACTATTTAACATATACATTGTTTTGACATGGGGAATGTGCCTCGTTTTTTCCCTCTGCACTGTTTTAACGCAAGCTAAGAGTTCATTGTGTTTTCATAAACTGATGTAAACATGGTGGGGGTTTTTTTCCCAGCAGTCAGCCTTTTTTACCAATACCAGCAAAAGAATAGCAGTCTATTTTTAGGGTGTTTTCAAGAGAGATATATTGGTATTTATTCATTATTGCTGTATTTACTTCCCTAGGGTATGACATTTGTCATCATACTTTAGCAGAACGCTTTTTGAGTGGGGGGAAAACATACCCTTTCCTTGCTGCTGAACTGCAGAGGTCTCTTCTTGAAAGCTGGTTTAGTTCTCTGTACTTATTTGCTAAGGTGGAGGACAGAATACAGGTTTAAAGGCTTAAAATCTCTCTTTCTTATTCCCAGTAACAGGAATTCATACAAGAAGAACATCTGCATAGACATGCTGCGACAGGGTTATCACGAGTCCTTCTGCGAGCTCTTCACTCTGATACAGAAGTGGAATGCCTTGAGGGAGGCTGCAGGGCCTGGGTCAGCCATATGGCAGCAGAAGTCCCTGGAGGAGCAGCCTGATAAGCTGGATCAGCTTTCCCACTTCCTGACCAGGGCTGAAGGGGCCCAGCGAGCAGGTAAATGGGGGGGCTGTGGGTAGCAAAGCAGCGGGAGCCGCAGCCGCCAGCGCCTGGGGGGAGCTTCCAAATTGTTTCATGTATGAATCTGAAACGTTCCTGCATCTTAGCACATTTCAGCCTTAGTCAACTAAGCTGTATTTATAGAATAAATGATTAGGAGCTGCAGATACTGGGAGAGGTTTTGTGAAGGAGGGGGGGAGGAAAAAGGAGGGAAAAACATGTAGAGTGCATTATGATAGCATCAGAAATGTTTGATGTATTTACAGCTTCGATAACGTCTCAATTATTTTCTTATAGTTGCATTATTTTTTGTTTTTCCTCTATTGATTTGAGTAGCTGGGTTTGTATTAGAAAAATTTAATAGGTGAAATGCTGTTTCACACACACTAATAGTTTTATAAATCTGATTTTATTAAATACCCTGTCTGCTAACTGTGTTTGGATTTGTGACTGACTTTAAAAGGATTGTGAACATGTCAAATAAAATACAGCACACAGATGTAACATGCCACCTGTGAATTACTAGATATTAGTGAAGACATAACTCCAAATTACTGTATTTTCTCTATTGCCTACTATTTACTGAGCACTCGTATTTATCATTTCCATTTACTATAAATAGTAACATAACTTACTCTGTCTTTCTCCTTTGGAGTAATTGTAGGGATGGAGGCAGATAAAGCTCTAACTGCAATCCTGTTTCATGGCTGAGCTGGTTTCCATACAGTTGGCTTGTTTCAGGTTGCATTTTGCTCCTTCCAAAAGTCTACAATAAAGCTTGAGAGTTGGGAAGCTAAGCTTTCTGACTGACATTTAGAAACAGGCAGCTCATTTAGAAAAGGAATAGCAAAAATAAACCCTTTCAGCACTTTAAAAAAAAAGGGCATTTAAAATGTTTGTTATATTTACTGTGAAAGCCAGAAGTTGTGTTTCTTTTATTCTCTGTAATTCTAGGCAGGAGCTCTAGCCAGTTCATGACTGGAAGGAACCTTCAGGTTTGTCTGAAGCAGGACTAAAAGCTGAGTAGGCATCCCTGTAGCTCACAGGAATACAAGAGAGAAGTTTTGTGCTCAGACTGTCCTGACAGAAGCATGCTGCCAACACTCTGATGTTTAAAAAGTAGTAGATCTGGCTTGTCTTGGTGGGGCTGCTTCCTGCAGCTGCTGGAGGAGGGCATTTTGCCTGCCTTCAGCACACGATATTTTTCAGTGTGACAAACTGATTTGTGACAACAGAGCTGGCAAACACGCTCCCAGAGTCAGGGTGCTGCTGACTCTGCAGTTTCTGCCCCTGTGAAAGGCAGAGGCTCATCTCTCTTGAAGGCAGCGTTAGTTGGGTGCTGGGCTCTTTAAGTCTCTCACCTCTTACAGAGACAAGATACCACCAATTGTCTGACTGATCCTATCTTGCCTCTAGGAGAGAATATCTCCCAAATTTGCCTGTTCAAATTGGTTAAAATGAAAGAAGAGGAAATAAAGAGAACGTGCCAGTAGGGCTGGCAAACATCTGTACTGAATTGCTAGATGGAGGTACAGGTAGTTTTCTTTTATGATTTTTTCCAGTGGTTTCAAGGCAAACCTTTGCACAAATCTTGTTTGTGTTGTGAGGCTTGAGTCACCTGGCACGTGAAGGGGTGGATGTTAATTCATGTTGCAGGTGTTAGAGCCAGTAGTGCTGTGAAGATAACATGTGAATTATACAGCTCATCAAATACTAATTCAGTAGTTCCTCTAATCCAGTTACTCTCTGATTCTAATCAAATTGCTTGGGGCTCTGGCTTATGATCTCCTGACAACTCTAGTTGACACCATTTAAGAAGTGTTCAGCAGTTCACCTCAGATGGAACTTACCATGGTGTAGCAGTCACAACAGCAGCTGACCTGCATTTGCTCTTCAGCTGCCACAGTTCAAGCTTAAAAGGCTGAAAGTAGTATTTAGGGCTGGAAATGAGGGGAGTTTCATAGTGTGGCTGCTGTCACGAATATTATGTCCTGAGATAACAGGTATAAATTATGAAATAACCTTCTTGGCTTGTAACTTTTTGGTGAGTTTAAAATTAATGAAGGGAGAGCTTTTTAACCTTAGGTGGCAAGTGTAATACAAAGCTTCACTTAGTGTGTCAGTAAATAGTTTTCTTGTTTGCTCTTTAATTTCTCACCTGATTTTTTTTTTTTATCATAGACTGTTCTTGGCTTAAGTGTGACTATAACTTGTAACTGCTGCTTAGTTTTATGGTTGGTACCATAGGGCACAGAGAAAGCTAGGTATTCATTCACCATATTTATTGGAAGAATATGTTAATGTTTTCTCCTTTTTGATAGTCTGTAGTTCTAGGACACTATAATGTTGGACATAAATTTTTTGATTGAACAGAATCAGTGCCATCCATCACAAAGTAGGGCTACTATCAGAGAGCAATTATTTTCTTTATTGCTGGATTTGCAAATAGTGATGTTTTGGTTACAGCATTACATTGTACAGACCCTTTACCTTTATATACACCAGTGAATGATCTCTCTGTTTTCATTTTTAGTGGAACATTTTGATTGAACTTCAAATCATACAGGAGTTGTCTCTTTTAAATTGGTTATTACCAATATTATACTGTGTGCAAAGAAAATGTCTTTTTTTCTGTCCAACTTAATCTCATTGTCATATTTCAATCCCTCCCAAGTACTTAAAAATAGAGAGCTAGCATTAATCCTTGCAGCTTCTCAGAAAACTAGCTGACAGAGTTATTTTATCCCAAAAACACAGGGAGAAGTATGGGCAATACTTGGCTGCATTCCTATTTGGGCTTTTCTGATGCAATTAATGTAAACATTTCTGACTTCAAAATTTAATTGTTTCTAATTATTTCTTGAGCTTCCTTCATTATTATGAACTAACCTCCCTTTTTATTAGTTCTGGTCTTGGTAGCCTAAAAAATACAGATACTTTAGCTGCTTAAATGTGTAGTTGTGGAGGGTTTTACAGAAGTATGCAGGGTAGGTGCCAAAGCAATGGATCTACATAGCTCCACAGTTGAGCTACACAGATATTTCTTGGCATGTGTATGAAAATGCTGGGGTTTGGGTTGTTTGTTTCTTGGTTAGTTGTTTGTTTGGTTTTTTTTTTCTAACTGCAAGTTATATTTTGAGGCCATGGAATGGCTTTCCTAATTGCCTGCCTGCCTGTACTGCTCAGAGTAACTTCACTTAAAGATATAATTGTCCTCAAAACATGTAATACAGTGGTAGCAGGTTGTTGTTGTTGTTGTTCTCCCTTTGAAGAGCCATAGCTCCCTAGCCCCTACTCAGTACTCTTCTACAGGTTAGTAGGAAGGTATGAAGCTGCAGTTCATCCTTGTCTGGCATTGAAGGTTGCTAACTAACTCTCCTTTGGCTGCTGACACCTTGTGAGCAGATGATGGCCATACACTACAGAGGTGTGCCAACTACACAGAACTCTTTTTATCTAAGACCCAGACAGAATTTGGTTCTCTGTCCCTGTGGGTTTGGATGAGTCATGGAGAAGGAGAAGCAAAGGAAATCCAACCAAGAAGTCTTTTTTGGACTTTTTGAAGCCAGTGTGATGTGTGCCTGCAAGAACAGTTAATCATAATGATAATGTTGCTGTTCCTCAGATAAAAATACTTAAAAGTGAAATTAACTGTTAAGCTGGTAGTTGCACAGATTTTACCATATGAATATAACTGACTCTTTAAATCACTGCTTGGCTGCTAGTGTCTGTCTTAATTTTTTTAAAATGCATTGCTAATTTACCTGTTGGGTCTATATGCTCATTAGGCTAAGCCTCTTCTTTGAACTGCCTTGCCAAAGTATTGTGTAGTTACTTTTAGTTAGTTAATTAGCACTGATTCTACCAGAAGTATGATTAATAGTGTGGAAATTATACTGCAAAGTATCCATCATGTCTTGGACTGAGGCCAGCCCATAATGTGCCAGATTTGGGGTTTGTCAGGTTACAGGTCACCTCTCCCAGTGTTATTTCAGAAGGGCTTAGAAAGTGTTGCTCTTCAGATAACATCTGAATCACAGCTTAAATGTGGGCTTGAGCTAGAACAGAACACTAATTCTGTTCAGTGGTTTCCATTTTCAGCTCAGTCTCTTCTAAAGTAACTGCACTGTCTGCAGGCCACAGTATGTTCTCACAGACAGTGTCTGCTCCTAGTAGTGAGAACATTTGGTGGGGAGAGTTAGTACCAAGGGTTAGGGTGCAGAGCAAGGTCACTGCTACAGCTTGTGTCCCACCTTAGGATGCAGTAAGAGGTGGCACCTGCGGGGGGGGGGGGAAACGACAGCAAAGGTGACCCTAGACTGACCAACAAATGATTCCATCCCATGTATGTCATACTCAGAATAGAGCTGAGGGATCACAAGTGCCAAGCTCTTCCTTAATAGCCAGGGTGTGAGGAGGAGTCTGTTCTGCCTTTGATCCTGATCCAACTGTTCCTGAAACCAGTTCCAGAATCCAGCTCCTGAATCTGTTTCCCATCTGCTGCTGAGTCTAGCCTGGGACTTTCCCAGTGGTGATGGTGCTGTAGTTGCCATCAGGGAGTTGGGTTCAGTATGGAGTTTGTACATATTTGTATATATTTCATTTTATTGTTATGATTTTCACTGAAGTATTTCTAGTTTTCTTTTCCAGTCCATAAGTTGCTCTCCCTTACTCCTTCTCCCTTTCCCTTTGGGAAGGGAGAGGGGTTAATAGAGAGTGTCTGTCACTCACTTAGTGGCCAGCCCAGCCTTGACCCTTGACAGATTTCTTGATTTGTGAATCAGACTTTGAATCCTGAAGACTATATGGCTTTTAAAGTCTATCTTTTGGGGTTTATTTTATGACCAGCATATCTCGTCAGCCACTGTCCAAGACAATTACAGAGAAAGGGTTGTCTTTGTGCACTTCTCATTGTTATTCACTGGCAGGATAGTCATCAGAGGGTCACATTAAAGTTCATTCAATCAAAGCTGTGGCAGTAGCAATAGTCTGCCTCGGGTCAGTTCCATCTCTTGAGATTTGTAGGGCACTACCTGAAGTTATTTGCGTAATTTTATGTAGCATTAGTGCCCTGATACTTTGTTATAAAGATTTCAAAGGCAACAAATCTGTGTCTAGTGTTCTACCCCAATGACAACCCAATTATCTTTTCCCTTACCCTGTTACTGGAGCCATTTGTATGTATCCTCTGGTATCTTCTAAGCTCCTTTGCATTCAGCTGTAACCTACATACTGTGTTTATTGTTCTCTTTATGCTAGTGGTTACAACCAGGTTTTGTATTTCTCTGCTCATGTGGTTATTTGGTTATGTACTTGTAACCATCAGAGGAGCCTCTGCCTTTTGAGAGATCCTTTGAAAGTCCTCTCTTGTGCTGCAATAGATGTATAAGTTGGGATGAGAAAAATCATAGCCAAGAAAGGTCTACTTTTCTTACTGAGAGCAAAGGGATCCTAGGTAACCCATAACTGTAACTAAATTGGTTAGTTTGGATGAATCCAAATATGTCTTGACTTTATCTATATGTATTGCATTAGATTCTTTATCTCCATGGTTGCTATCTTAGACCTGATTTGAAAGCTCTTGATGAGACCTTTTCAGGTCTCAGTGGCTCAGACAAATGCTTCTCCAACAGCGCTTGTGCTTTTTCCCGCTCACTCTAACTTCTCTCTTTAGACTAGCAAATGTCTTATCCATGTTTTGCATGTTTTATTGGGCTAAGCTTTGGGTTTGCATACAGAAATGAGAGCAATTCATTGCTAAAGTTTTCAGTTCTGCCTCATTTGTAAGGTTATCATTTCCCCTCTATCATATTTCTTTGAGTGGACATGTAGGAGAAAATGGTGGTGTTTGAGTAGTGGGAATGTAACCAGCTCCTCATTTTCATTATGTGGGTTTTGCTGTAACATGGAAGATTTCTGAAAGGTGATGATGATCTAACATTTTGACTATAATATTTGTTTTTTAAAGGGCATTATGAGAAGGTGTATGACAACCAGCTTAACCTGGCCTACTGCTTCAATGACCCTGAGGAGAAATGGTTAAGCAATTACTTCTATGAGCAATGCTTTAACACTGCTCAACAAATAAAAATAGATGGTGGGAAAAGAGAGGCACAGGCACATGCAAATATGGGCCTCATCTGTGAGGAACAAGGTAAGTCACTGAGATCTTAAACCTATGTTGTATCAGCACTGAGGTAGTCATATTTGGCAATCTGTGTTTCATCACAGGGAATAGTGTTTCAATGTAAAATGGATTTAAATTTAAAAGTAGGTTTGTTGTTTGTTTGTTTTATTTAAAAGAAGTATTAAAACCATTGCAATTTCAGTTTTTGGAGGAGGGAGTAGGAAGAGAAGTCTGTAATTATTCACAGATACTCATCTACAGTTGAATGTACTCAGATGAAAAAAACTATCCACAAGCTTAAAGGAAGCATTTGCTTGGCACAAAAGCTCTTTAGGTTCAACCTTATATTTTTTTTCCTGCTTGTTTTTGATAAGAGACTGGTAATGCTGCCTCAGGCCACAGGTGTTTAAATAGCATAACACCTGTAGTTACACAAACTGGGTTGATTTAAACCAGGTATGAACACATAATTCAGTTTTAATCCTGCCTCCAATCTACACTTGGCTAAAGCAGCCTGTATTTTTGTGTTCTTAAAAAGCTACTTTCTGGTTCTCTTTTCTGAAAGTGACACCTGGTTGGTTTGTATGTGACTGCCACATTGGGGTTTGCTTCCCATGGATGCCTTAGCACAAGCTCCATTTCTCCATGCATGTATCTGTACCTTCAAACTGTGAGTCTCTGAAACTAGAAAATACATTAATAGAAGGAACTAGAATCATAGAACAGTCCAGGCTGAAAAGGACCTCAAAAGATCATCTAGTCCAACCTGTCATGGGAAAGGGAGCCTAGATGAGATTGTTTTAGCACCTTGTCCAATCACATCTTGAAAAGCTCCAGCGATGTGGACTTTACCACATCCCTGGGGAGGTTCTTCCCAGGGAATGATTGTTCTCACTGCAAAAAAAATATTACTTTATAGATGAACCTTGTTTCTATATTTAAAATCCTACATTGCCTTTCATGGCAGAGTGGCTTATGTGTGTATAGCAGTCTTGGTACGAAAAAGATGTTTTCCTATGTGTGTATAAAATCCTTTCAAGCTGTGGGAAGACAAGCAGCCTCAAGTAGCTGAATCAAACCTGTTTTCTAGCTCAAACTCCTAAGTGTACTGGATGCTTAACTGTTGCTTCAAACAGATGTGGTTTGTGTAGTTATTACATTTTTAAGTTTGACTTTGTGGGCAGAAAACATTCCAGCTTTGGGCTCAGCTTGTGGCTGGTTTATCAAATAGAATGGCTTTTCCCAGAAAGAAGAAAAAAAGGATCCTCTGAAAGGGAAATATTTTGTGGAAGTAGAGGAATTCCAGTAAATGTCTGACAGAATGGGTATGTTTTGAAAGCTAGCCTGATTTCCAAGGAAAAACCTGGACATAAAGCATAAAACCTACAGCCTTTTTAAAGATTATTTTTTAATTGAAAGTTTATTGTCCTATTTTTTTTCTTTTCCTCATGTTCTCTTAAGGCTGAGACATCATTCCTTTTTGTTTGTACTTCCTGGACTGTTAAGCAGAAGTTGTTGAATACTCAAATATCTTCAAGCCCATTACTAAAGTACATAGGGAAAGTTATGAAATAAACTTTGAGCTGCTCAGAGGAGGAAAAATTTCATTTTCCTGCTATATTAGGAACTTCTAGAAGAGAGACTTCTTATTAACATTGGTCAGGAGAGAGAAAGCAAGGTGCATTTTCACTGCCCAGGGTAAAGCTCCACTCAATCTGTAGAGTCTGTCTTTTGCAAATATTTTCTTTCCACAGAGAGAGATGAAAAAATGAAGAAGGTGTGAGAGTGAGTGTAGGGTTTGCTTTGAGAGATAACTGAGGGGGAAGAAAAGAGCAAGATGTATTCCATGCACTTTTTATTTTCAGCAGGTGAAAAATTAAATCACAAGTTCTGATGGCAGAAAAAAATGTAAGAGGAGCTGTTGAGTTGGCATTGTATAAAATTGCATGAATGTGAATGATGTTATAAGTCAAACTCTAAACATGGTATTTTTGATTTTAGGACAAATAAGTATAGCTTCTAAGTTAAATGGTCTTTTTTAGTTCAGTTATTTCTAATGCTGTAATTTGTGAACTGAATGAGTCAGATGCTCAGTTCCCATGGGGAGTACAGGGATAGATACACATGTGTGTGCATTAAGATATAGGAATATGTATGTGGACCTATATGACTACAGGGATGTGTGTAGGTATGTAAATGATGCCTAATCTTTACATGATTTAAAAATCATCACATCTCTATTAACTGCATTAATTAATAGTGCAGCCAGGAAAACAGGAGCATTTGCAAGAATGAGAAGTTACTCTTACAAACATTAGTGTGTGTCAGTTTAAGTGTAAATATCTTGTACCAATTCTTCTCAGTTCTCTCAGCCAGTAGTTTCTTTTTTCTTGTGAATGGAAGCTTGTCTCTATGTGCTTGGGAATAGAAAGTTAAACATGTGCTTGAAAAGATTGTTTGCCTTGGAAGCAAATCAATACATTTGCTGGGTAATTTTTGTGTAATCAAATTTAAAGTTCTTTACTTTCAGCCTGGTCCCTGTCCTAAAGGCTGGATGTAAGCTGATGTTCATTAATCTTCCAAGGTCTGTGTTTGAGGTGTGGGCAGCGTAGACTTCAGTTGTGATGTTTGGATGCAGGCGATTAGTGGGTGTCAGTATGTAAGGGTAAGAAAACAACAAGAGGGTAGCCTGCTACAGACACAAACAGAACATTCTGCTTGGAGCAAACATTATTTTAGTGGCAGTTCTTTTGAAGAATGAGAATTTAACCTCTTCCTTAAAAAAAGCTGTAAAACAAGGTCTCTGATTACAAGTTAGCCCAATGAGATGCTGCTCACTGATCATCGTAGAAGTGTTCAGGTTATGATCATCCTGTTCAATTAGCTGCACTCACCCTGCAGTTTGTCTTTCCTTGGAGGGCTGATAAGAAACTGTTTTATTAGTTTGGTTACTGGTAATTTTCTGATGTAGCTATTAAACATGCTGATGTCACTTTATACACATTGAAAAAGCAATATCATATGTACCTATTTTTTTTCCTCTTAAAACCCAGTGTTGCTTGTCATCCAAGCAGGCACAGGCTTTGTGGCAGAGTCTCAGTTAAGAACAATTAATTTTAAAACTTTAAAAAGTGGTTTTATTCCTGTGGTTTTAGAAGTAATAGCTGTCATTATACTTGTGTGCTGTTTTTCTGCATTTCAGAGAACAAGATGATTATCATAGTCTGTGACAGTTGTATTGTATTAGTGCAAGTTCTCTTGAAGTTAATGGAGAACTTCAGGTCTATACTGTTGTATGTGGCAGAAAAAACACAACACAATAATGATCAGTGGTAGTCTGCATAGGTTCTCACACTGCCAGTGCTCATCCTCAATATTTGAGTGCTTTCTGTTTTGTACTAAATAGTTAACACCTTTCATGCATGGAAGTTATGTAGACCTTAAATATATGGATCCCAAAGGGTAGTGTTAACAGTCCTGGGTGTGCTTTTTTTGCTTGTGCTAACTTGGACTTTCCTGCCCTGCAATTATTTAAGGGCACAGTTTGGTAATCAGGAGTGTTACAGGGACTTTCCCTAAGAAGCAGTTTACAACAGACACTGTTTTGGAGAGTAAGGGAATTTACTAGGAGAGATGCACCTTTCCATACCTGTTGGTTGCAGTGCTTGCAAACCTTTCTGGATACATTTGAACAACTAGTTTAGAGAAAGCATGTAAGTATCACAGTAGACTCCAATGAATAAAACTTTCACCATGAATTCCAAATGTAAATCAGTGCTATGCCAGAAACTCCATATCCCCTGGTGTGAGAGACGTGAGATGTGTGGAAAATGATGCCATTAATCTCCCTGCAATGGTGACTTTGAACTAGTCATCAGATTTATATTCTGCTAGCATGGAAGGATCAACAGAAGTGGAGGTAATACTCTTTCTGAAATGCTTACAGACTGGAAAGGCTAGAGGCAGGCAGAACTAGTAACAGAAAGGGACAGAATTCAGGGCAAATAGCAATGCTAGATATCTCAGTGCTGATTCCTATAACATACACAACTCATCCATAAACCAATTTTTTTCTGTCTTTGTGTGTTGGTTTTGTGTTTGTTTTTTTAGATGGGCAGTCTCCCAGTCCACCTGTTTGGAGTTTGGATCAGTGTCTATCCTCAAGCTACTAATTTTCAAAAAAAGTGGTGGGAAAGTTTGTCCTACAGACTTCTTACTACTTCTATACTAATTTCAGTTGAAGTTCATCCCAAATCTAGTTGAAGGACAGGATAAACAGAGGCTTATTTCTTCTGGAGATGAATGTAGAAGTGTATTTTTGTATTGTTCACTGTTTGCAGCCAACATGTAGCCTGTTTCATTTGATTCTTCTTATTTATGTAACAGGCTATATCCACTAGAAACCAAACCCCATTGTTTTATCATGATATCCCCCTTCTCACCCCAAATTCAGTATCCTAGATTGCTAACTTTTAAGATGTATTCCTAGTTGTGATTATTTATTCCAAGCAACTTTTTTTCAGAAGCAGGAATATAGGAACAGTTTAGATCTGAAAATGTGTTTTTCCAGATCCTCTGTCTTTGGCTACATACATCTGTTGCTAAATTTTCTCTAAGTTCATGTAGACACATAGACTTAAAAAGAGTCTCCACATCAGGGAACTTCAGAGACACAAGGAAGCCTTTGCTAATGGAACATGGAATTCTGCATATCCAATCTGACCATTTAAAACATTTCCAGTTATTGATTTTTGTCCTAGCAACTGAAGCTAAATCTTTGTCCTTCTGCACTTAGACTATTTCACAGAGCAGTTCTATTGGATTTTTTTCTGGTTACTTAAGAATTGAATACTTAATTTAGCTGACTAAAACTTGATTGTAGAGCATCATTAAAAAGTTTAAGCAGCAATTGCTAGGAGATAAAGTCTTCAGATATGATGCTTTTCTCTGTCAGCCACTGGCAGACACAAGCAGCCCTAAACATAGGTGGATTCATGGGGGAGGACAGGCTTAAAATGTTTGTTAAATAATTGAACTCCTCCTCATGCAAGTGCACAATGTAGTTCCCAGGTAAATGACATCTTAGGTTACAGGGTTGTTACTGCTGTTCAGCTAGCAGATACTGCATTGAGCTGATGTTACAGAAATCAGGTATGTTTTCTGTTCCGATTGGCATACTCTTCAGAAAGTCTAAGAGGCTTTTGAATATCCAACATGAGAGCAAAAAGGGCCTGTTGAATTGATAAAAAAATCTTTGTATTGTTCCTTTTTATTCTTATTTTTTAAAGATGTTGGTAGACAATGAGATATTTTGAATAAGAACTCAGGCAGAATTCTACAGATTTCTTATTTTCTCTTCAGAAACTAAATTCTTTCTTCATGCTTTTCCCTCAGCTCATTTAAGTCAAGAAGCACAGGGAAGTAATAAAATTCTTTACACTAGGAAAAGGTAAGCAGGTTTGCCAAAAGCCTCCTTAATCCTTTCACCATCACTGCCACTTTCCTAGCCTCATTCTTCAAATGGAAAATCTTTCAGTACTGATACAACACCTGGGGACAGGTCTGTATGTCTGTCTTCCTACTTTCTAATGAGAAGCTCTTCAAAACATTCCCAGCAGTGCATAAGTGCTAACTCTCAACTTAGTAACTTGTGTTTTCCCTAAAAGTTTTGACATATGCCCCAAAAAACTCTTACCTTAAATTAGTTCCTGGTTTTAGGTATTTGGTGATTGCAAAGTTCATTTGCAAATACATCATAAAGTTACTGAAGAAGCCTTGATGCTGTTTAGATTGAACTATGGAAGATAATATCTCCAACATTTTATGTACACTTAAATATGATGTGTGGCACTCAAGTGAATTGTTTATAGACACTTCTGTAAGAATTAGATTCTTTCTTAATATTTTTGGTCTCAAATGTTACTCTGTTTGCTCTGTGTGGATGTTCATAAGACCATGACATTTAATGAAGAGATCTTTTTAAAGTATTGATAGCCATGAGTAAATTATACTATGTTTGATCTGTGTTAAAGAATCAAAGTCCAAGGTCTTTGAATAGAACTTAGAGTAAAAATGTAATTAGGTTACATCCCTAAAGTCTGATATATCTTTAAACAAGACTGGAAATGAAACTTTATTAAAACTTCAAATGAATTATTTCTTTGCTTTTCTAAATTCTTTTTCCCTCTCTTCTTTTTCCCTCCCTTCTCTTTCATGTCTATTACTGACATTGCTGCTTGTATTTTACCTGTCTTTTCCAGGCTATTTTAATTATTTACTGCTTAATGAGTAGTACTGAGATGAAGCTTCAGTCAAAGCTGCCCACTCACTAATAGATTTATTTTTTTTTTTTAGTTGTGGGGGTTTTTTTAGCTTCAAAGCTTTGCAAGGTCTTGGACTACTGCAGCTGAACCAGCAGTTGTCACCATAACCTTTCCTGGAGGCAGTGTTTCCTTTCAGTAATTGATAAAGGAGTTGCTGGTTCCAGAGGTGCCTTCTGAGTGGGACTGAGAGCTGATGAGGTTGCATGTCTTCAGACATTATCAATAATCTGTAGAACTAATAGGGAAAGCAAACATTATGAAGCTATTAATAAAAAATAACATCTTACTCTTCAGAGGATCATAGGATAATTCCAGTTGGAAGGGACCTCAGCAGGTCATTAGTCCAACCTGCTACTCAAAGCATCCTTCTGAAGTAGATTATCTGCACAACAGAACAGTTCCGGTGCTGGAGCATTGCATTTGATACTAAATTTATTACTGGAAGCTGTGAAAAGTAAGGGCAATGGGGTAGAACCTGAGTAAAATGTAATCACTACCAAAAATTATTTAAACTGAGGCAAGTAGCTGACATGAGTTAGCAAGAACAAAAATGTAATTTAGTGAAATTAATCTAGCTCAGTGTCACTTTCTGTACTTAAAAGATAATGATCATATTACTCTTAGAGCTTAAAGAGTAACATAACTTGTTTTCATTTAGTTCTACTGAACAAAAAAACCCCAACCCCTCAAGCTCTGAAAAACAGAACTGCAAAGTGTGTGCCATCTTTCACTGTTCATCACAGCATTTTTACCTTGCTCCCTTCTCTGCATTTGGGTATCTGCCTATAAACACTAAAATGTTTGTGAAACCTGAAGTGTGAGCATCCCACTGTGTATGAACCTGCTCTTGTTCAGAGCCTGGAGCCTTACATTGTGAGCTTCCTGAATACATTTTGCATCTTAGGGAGCCTTTGCATATAGAAAGGACTTTGATGCTTTCCAAACTTGAAAGAGGAAAGTTTGAATATTAGG
Organism: Galbula dea; assembly: GCA_013399015.1. NCBI lineage: Eukaryota > Metazoa > Chordata > Aves > Piciformes > Galbulidae > Galbula > Galbula dea. The sequence goes on along the minus strand of VWZX01001131.1, from coordinate 2,022,768 downwards.
AAGCAAGAATTCCATTCTCTTTAAAATGAGTGTGGTGTTAATCCAGCTAACAGTCAATATTGTTTGCCATGCTTTCTAGATTAAAATTGACATAGATCAAAAAGTTTGTTTATATATAATCAGAACAAGGCAACTGATAAATGTGACTTTCATGAAATATGGCAACCTCAAGAGATAAAGGAGTATTAATTGTAAACCAACATTTTCTGTGTTGGTTCATTTGAATATGAATGTAGGACAAACAAGTCAGTGAATTTTCATGTGGGGACCTGTTCAGTTATCAGGGGTTTGGGTTTTTTTTTTTACTGAAGTTGGACAGTGATCTTGGAAGAGTACATTTTATTGTTTGTATTCTAGTCTGCATGTGGGCAAAATGCTGCTGAACAGTTTGTGCTATCAGTATTGCAAAGCCTTCAGAGGTTCTAGATGCCGCCTCAGACCTAAACTTCTCTGAAAAATGCCTGAAATATGAACATTTTTTCCACAGTTAAGCCTAAAGCAAAGGGGAAAATTAGTGACATAATGTAGTTCAGGTAGCAAGGCAGTAATTACAGATGCCTTTCTTACTTTCAAAGGTAAGGCTTACACTTAGTACAAAATCACTCTGATTTATTGTTGTGTTTTATGTATGTCCATACATTATATGTTGTACTACTCTGTGAAGTATATGTGAGGTCTGTGCATATAGTTTTGGAGGAAATTATGCATTTGACACCAGATTTTCTTTGTAGAGTTACTGTGAGAGTTAGAGTTACCTTTACTGTAGAGCTACTAGAGTTAGTAGTCACAGTTGGTCTAGAGAGTAGCTGAATGTCTCAGAAAATCTGAGAGGTTTTATGTAAAGCCAGAAACAACTTTAGAAAGCCTGGAAATGACCCAATATCTTGAAGGTACAGTGCAGTACCTGAAAGGAAAGCAAGAGAACTATACTTGTTCCAGTCTCCTCTACAACAGCTCCTGTTCCTCCTGTACTTACCCTTCTTTCTTGTAAGAACAAAGAGGGGTTTTCACAGCAGTTTCCTTTCTGGTAATGTATTCTTCAGTTAATTATAGAGTATTTTTCTCTTACTGGTCCACAGCAAACTATCCCCAAAGCAGCTGTCACTTCAGCTGCCTGTGGGGAAACCCTTCTTCCTCCTCTGCAGTTGAGAAGTGTTGGCAGCAGGAGGAGAAAGGATTAGAAAGCAGACAGGCAAGCAACCAGAGAAGCCAGCATGATCCCCAGCTTGTGAGGTGTCTCTTAAAGAAACCTTTAAGCAACATCTTTTTGGAGCATAATGCTGATGTAGTGTTACATACTGTGGACAGTCCTTCTGTGGGTGCTACAACATGCCCTGCCCTCTAGGTTTCTGTAGGTACATTTTGAGTATTTGAGCTTTAAGGCAAGTAATTTAGGCCCTCAGGGGACAAAACTACATATTATCTGGTGCTCACTGGATCCCTATAGTTAAGTATTTCTTTTCAGACAACAGATACTAGCTTAACTAATGTCAGCAGAAGTAATACATCATTCTCTAAACTACAAACCCAAGAATTAACCTAGAAGTTCTTGATCTGGACAAAGGAACACAAAATACCATATTTTTGCCCTGGAATCTCAGCCCACCAATGCCATATCTTGAGTTGTGTGATGCTTAACTTTTCCTTTTATCTCCTTCCTGCTCCTTTATGTTCTCAAGCCTTCTACTCCTCAGGCATGCTTTCAGGTGACCTTGAGCAGCTTAGACTCCAGGGAGTTCTCTTCTTCAAGTATCTTCTTGCACCTCGGTGAAGTTCCAGTGACTTCTATCCAATTCATATTACCTCAGGAGTCCAGGACTGGTCACCTGTTTACTGAATGAGAACCTTGGTTTAGGATTCTTTTCAGGTTTTGATCCACTTCCCAACACATCTCTGTTAAAAACTTGTAGATACTAAAGACTTATCTGTAGGTAGTGACTGATGTTGGAAACTGTGACAGATTCTTAACTCTTTCAACATGAATAGTGCAACCATAATGAGCTTAACTGAGCATAGGAAACTAAAAATACTACAAGTAGTTCAAGTAGCTAAACTGAAATGTAAGCCTGTGTCTTTTAAAGTAGTAATGACATTTTTTCTTTGTTTTTTTGGCTACTCTTAACTGTTGCTTCAAGCAGATTTTCTGTCCACATTGCACAGTGAAATAACTGATTACAAAAGATGTCCTAGTTCTAGATTAAAAAACATATAAAGCTTTAGTGTTCCTTTAGGTTATTGTTTTAAGTTAAAGAGGAATATTTTCTATAGTCCTCAACAACTGCTTGCTATTTAGAATTAAATGTGTTTTCTGCTTCTACTGGTGCTGCTGAAGAACTGTACCTAACAAACCTCTCACTTTTTTTTTTGTGCAAGTCTCTTTGTGGCATTATTTTCCCTGGTAAATGTAGGAGCTGATAGAAAAGGAAATCATTAGGTGCTCTCAGGATTGCTGAGGCATGGAGCTAGAACAGGTCACTCCCTGCATTTTGCAGATTGTGACATTTTAAATTACCTGTACACTACTGGAAGCAATCTGTGGACCTAATTAACATCTCACCTAATTAATGTCAGGCCTGTATGGAGAGAATTCTAGATAGTTTCGCCCTGCCTTTATTTGTTCAGTAGCACATTATTCACATTGGCTATCTTTAATTTCAGTATTGAAAACTTCAGATTTGTGTGCTGTTTTCTTAAGTGGGAGTAACTCCTCTCTTTTTTTTTTCCCCCCTTCTCCTTCAAGTAATCAATGCACTGCTGAATGAGTTCATTTTAATGCACTCAATCATGCCTCTAATGTTTGTAGCTTACGGGCGCAGGCATCAGTAATGCAGGAATGTTATATGGCTTTAGTTTGGGCCATTTCATAAAATATTCATGGAATCAAAAATGTGCATCAAAATAGCGGCTGGGAGAATTACATTTATGTGCCTGCTTTTATGGCAGCTTCACATTTAAACCCATTTGTGTTAATATCTAGTCAATCTTTCTACTTAAAAAAAAAAAAGGCAAAATAGTGGTCTCTGTATGTACCCTTTTTAGTCTGAGATCTATTTTGGTGTAACAGATGTATAATTTTGGAGTGGGTTTCAGGAAGGGGAATTATCAAGGAAGTTTTAGATGATGTAAAAACGTTTCTCTTCAGTATTTACCAAATTACATTGAGTTCTTGTGCTTGAATGAAGAGATTGATCTTTTTCTTTTGACTTCTGAGCAACTCTGAGAACTGTAGCACAAATATGTATGTAGTTGCTGTGAAAATAAGAGTAATTTCTAACATTTGATACTTCTGGTGGCAGAGTAGTGTCTTATATTCCTATAATTGTTTACTCCCAAACTTACATTGTGACAATGTTCTCTTCCCATACTGATTAAGCTATTGCTGATAGGATTTCTTTTGTTATACTCTGAGCTATATTAAACTGTAACATTTTAGTAGTGTACATGTTGTTACAGTTAAGTTTCTGGGTTTTGATTCCTTTTACAAACAGGGAAGAGATATCAAGAGATTCTTGAACTCATACACTAAGCTAATTTTTGCATAGCAGTGGGAACAGAAACATGTAGTTGTTGCTAATGGAAAATAGTTATACTGCTTTGTGTAATATGTTGTGAATAGATTTTTTCAAATATAGATTTCCTAGAAACACCTTCTGGGTTTTCTCTTTGAATTCTAAGAGGTATAAAATATACATTTCTACAAACTCTTCCATGTGATTTTTCCTACTTGCTGTCTTGTTTTCCTTGTTCTTTTATTTTGGCTTCTTTCAGTGGATAAGGAAAGTCCTTTAAAGCTCTGCCTTCTCACCGCTCGGGTGAGATAAAAATACTCTTGCTCTCAGAAATGTTGTCTAATTGGCTTATCACTTTCTTTTAATGTTTTTCAAGATTTTCCTGCAGCATCTCTCTGTGTCTGTGCCTAACAGGATTTGAGTGTTTAAAGATTGGAACGTGCTGGCCAGATCAATTCCCACTGAACCAACTGATGACAGTGAATAAACTTGCCACCCTCCTGAAAACATTTTTCTTCCACAACATTTGAGGTTCACATAAACATTATAGATTAAGGAAATAGGCTGATATGTCACTTGCCAATAAGAACAAGGAATTTTGGATCATTTTGATGGAGTAATTAATCCCAAAATCTAAAATGTTCTACCTTCTGTGAGTTTGAGAGGTCTCAGAATAGCTGGGTTTATTCCAAAGAGTCTTCAGTAAGTAAATTCCCAGCCATGTAAGAGCTTTCAGGTCAGGAATTCCACCTCTCTCTCCTTTAGGAAACTAGCAGGTATTTTATTTTTTGCTCAGCAGCACATTTTTGGTATTTCTGTGAGCAGATTATATCACCTTTCCCTTCATAATCTTTCTTGGTGGTTCAGGAAAGCCCAAAGTAATCCAGTTCCATTTGAAGGCTGCCAAAAAGATGATATTGGGTTTGTGTTTTGAAGCTTTCTGTAGATGGATTGTTTCTAAAGAGGTTTCACTGAGATCTGGCAGAAAGGATGTCAGGTCACAGCTCTTATGGTTAGGTCAACTCTTAGGAACTGTGGGGTATGTGGAATATATGAGTTCAATTTCTACTCTGACAGAAACTTTCTCAAGGGGATACTGGAAGTGAGGAAGCATGGGCAAGAATTACCATACCTGATAGTTCTAACAATCTAAACAATAGTTCTGAAGGTTGCACATATTCACCTTAATGTTGTCTCTTTAAGAGATTACATTACAGTCTTAGGAGAAACTCAGATACTGGGTTCAGTTTCCAATGATGTATCCAGGAGATGCTGTTCATTGCTTCCTGTTATTAGTAGAAGTTTTTGAGTTGTCTGAATCAAACTCTTATTCTAAAGAATCTACTAGACATGTAGAGAAACAAGATCACTTAACCATGGCATTATCCTTTCAAAAAGACAATGAATAGATTAATAAAATTTGAGAAGAATTCCAAGGAGGAGTCTGCATGTGCTTATGAGCATCCAAGTGGATAAAATGCTAGATGTAGCTATTAGCATTAAATTTCAACTCAACTTTCCATCATTTGTCACAGGCTAACACCAGCTTCTGCAGTTAACATCTTCAATGTGCATTTAACAACTTGGATAACTGGAATTCTGTTGACTTGTGAGGTGCATAGATATGATTTTGAAATAGGAGATCCACAAAGGCTGTATTCGTGAATAATCTAAAAGATGTATTTTCTAGGAAATTCTGACTCTGCATCCTTGGGATCAGACATCCTCAACGTTGTGAATCTACAGAGGAAAGCTAATTGCAGATGTGATAAGTTTAAATTAAAGCATTACTGGTAACTGTGAGATTTGGCAATAATTTCCAGTGATCTGTAAGTTACATATTGAAGATTCTTGACAAATCCATGACATAGTTGGCTGCAACTCAGTTTCTAATAAGAAAATTATTATAGACCAGTAACTTTTTAGAATGTTGTTGATTACACATGATTGTAATTATAAATGACTTTCTATTTTTAGGTCATATCATGAAAGCTGCTGAGCACTATGAAGCATTTTATCAGCTAACAGCAGGTTCAACCTGGAAGGATGTGACAGGTCATACTTACAATTCACTGGCATGTGAGCATCTCTGGAGAATTTATACATTACTAGCAGACAAAATGCTAGAAAATAAAGAACACCAAGAGGCCATCAACATGCTATCAAAAGCTTTAAAAGTGGCCAAAGAAGGTTGGTAGAAAAGAACACTTTCTTTTATCTCATGTGCATGCCATGACTTTCCAAAGAGCAAAGCAGAAAACTCCTGCTACTAATATTTACTGTATTAATTAGAAGGACTGCTGATGAAGTTTCCCTTCAACTTCTTCCTATTGCTAGTGAAGCCTGCTGCAGATAGAGATTGTCAAAGTGAATCTGATGCTCTTCCAAAACTTACTTTGATCAAGGAGGTGGTTTTCTATCAAGGGAGCAATGTAAAGCAACCAACAAGCAGTAATTAGTAAATCAGTATTAGTGAAATAAACCCTACTCTGGTAAAGTGTGATGCACCTCAGTTAACAACTCCCTGTGCAAAATTTTCTATAACTACTGCTTGTAATTATAATTTACCCCTTTGTTTAGCTTTTATAGCCTGTAGTAGAACTATGAACCTAGTCTTCTGATAGTTCTCCCTTGATTCATGTTAGTGAAGTGTATGGGTCAACATGATTTGTGTTTATATATTAGGATGTATTATATATTTGTAGTTACTTTTGGTTTATGTATGAATATAGAGAGAGGATACTGTGATTTTTCTGATGTGAAGACACTGAGTATTATGAAACAATTGAAGACAGAGAACATTACAGCATGTTACCTTAATTGTACTGCATTACTGACTGGAAGATATGTTCTCTGAGTTTGCTGAGCTTCCTTCTTGAACTTTGTTTAAATCCAGAGCCTCTATTTTTAATTGCCAATATCTATTTTTGGAAAGAGATAAATGACAAGGTAAGGAGAAGGGAAAACTTATTACAATATGTAAACATATTTAAGAGCCTGCAAGAAGTGTCTGTGCTATAGTAATTTTGTTCAGATGAGTGATAACTGTAACTTCAATCCTTTCTTTAGGAAAAGACATGAAGATGGAAGGAGAAGCTGCTTATTGCTTAAGTTTAGCCTATCATTTTGCTGGAGAAGAGCAGAAAGCATTATCAGTAAGTTTGGGTTTTTTTTAAAGTTGCTTTAGGTTTTCCAGTGCCTTTCTCTTGCCTCCTTGGCATCTTAGAGATTTTGGAGAGTGGGAAAGACTTGGAGAGACTTGGCTTGTGGAACTTTTACAACTATCTAGAGTTCTGTGGACAGGGATGCATGTGGCTTAAGCAATTATGGTTCCAACGAATTCCAGAACTGATGGAGTCCAGGTTTCCATGCTTGGATCTGTAGAAATAATATAAATTGACAATTCAGGTTATATGTGACAGCTTTCCATTTACTATATTCATACATACATAAAGCAGTTTTTATTCATTGTTTGTATAAAACACCAGTTTTTCAAACTAGCTAGAAACAGCATATTTTTGAGTAACAATTAAAAATATATCAATTCACATGTTAAGCTTTTCAGAATATTAGGAATTTAGAAGAAATATGAGTTATTTCTGATACTGATGGTACTTGGTGCTGATGTAGTCTCTTCTGTTGACACTTGAGTTTGAGCTCCTCAGGTTTCCCTTGAGCCTCCCATACATAATAATTCTAGAACAATAAGAATACTATATGTGAAATTCTAGTCTGGAGGGAGAGTTTCTCTAGTTCATCACAGGTCAGTGTGAGAAGAAAGATAAGCAGCAACTGGTTTTGTCTATGCCAGTCACAAGAGATGACACTGTCCTCTATGATCCTCGTAAAATGTTGTGTGGAAAATAAATTTGTTTTAATACTTTTTGTCATTATCATTGCAAATAACCAGCTGGATAATTCTGCTTGTTCCTTTAACTGCAGAGTGACTCAGTATTTTATTAATGAACATGTTTTATAGAGGTCATTCTTTATGCTTATTTATTGTGGTGGTTTATTCTTTTCAAAAACAGACCAATAGAAGTCACAGAGTGAATTCAGTCTGGGTTCCAGTATTGCTTCCTTGGCTCTTGCAGTGTAGGAGGGGTTCTAGATTTCTGTCTTGAAATATCCTCTTTTAATGGTTTGTGATGCCATTTTCCCAAAAGTTATTGACCATCTTTATGCATGATTCTTCAGTGCTGTTAGGTCTAGCTTCTGTAAGCATCAGCTGACTGCTGAAACTGGGAGCCTGTTCTCTCATCATTTGCAGTCAAAGTCTGCAGCTGAATGTGAAAATATTTCTAAATTAAAAAGCTATCTGTAATTTGATAAACTTATAACTATGGTTGCAACAGCAATCATTTGGGAGTTCCATTTCTTTTTATCTTGTGCAGAATTATTATATTTTAGGGAAGATTTGGAAATCTGTAGGTTTTTTTTAATGTACTCCTATTAGTTTACAGAATATACATAAAAGGTTTGCCTGTTGTTTGTTGTCTTACAGAAACACCTCACAGGTAAAGAAAGCAATGTGTATTTTTGGTAAAAGGGAAAGAAAGCCTTTGTAGTACAAAACATAAATGATCCCTTTAGGTTAGAGTATAAAATATGTATTTTTCAGTGTAAATAATGCAATATTGCAACATAAGGGTATTTCCTAATATAAAGGCATTTCCAATAATATCACTTAAGCAACCTATGAAGTACTTTCATTCAGAAATGAAGTGTTTTGTGGAACTAGGGAAGAGAAGTATAACTTTACTTTTTTTTGTCCTTAATACTGAGCTAAACAGGCAGCAGTAAAATATCAGTGGTTGCCAGTGCTGTTGAGCACAAGTTGTCTTCACTCTCCAATTAGAAATCATTGCCTAAAATTTACCCTTCTGTTGCCAGTTTAATGGTCTCTGTATCCAGGGGGAGCTCAGATGCTTACAGAGATGAAATCATTGCATCCTGTTCCCAGAGGACTACTGGTTATCATTACACATAACATGCAGACAATACTGCTAGGAGCCTCTTTGCCTCATGGTAATATGTAGTTCATCACCAGCTTCTGTAGCATGCTAAAGAGGTCTTGCCACACAGCTTGGGACTATTCGAATGTAGACTCAGGGGTCTCAGCAGTTATTTTCCTGCTTTGCATCAGTTTTCATCTTCTTTATCCTTTTGTGCTGTGGTCCACCTCAGGCAGTCTCCTTCTAGGGGAATCTGAAGGGAGCAGCTGTTCCAGATACCACCTCCTCCAATTGTTGCCACTCGATTCCTTTTGCTGTTCAGTGTGGTGCTCCCTCCCCCAGCTCACACACACATGCATATAAACTTGTTTCTCTTTCATTCATGTCTTCTAGCAGAGTGGAGAAGCATATGTTCAAAATATTCATTATCTGATGCAGTAATTAAAGGTTGAAATGATTAAGCTGCAGCCTATTATACCAAAAATATGCAGTCACTTAGTATTGCCTGGGCTGGTTTTCTTGGAGGAAGGTTGGGCCTTTTTTGTTTTTTATTTCCTAGGCACTTGGTGTTTAATCTGAGGTAATTTGATTTGGTGCATAATCTGTATAAATTGGTTTAATTTTATTTGATATGTATGATTGATTTCAGTGGACCCACTCATGTAAAAACATAAGTGTGTGCAAGTTTAAAAGCCTGATAACTAATTATGTTCAATAGCAGCGTGGTATGTTCATAATATTTTTCATATCATCTGGTTTATGGTCAAGCCTAGCAGTTTTTCCACCAGATATGACTCAAAATATTAATAGCTCACATTACCTAGATTTTTCAATTAAATCTCATAGATTTGGTTAGGGAGAGTTTTCCATCTGGACTAATTTTAAAGTAAAAGTTACTGCTTACTTTATCCAGCCTATTTGTGAGTAACAATGGAAAACATCAATTCATATGTTGAGCTTTTCAGAATGTCAGGAATTGAGATGAAACACAGATTACAAGCAAAGTATTAAGCAAAACTCTCTTGTGTCATTAGAAATCTTGCATAAGATTTTGTAATCTGATGTTTGATGTGGGAATGTTTGGGTTTTTTTTAAAACTGGGCTTTCAACAACACTTCAAAAATTGGGGCATCCAGGGTTTTTCCTTCTTTTGGTTAGAGTTGCACCCAAAATCATCAGGAAAATGCTAATCCTCAGCCCCTGTATGAGCATTAGTGTTTGTCCTGAGTGTTCCTTTAGTTTGGATATTGAAGCCTGTGTTTCAGATATGTTACATATTTAAATAATGGAGGCAGTGTTCGTGAGTGCTGAGGCTCATGCCAAAATAAATGTGGTAATTTATGACATAATGCTATGTGCCTGAATTGTCAGAATTACGATTTACAAGCCACAGGCATAAAATTATCAAGAAAATTTATGAACTTACAAAGACATCTTCACATTGGAAACGACCCCATTAAAGTAATCAGAGGTGATTTATGACCATAAAATTAATTTCTGAAAAAAGTCTATTGTCAAAACAACTGGAAATTTGGGTTCAACTCACACAGCTAGAAAGGATATAAGTAAATGTGCCTGGGATGCAGATATTTTGAAGTTTGTGTCCATGATGTATTTTTTGACTAATTCTACCTATTAGGTCTAATTATATAGATCATGCCCATATGTATGCATGCGTTGGGTGAATCGAGGAGGATCTTAGCCAGTAGAAGAACTCTAAAAGAGACTGAATGTTATCCTCTCTTCTCCCAAACATTGTGAAGGTAGCTGAGAAGAAAAAGCATCATTCCTTGGAGACTTCCTTACTGTTCTCATGTTCTGCTGGAAGGCTGAACTTCAAGGCATGCTTCTGGCAGTGGTGGTGCCTAGGTAGGCTGCTGAGTTTAGGTTTGAGCTTTCATTGCTGTTACTACAAAAAGAAACACTGAAATGGAGACTCCCAGGACACATCAAAATATATTGGTCAGTAGAAATGATGTCAGACTTCCTCCTTTTAAATCAGTCAGATTGTTTTTCATTCATCTGTAAGTGATATTTAGCCATTAGTCATGAAGTGCAACACTTTCCTTCTGACAAATTGCATCATGTGCTTGAAGAAACATTTTGGCACACCAGTTTAAAAAGAGTCTCAGCATTCCTAGATGCCTCACTTTTATTGAAGTGATTTTTAACTACTTCTTAAAGTTGTACTCACAGAAATTTTGCAATTTTTTTTGTATCTGAGGAATAAAAAAACCAGACAAAGCTCTTGAGTCATCTTTGAAGGTAGGCACTTCTCATTGATTGTTACACTGACAATGGACACATATAGAAAAAGATTGTCTTGAAGACCTAGGATTAGTAAACCAATTCTGAAAGTGTTTGAATTTCATAATTCTGAGAGATCCCACTGCTCCTAGGCACTGGTGAAGACAGTACAAACAAATTTATGTGAGAAAAAATTAGCACTGGTATAGTGAACTCTGCCCTGACAGAATATGCTGCCTCAAATACTGATGGAATTATCTCTTAGAAATGATTTGTGTTGAAAATCCTAAAGAACATCTGAAACTTGAGGAAAGGGGTGGATGTCTGATCATTTAATTAATGTTTTGTTGCTAATTTAGCACTTAATTATGAAAGTGAAAGAAAGACCTAACATTATTATTTGGACATGAAAGTTAACAGTGTCTTAGTGAAGGAAGGATTTCTTCTGTTGGTTTAATTTAGATAATTGTTTTCCTGCCTTAGTTTCTTGGGGAAAAACCCAAACAAACAAACAAAAAAAAAGTCAAGAGAATTCTTTGTATGACTCTGAATCATATCCATGAATAAATTGTTGCTAGCTGTTATTTTTGAACTCAAAAAAAAAAAAGCAAACTTACAGTAATGGACAATTTGCCTTAGCTCTAATATGTTGAAAAAATGAGGACAAAGCTGTAAAAAAACCTCCTTAAAGTGCTCTGCAAGGGCATATTGATATCTTTGCATATGTTTTTCACCAAGGGCAGAGCAGTTGGTAATTGTGGAGCCTTCACTCTGGTCCTACCTTTTTGACACAGCTGATGAGATAGAACAATGTCAGCTATTCTCTGTGTGTTCTCTGCTAGGTCTGGCCCGTGGAGATGGCCCTTCCCTAGGCTTTCCCAGGCAAGGCAGGGGCCAGATGGTGACTGTAGGCTCTGCTTTATATGGTATAAGGTTATCAGTAGTCCACCTGCCTTGACTGAGGTTTCTAAAAACTCAAGGACTCTCTTCTGTCAGTTAAAAGATCTGATTTAAGCAGACATTTTCTACCTACTATACTGCAACTTTTTTTTTAAAGTAACTAATTTTTTTCCTTTGTTTTCTTTCTGTTTTTTTAAGTAACTGCTGATCTGCAAGGTTCTACTGATTTCATTCCCACGGGGTAAGATCAAAACAGACAAAGCAGTACAACTGTATTTTATAGAGGTTATTTATTTTATGGAATGTGGACTATTTGGGATTTCTAGCTTAGGTGTGCTAAACCTTGGAACCTAACTGTTGTATATAATTGAGGGAAAGAGATAGTCACAGCATGTCTGAGAAACAATAGTGAGAGAGCTCTCAAGAGCTGTCAGTAGTCTGTCCATTAATGCAACTGCACATATCATGCCCAGAGCTGTAGCAAATGGCTGAAAAACTGTGTGAGAAATCTTCTAATTAATATACTTACAGGGGTCAGACTTTGTGTTTTGAGAAACATTGGTACCCACACTGCACAAACTCAGGAATTTCAGTACTGGAATGCAAATAGATTCATAACCTGGGAGCTTTTGTTTGCCTTTGTATAGTTTACTTCAAATGTAAAGGCTTTACAAAAATTTCTGTAAAGTAAGGGGTTTTAAATTAGGTTGGTTTCTCAATCAGTAGAGTTCAAGCTACAGGAATTTACTTGTTAAATAAGTGTTTAAATTTCAATTCAGTTATTCCCATTGACTTCAGGGGGATAACTTTTATGTTCAGGTGTAAGCAAATGCTGAACAGCTTTGCTTGATCAGACCCATCGATGGCTAGATTGCAGTACAGGAGGTCTTGATTCAGGCAGCAGATCTTAAGGAATTTGGAATTTATCCTTTGATAGATAAATAACCTGACAAGTTAAAACACTGAAGCATGCCCATGTAAAACCTAGAGCTTGCTGCTTCATTGCTAGAAGCAATTTGTTTTGCTGTTTTGCTTTCAGCTTATGTATTATTTGAGAGCTGATCAAAAGAATTGGTAGCAAAGTGTGAAATAAATTGTACTTCTAAATAAATCGATTTAACATTCCTTGGTGCTTTAAGTGATTTTAGTAATATTAATATTTAAAATATTTCTGTCTGAAATCCTTTTATGACTACATATGGCAATAATGGCCACCATTTCATTCTGCTGTTTTTCATATTAGAATATTACACAGTAAACATTGTAGAAATACTATCTTTTAGCACTGAAATAGAGGCAAAAGATTTCCAGTGTCTATTTGCATGTAAATGACTCAAATTTTATTCAGTCAATAAAAACAGTCTATTAATTCTTTTACTACATTTCTTACATCAGTTAAAACTTGAAAGAATATGACATTGTCAGCTGAATGACAACTTTTCCTGAACTTCTATGGAGGTATGCAGAAAAATAATGATTTTAACAGACTTTTTTTAATCTATACCTTCCTTGTTTATGTCTGCAGTGTTTTCCATTGTATTATGCAAACTTAAGGGTTTGGTTTTTTGCTTTTAGCTAGGAAGAGTTTCTGTAATTCAAAATATATGTCCATGAGTGACAAAGTCATTAATAAGCATGAAGCAGAATATTCATAGGTGCTTTGTCTAAGAAGTAATGGGCATTTAAGCATGCACATGCATATAGCATGATATGAATGCCTTAGGAGGCTACAGCAATCTGACAGCCAGGTACATGCACGTAGACACAACAGTGTGATAAAAGCAGTTCAGACATCTGGATCACAGTGCTGCTATGCAAAAACATTTCTGAGCAATTCCCATTATTGCACTTACCCAAATTTCCAGGCTTGTCCACCCCTTCCTCCTTCTTTCTTTCTCCGCCTCTGCCTTTGTCTTTTATGTACTTGAGGAATCTCATTTTTCCTTTACAAGTCACCTCCATCTGCTTATGTGTCAGAGTGGCCCTTGTGCCACACATCACATCGTGGAATTCTCAAGATGAAGGGCTGTATTCACATCACTTCTTCTGTCTCAGCACTGTTTCATGCTTGTCACTGCTCAGCACTCAGCGCCACACTGCCTTGTTTTGTCAATAACCATTTATTTGTTGCTGGAATAGTAGCAACCATTACATCTGACCTCCCTGTTTCATCAATTATGGATAGATTATTGGATGTGAACATCTGCAAAAGCTTGCTGTTGAACTTACCTCCTGGCTGGGATTAGATAAAGTATTAAACTGTTGTTTATTGTCAGGCCAAAACTCTACTGGGAAGCCAGGGAATTCCAAGACTAGCAGGTTCCCATCAGCAAGCACCAAAAATTGTTTAGTATTGCCACCGTTTCCCATAAGATCATAGCCATTTATTATTTACACTTATTACTAGTTGTTATAACATACTTGATAAAAGCTCTTGGCAGGCACACTGTTTCCAGCTATTGTCACATCTGTCAGGATGGAAAGGATACATAAACTGTTTTTTCCTCTTCTATTGCTGTTAAAGGGTAACAGATGAAGCTTCTTCACTCCAGACTGTTAAGCCATGCAGTAGTTTGAAGAAATATGTCAACAATGGCTGGTTTGGAAAACATTACATTCCTGTATTAAATAGAGATTTCAACAGCCTTTGCTAGAGCAATGTCCCTTGTAGAAAAGGTTTCAAATTGTACAAGAACAAACTAAAATACATTTTTGCCATTTACTGGGGGTTTGCTCTGAAGAACCTGGCTGATTTTTTTCTTTCATTTTTTTTATGTTAATAAAACCCTTTATAAGATATAGTAAATAATAAAATGATGACTGCAGTCCTACAAGGCTGTAAACAGGGAGAATCACAATTAATAGAATTCCTAGTGGCACAGAAGGCCAGAATTAAGAACAGTAGTATGGAAGCTCATACAGAAGGAAAGGAACAAAAGTTAATGTTTATTCCATCATCTGTATTTTTCATCCTTTTTAAGTTTCCTGTGCAGCAAAATGAAGCCTACAGACTGAACTCCTGACCTCAAGGAAGCCAACAAAAGTTGAAAATTACTCTGGGGAAAGGAACTTTCTCAATTAGTTCCTTGTATTCCATTCAGAATCAAAGCAAAATGAAGATGCTCTGAATATTACGCAAAGCATACGAATAAGGCTTGACCCAGGCAAAGAACCCAGGTCTTATCTTGATAGACTGTTAAGGGAGGAGTCAAATGTTTGTTTTCCCTTCTCTAATCCTTCAAACAGATGCAGGCAGGAGTAACCTAAAGCATGTATTGCCATGCAAGTCCATAGAGCATTAAGGTATACATGGCACTAGATAGCCAAGTGTAACAGGGGAGGGAAGAGTGTGGCTGGATGGAGCAGCTGACCCCTCAGGGAGACTGGCAACCAAGCAACACCTTAGGGATAACCATGTCCTAGCAAGAGCCTGTGGAAGATCTCAAATGACAGTGCTCCACTTTGATGTTTGACTTGGCCAGACATCTGGGTGGGTTCCTATACATCCCTCCTCATCCTCCTGTCCCTGATTCCCTTGCTCCCAAGATACATGCTTATGCTATATATTATCCAAATACATAAGAAAATGTAAATAATAAAATACATAATAAAAATCAAGTCCTTGGCCTAGCAGTTCTGCATCTGACCAGAATGGCCAATTCCAGAGAAATTCTTTCTGTCTTTGTAGGAACAGTGATGAAGTTTGTACATTTCTGGTTCAGTTTTGTTCCATTTATTTACCAAAACAAGGCAGTTGAGTGTAATAGGAAGTGGCTAAGGGCAAGGAGTTAGCATCCACCTTTACAGAATTTGAGTTGGTGAACTTCTGTTGTGGAAAAGAGGGATTGGGAACAGCTCTGGCAAATCAGGCACTGCTCCATCTTCCCTCAGCATGGCACCCAGTTTCAGTACCCCCTAACTGGGAGCTCACAGAGGGAATGCTGTACTGCTCCCTGAATGCTCACTGTGCCTGGAGACACTCAGCCTCTAAGAAGGTGCCTCCTGACATCCAGGTGATATTGATCTATTATTCTCCTGGAATTGATGATCTCTGCTCATTGTCATCAATACATTACATGAACAATATCATTTTTGTATTGCTGTCCAACCTCTGGGTGTGTATCATGAAACTCTTCTTAGACCTTAACTAAGGATGGCCACAGGCTTGTAAACTCTTAAATTATATTATAAAGACTACACTTTTTTAAGCTCTTTTAAATAGACATTTTTGGGGGAACTATAGGAGAGAGTTGAACTGCAAAATGCTTATGTGTACAGTTCTATTGTCTTGTACTTTCACTGGGCTGAATGGAAGTGATTATTTAGTGACTGTCAGAGCTCTGTGGTTTTTCTCTGAAAGTATTTAAGAGGTCTTACGTGGTATGAGGCCAGGAGGCTCACTCAATTGCATTGTCTGTCTACCAACACCTATTGTTGGCTCCAGAAAAATATTGTCAGGTGCTGCTAGGCAGCCTGGGCTTTAGCCTGTTACTGCAGTGCCTGTCAGAAATCATTAGCTAGTGATCTCTCTGACTAATGTTCCAGCTGATTGTCTGATACATGTTCAAGATCCGTAAATGAGGCAGAAGCATCTTTACTGCTCACCAGCTGTGAAATGGCTAAACACAGCTAGATTTTCAGAAATCAAAACAAATGTATTTCCAATAAAGTTGGACAACAGTATCAGGTGCAAAGCTGAGAGCAGGACTGTGGGTTTGTGTTTTTTTGAAGTTACAGTCTTATAAATCAGTATTATCCCATTGTGCTTTTGTCAGAGGAATGTATTTTACCAAAACAATGAAATAGTGGCTGCAGCATTAATCTGGTGTTGGGTTGGACAGACATTCTTTAGTTAACATAAATTCCTACCTTCAATTTTTACTCTTTTGTCCATGATCCCTAGATGTATCGGTTTAGCACAGTCTATGCCCTTTTGTCTGAATTCTCAGTGTATGCCAATAAGATATGTGCATATTTTTCTGCACATGTAAAAGAAGTAGAGGTGTGACAACTATAAAAAATAAAGGGTGGGATTTGGGGGAGGAGGAGTCTTGAAGGAGGAGTTGAATTCTCTCTTTTCTGTTAGTGGAATAACCCCAGAAAGGTCACACTGGCATAATGCTGAGATAACTGAGAAGCAAATCTGAGCCTCAGACCAGACTAAAATCTTTCTTGGGAATAGTGGTAGACATGCAATTCACCACTGCCTAGAGAATTAGTGCAAGAGTTATACCACAAATAGGCTCCAGTTTGTGGATATAAGCACAGCATGTTACTTAGGCTTTATTTTTATGCAGTAACTAACAGTATCCACAACAGATTTACAAAGAACCCAGGAAGAGAGTTGGTTTTGTAAATAGATGCTCCCAGAGTAGCTATCCTCCTCCCAGGTACACCTGCATCCAGGTTTTAGTGCTAAGTGAGAAAACAAGAGAGGTTGTACAATACATCCTGATTGTTATCTTTAAATCTGTATTTTGGAGCCATAAAAACTACTACTCTTTTTTTGGTGCTTGAAACTCACTGCCCATATCTGTATTAGGCTTTGATTTTCATTTTGTTTGCTTTTTAACCACCACAAGAGCAGCAAAACTGGGAGCCTATAAATTCCATTAGATCAAAATGATATCACAGAATGTTAGGAGTTGGAAGGGACCTTGAAAGATTACCTGGTCCAACCCCCTGCCACAGCAGGATTCCCTAGACCAGGTCACAGAGATGATGTGATGTGTGTTCCCAATATTTATCCACTTGTCAGAGAGCTAAGAGATGACTGGCCCAGCATTGTCCACTCAGTACTCTCTTGTCACACACATCTTCTCACAGGTGGTATTCACAGGAACTAAGACAGAGGGATGGTTGTTCCTCTCCCATTAAAATAAACAGGAAAGTTTTCACATCCATTTGTTGCTTCCAGGCTGCCTACAAGTTCTGGCAGATGTCACTGTGACAATTCTGCTTGATTTGCCAGCAGGCAAGCTTTCTAATTTTTCATTTCAAATGCAAATGACAAGTGTGTGGCAATAGCAAGAGACTTGGGGTGAAATCCTCTAATGCTTACATTTTAATTCAGCATTTTATCCTGCACTGCCTCCTTTTCTATCCTAAATGTTGAAGGTAAGGCATGCACCATAGCTGAGGAGGCTCCTCTTCATTTCCTTCATATGAATAGATACTGAGCAACTCTAGCATGCAGGGGCACTGCACAGCTCCTTTCCATCAAGACTGTGTCCTTGCATAGGATCTGAAGCTGGTTATTTGAAATACAGACATCAAGAGTATCTTTTCTGATGGAATTTACCAAGATTTCCTCCCTTTCATGTAGATGATTTAATTATTGTTATTTCATCATTATTTAGCATGTAACATCAAGGTAACCTGGGACCAAAATGAACACTTTTCATCAATATGAATGAGTGGCTTTATTTATTTACTTCCTTCTAGCAGCTGTTGCAGGGATGCAATGAACTACCTTTTTCCTTTAGCTGCTCTGTGTTTCTTCCTTGGTTTAATCAGTACTTTTTGGGCTTTTTAGGTGATATCTTTGATAGAAAAAAATAAAAACAACAAACATTACAATAGCCTTAGATGCCTAAGTATTCTGTGCCAGATAGTAACAACTAGAGGCCCTGTGTCCTTGTTTAATATTAGAGGCCAATTTAAAGTAGATGTGGTTTAACTCCAATACATAAAATTTGGAAACCTCTTGGCACTCTTAGAGCAGGTTTTCTGATATGGGCACCATGATTACAACAAATGTTGTGGGTCCTCTGAGTTAAATGCAAACCCAAGAGCTGTTTCTTGGACACTTGTGTGCGTTTCTGTTACCATCCTTGGCTATTAGAGGGACACTCTGGGGACCTTGACAACTTGGAGCATGCATTCAGTTTAGAGAGAGTTCTGAGCTGATGTGACAAGTCCCTAACTGAAGTGCCCTTATACTCTTTTTGTCATATCTGATGTGTTGATAACTCAATTGACAGTGACCTTCAAGTGTAGGATGTGATGCTGATGTACCTAAGAACATAACTGAGAAGAGAGCACTTGAAGGATGATAAATAGCAGAGTGCACATTAATAAATGCTGTGTTTTGTGCACATAGAGCTTCTTTAACTACAAAATAAGAGCCTTGTCCAAGGGTACTTCTGCATGTAGTAAAACTCTTCCAAGAGCTAGGAAATCTGTGTAGTGGAAGCAGGGATAGAAATGGTGACACCCATAGCATTAGCACACACAGGTTGTCTTCTTCTGAACCATGCCCTTTGCCCATGACAGGAGATGCAATCTTAATAGAAAATGCCCTATCTTTTATTTTAGTTTAAATAAGCAACTTGGGGCATGCAGGATGCTGCCATATGTCCCTGGGCATCTCCCTTCCCCCTGCAGAGCTGGTAAATGACATTCACTACTCCTTTCTTGGAAATGTGCAAAAAGGATTTCCACAGATAGTCTTTGGAGATTTCCTGTTTTCTCATGTGTGTAATAGGTTGGGTCAAGCAACAAAGAGGAGGGAGGAAAGAAAAGGATTTAATTTTATATGCACTTTCTTGTCATCACCATTGGAAAAGAAAAAAAAAAACAAATGAAAAGAGAAATTATGCAATATAGGTGATGTCAGTGTTAAATTAAATTAAGATCATATGTTTTTATGCAGCAGCTGTAGGGCTTTGGTTATAGGAGGGCTCATGATAGTACAGTACATTCCAAAAAACACTCACAAATTGCTTGTGTGCATGAATAGCTACTCATAAAAATAACAACATTAGCTACAGTATTTAAGCCCACATAGTTTAAATGTATCACCTATAATTTATTCACTTTTTTGGCTGTCTGAATTATACTAAGAAAAGCTGTCATAGTGGCAGTTTAAAGAAAGACAAATAATAGTAAGTTGTATTTCAGCATCTCTTTCTAAAAGACTATGAATGCAAAGGACACTGCCTTAAGGTATTGATTATCAGCAATTCCTAAAAGCACAGCCTCTTCAAACCTTTTAAATTATGGAGAAGGAAATTCAGACTGCAAAGCAGGTTATACCTCTTTGGTTTTTGCAAAATGCCAAAATGCAGAGATTTCAATGCAAGTTATATCTTTTTAATACAATTACATTGATTTGTAATTATCAAGTCATTTTAAACACCAAAAGTAATGATCAAGAGCCTAGTCCTATTACAGCTAATTAAAGAAGAAATATCCAAGTGGGAAAACTTTAATTTTGTGTTTCATTTGGACACAAAGCCTGAAAAAAATATATAAAAAAAAATAATGAAGAAGTAGAAATTCTTAGCATTGTATTTATTGGGTTTTCTTTTCCTGTTCCACAGATTTTGAACACCTCTGTAAAAAACTTTACAGCACTGTGTGATTCTGCTGGGCTAGGCAGAGCATATGCAGCCATAGCCAAGATCCTGGTAAGGTAAGTGAGCACATCCCTGTCCTGAGTGTCAGTGCAGATTCAGTCAGCTGTGAAAGACTTAAATTGTTAGAGCTCTGTCACTTCCCATTACTGACTACTTAAATTTTAAGCAGTGCCCTTCTTGCAGTAAGTGACCCTTTCATTGAAAGTTATTTTACACTGGTTTACATTTTTTTAAGTGTATGATCCAAGCTTTTATTATGGCCTACATCCTTCCCCCTCCTGCCCTCCCCCCATGTTTTTTGGGCTTTTTTATCTTACTTTTTTTGCTTCACAAGTTTGGGAGAAACCTTACTGGAAGATAGAAACCTAGGTATATTTTCCAGGTTAAAAAAGACACAAAACCCTGAAGGATGTAAGCAAGCTTCAGGAGGTGTCTCAGTGTAATCTTTTCTGAACTGTAAGCTTCCTTTTATTGCACTCACTCCTTCTGTGGATGCATCTCTGGTTGGTGCATGTGTAACTCAATATAAATTTGTTGCAGGTAAGATGCTTGTCTTCAAGGGTTTGGTTCAGTATCTGGCACTAACATTTTCCTCCAGGTGAATTAATTTGAAAATACCTCATAGAATCATACTTCAACTAGTCCTATACAAATAATTTTGACATAATCTAATGCAAGTATCATATGAAGTAGGGGGGAAAAAAGAGATTGAAGTGAAGGCTGCAGCTTAGTCTTGATTCCTCCTGTGTTTGGGGACTTCAGTGCATGTGATGCATGATAGAGGTTGGCAAATTGTGTATGGAGGAGGACTTCTCAGCAGGCTTATTTCTGTGCACAGAGCAGATTCTTCTGTTTCAGTTAGATACTTTGTCTCTTGGCCTTTCAGAGCATATAGGAACCAGCCACAACCACAGTTCTCTTCAGCTCTCTGATACATAATTCATGGCTACTTGTATTCTGAGCAGCCTAAATAAGCCCACGTGAGAAAAAACTCAGGCTTAGAACACCAGGTCCCATTTTCAAACCTGTCTTAAACCCAGCTGAGAAAGATGTAGCTGCTAGGACAGCAGAGTTATATTGAGTGACTTTGCAGTGAGGGCAAATGTGTCTGAGCACCCAGTAGCATTCATGGATTCCTTGCTTTCACAAAAAGCAGCAGCCTGGGTAGAGGGTGGTGTCTGTGACAGGACAGGAGGCAATGGTTAGAAACTGAAATACATGAGATTCCATCTAAACACAAGAAGAACAAAGCTGTCTTCTGGAACAGGGTGTGGAGTCTCCATCCTTCCAATGTCACTTAAAATTCTAGTGGACACAGATGTCTTTTAGTTAACCCTGCTCTGAGCATGGTGGATGGAGATTCTCTCAAGAGATCCCTTCCAACCTTAACTATAGTGTGATTCTGTGATCTTTGTCTTCAACAGTGCTAGATAAATCCCCTTTTGCCATGTCATGCTTTCCAGTAGAACACTTTCTGCAGCCCTCTGTGATGGATACTTCAGACAAATCTACTTTTCAAAATTCAATGTCAGAAGTTTTCATTAACAAAATCACACTGGCCCAGATCTATTGGTTCTTCCTTGGAGGAGGAAGGGACACAGAAAAAAAATGGTTTGAAAAGCCAATGCAAAGAGAAACATCTAAAACCAAAAATTTTAATTTTCTGTGTACTCTCACATCAAACTTTTGGATACTTCCTTGTCTGATGTGTAGCAAACAAGCAAAATCCTGGCAAGCCTGCTTAAAAGACATCAGAGAAATGCATAAATTGTTGCTGCTGATGACAGAATCTCCATGCTCAGCTTGATCACTTTCTCTTTACTTGTATTTTCACCTGAACTAGGCTACACTTGTGCACATCAGTTTAAATTTGATGGATAATGTCTTTGCAAGGAAAAGATGACTGTTTCCCTAAAATAATGCATTATAACCATAATGTCAGTGAGAATTTACACTGATTGCCTTGTGATAGGTTGGAGAAAGTGGCTGAGCCCTCCCCAATTACCCAGAGCTGCTCTATGGTTTTGGAGTTTTTTGTGAAATCTTTGCTGCAGATGTTTCCACAGACCATAGGAAACAGAAAATCTCTATCATGTGCATTTAGGCATGTCATTTTCCTGGGAAGGATCTGACATAATAGCATCATGTTTTTGACTTATTCTGCCAGTGTCCACCACGGTAATGACTTCTTGTGGACACATGATTTATACATCCAATTCAATCACATGAGCAATCCTATAAAAGGTGCATATTTTCATAAAAGTCTAATAGGGGTAAAAATCTCATAGGGCATTTTAGCATGAAACTGGAAAATGAGTTGCTGTAGATATGTAATCTCTTCTGCTGAAGTCATCATAACTGTTCTGTGGGATCATGAATGCTATCTTCAGGAAATTACATTTTATGCATTTAGGAAGGTGATGTCTAAGGAGATAGAAAGTATATGGCTGTATAAAATAACATGTAGATTTTTGAAGGAACTATAAAATATTAGCCCTTTGAGTGGGAAAGACCTGTTTATCATGTTAGCAGGACTTGTGCAGGATAAAGTGTTTCAGTAATCCTTCTAGCATACTTTAAATATCTCCAGCTGCAGTGCTTTTAGAAGTACTTCCTTTGAAAAATGCTTAAACTGTACCAACAGATTGCTAGTTGGCATAAGTGAAGTTCTAACAGGGAGAAATATCTGTCTGATATGTACCAAATGGATTTCTGTTTGCTTGAAAGAGGCTATATGCCCTAGCAATTTTCATATTTTCTATATGTGGAGCACAGGTTTTTATGTGAAATGTAAAAAGTGGCCAAAACTACATCAAAACATTTCTATTAATTCCTGAAATTAAGGAAGCCTTTTTACATTTTCTCCTGTCACTGATTCCATTTGCTTTATTACTTTCAGCCTCTAGCCCACAAACTTGGTGGCACAATCAACAAACCCCTCAGTGGCTGTTTCATCTCTGCTCTATTTGATTTCTCCACTCTGAGTAAATGATTAAGTTTTCATGCATTGGTTCAACCAAAATCTATGTTCACTCAACCACATCCTTTATTGATTACTTCTACTGCAAACAGTAGGCCAAGTGTGATATACATAATTGGACAGTTGTCAGGGGATGTGGGTGTTAACAGTCCTGTTTTCCCAATTGGAAACTGGAATCACCTTGATACACAAATATTCTGCACTGTTTCATTCTCATTCCTTGGACCGAGGAGTCCTTTTCCTCAGAATATATGTTTTTAACTCTCAAAGGTCTGGTTGAATGGATTTAATGATTATACCATATAATATGCTCTTCAAGTTGCACCTGTGCACTGCATATAGAAAACTAGAAAAACTGGAATTAATATTTGTCTAACACTTTAACCTTGTCCTTTAACTTATATAAATCATATGCTGTGTTTCTGTGGGGAAACATTTGATTTTTCTCTTCTTAGGAAAAGAAAAGGGGATAAAAAAAAGGTTGAAAAAAATGTGTTTCTAATTCTAAAATTTAGAAGCTTTCTGACATTTGGCAAATATTTACAGTAGAGTGTATTCCATATTCTTGTGATACTAGAATGCTTGAATTAGGAAACTTTAGTAAATCCATCTCTGCTTATTGACAACTAAGCTTTCCAGCAGCATGTACTTGAACATTTCAGGTGTGTTGGTTTGCAGTGGTTTAGCATCCCTTTATAGCAACCTAGCTCATCTCAGTCACATACAGATAACTGCTGCAATATTTTAAATTTGCAGCCATGCTTTGCTGTGTTTCCTGTTCCATGGCAGGCTCTACCCTCTTATAATTATTCTAATAGCATGAGAGTGGGAATTATAGACTGCTGCCAGATTTGGAAAGCATAAATCCCTAATAAAATACCATCATGTAAAACACCATCCCTAATGAAAAAAACCTCTGTAATGTAAATAAAGCCCAGTCAGTCACTTGGTGCAGGAATATGACTTGAAGGTGCTTTAAAATGGTGAGAAAATAAATCACAATTCTTTAGCACTCACAGGAACTACTGTTTCTGTGAGTTTCTTAATTAAGACTGGATTTTCTGTCTTGCTTGGTGGCTTGACATTTAGCATGCTAGACTCCTACATTAGTGACTCAAGTTCATGGCTAATATTGAGGTCAGCTGCAGTAACACTTTGGCCTTAAAGGGAAATAGAGCTCAGTGCCTTCCTCACAAGCAAACCCAGATGTCTATCTTATAGCTTGTAATCACACTGCAGATATCTTATACTGTTAATATGACCAGCTTTATTAAAAAAAAAGGAAATCTGCAAATGTCATTGTCAAAGAACATTAGCCAATTTTCAGCTTAGATTCAGCTGTGACCTCAGGTTCCTCTGATCTCACTGGGATTTGGGGGTGACACCTCTAATCCACAGTTTATAGGTTTGCCTGTGTGACTCCAGCAACCTTTGATCCTCCCAGCCAAAGGGCAGGATTACACTCAGGGAAAGGCTCTCATCCCCAGCACTGTTGTGGACCTGCTGCTGCACCACCAGGGTTCTAGAGCAAGAAATAGCAGCTCTGAAAGACAGGAGTGCAAAAAGTGTCACTGAGAAGCTACCCTTCTTACCTCCTTCCCCTCTTTTGTCTGGGTGTGAGGTGCAGCTGTGCTGAAGATGTTAGCTGCTCAGTAGAAAAAAATACTAAAACAACAGAAACTCCAAACCCCTGCAGACTCATCATTTCCATTGTTATTCTTGGCCTTAAAATAGGGCACAATATTCTGAAGAATTTTGCTTTATTTCACCCAAAAAGATCCAACTCTGCCCTCAGAGGTTCTGTGTAGATCAGGCTCATTGGTCTCAGCACAGGCAATGCCTGGACAACCTTCTGGAAATAAAGTCCAGTCATGGTTGAGTCATCAAAAAGTCAAGTCAGTTCAGGACAAGGGGAGAGACCTTAAGCATTTAAAGAAGGCAGCTGAGTGAATATTTAATGTTGTCCCTGTCCTTTACTTCAGTCAGGGAAAAGTATCTGAAACTATGAAGACCTTGGGAGAGTTTATGAAGACTGCTGAGAACGCTCACCTCAGCCGAAGCCTGGTGGATGCAAGTCTATTGCTTGGGAATATTTACAATGAAAGAGTAAGTCCTGGCTGTAGTAATGATGTCAGACATTTGGGTTTCTTTCATGGTAAAAATCTAGTTTTGCATATGAGATGAGCCAAGAGGTTCTGACCCAGGTATTGTGTCTTACAAGAGTTATGACACGAGAAGATACTGTCTGTGCCATACTTAGCACATAGGGTGGTGAAAATTTCACACCATACTCAGCACATAGGGTGTTGTCCTAGAATGGGTGAACAAAACCTCCAAATTCAGATCATGACAAACTCTGTGTTGTGAAAAATCTGCATCCAAACCACCACAGGGGCTGTATATGCCCATAAGGAGACATCAGCTAACACAAATGAAATTATTGTCTTACATAAAACATGTAATTTAAACATACCCCCTCAAAAAACAAACAAACCAACAAAAACTCTTCAAGTTTTACAATTCCCTATTTTCTGTAACACTTTTTCTGCAAGGTCAGCAATGTTTACCAAACCTGAGTCAAAATTAACATTTCTTATCTTGGATCACTCCCTGCTTGCTGTCAGCTGTCATCACTGGTACTCTCTAAGTTAAGTCATTATTAAGGTATTTTTATTCAACTCTGTACTTCCCCCAGTGATACAATTTGCAGTAGTTCTGTCCTTCTTGTCAAATTAAAGATATCTCTATTTCTATCCAGATCTATCCTTGGGGACCTTTAGTGAACTGGGGATATAACTTTTACTGTTCTTCCCAAAGTGACTTTGACCAAATTCACTTTGATCTGTCCACACTGTTGCTGTATCTTTACAGATCTGTCATCTCACTATTCCATCACCACCACTGCCTTTCTTTAATGCTGTACACTCAGTGCCTACTTTCTAGTTCTAATTGTTTTACTCATGTGTTTCTTGTCTCCTGAAATCCCTGCCTTTGTGTATTAGGAGGAATTATTAGGTGTAATTCCTCTCAGTTTGTTAAGCAGGTTGCCCACTTAATATGCAAACTCTGATGGAGTGAGCATGGCACACCCTTTCTTATTTCACTTTTGTCAAGTTTCTTAGGCTGCTTTGCTGCATTCCTCTCACTGAGTGCATCACTTAACCTATTACAGTTCTTGTGAGTACCATAGAGAGCTGTTTCTGCTGTTGATCTATTATCCTACTGCTTATCATTCTTTAGTCATTGGTGTGTCCTGATAAGATAATTACAGACACATTTTAGCAGTTATACACATTCTGATCCCAAAAAGGGGTGTCAAGTGCAACAGGTATCACTTGGAGTCTCTTCTCCTGGTCTCAGTGTTCTATGCAGAAGGGAATTTCAGTCTTACTAAATCAAGCTGAGAGTGGAAGGCTAAGACAGCTCTGAAAATGTTTTCAGTCAGGAAGTGTGTGCCATCAGGGCTGAGAATTCCACACCAATAGGAGAAATGGGAGGTGTCTTCCAGGGAGCAGGCAGGCTGTAATTGGAAGTTTCTCAAAGCCTTGCAAAACCCTTCCTTTTCTTACCTTTTTTGACAATCTTGGCAAAATTGTTCTCTGATTCTTTTTCTGTCATAATTCAACATTAGGCAGTACAGATACTAGAGCATAAAGTCAGTGCACACTGGCACATACAATACCAACACAGAAGCTGCTTGCTTTTCTGTATTCTGCAGGATAAAGAGATAAATTGAGTTTTTTCTTTAGCAACAGTTGCCTTATATTTCTCCCACTGTTTCTCTTTTAGTGATTAGGAATGTCTCTGGGGTTTGGTATAGCCTTTCTTCCCCCCATAAATCTGTAGGGTTTCATTTCTGTTCTTTCCTGTGCTTTAGGTCCATCATTTCATTCTCCTCCTTTTTCTGTTTTTGAGATCTCTTTTCTAAACTTTAGTATCACAGTAATAAATTAGGACCTTTCCTCCCACAGAGATGTTATTACTTAATGAAACAACAGTAATAATTGCTAAATGGACTGGCTGGGATCAGTGTTAATACCTACCATTGATACACCAGGATTTGCATGTTCAAAATACAACACAGGCAACCAAAACCCAGTTCAGTTCCTGAGAAAGAGATGAGCACTGCTACCTGGATTTTAGAGACTAGGAAACAGCAAGGGAGAGTGCTTTGCTTAATACCATGCCATGAGTCATTCTGTGAGCTGGCCTCACAGCTGTAGCATCTCTGAGCTGCCAGAGGAGCAGGCTCTAATGTCAAGGTAAAACACAGGTGACTCCAAGTAGTTTTTACAATTCCTTTTTGCATTTTTCCTTTTCTTTACTAGGGGAATTATAATGAAGCTTTGCACTACTTCAATCAGGCTTCTGAGGCAGCAAAACCTTTACATAATTTGCCCTTAATGGATGAAATAAAGACTTCCTGTGGCATTGCAAAAGCTCACAAAGTAATGGTGGCATTTCACAGCCATATAAAAGCAGAAGATCCCAGCAGCCTCCAGTACCTGCTGGCATGGAAGGAGAGCAGAAGTGACATGTGCACTGACCCTCTTACAGTCGGTAAGACATTGGTTATGAAACACATTAGTGCTGGATTGTCCTCAACCCTTAAGTTGTTTTTCTTGTAGAGTTTTATTAAATTATTTCCTGGGTTTAATCCTTGTACTGACTGCAGGTTGGCTCTACTCCTTTGTATGCTTATTTTAAAGGCAGAATTAAATGGGTTTAAATACAATTTAGATAATAGTAGTTTTACTGCTGGTAACTTTCTTTTTTTTTTCAGTCTTATTTTTCCAAGCATCATAGTTATGGGCAAACAGTGATGCATTAATTTAGTCAGATATCATTATTTAATCTTTAAATAAGAATAAGAGTAAGAACCTTCATTTGCAGTCAGTTTTTCAGGTGCATCCAAAAGTAAGTTTGCTGTTACTAAAAGTAAGAAGTAATTTCTGTTTGACATAGTGGACATAGTTCTGAATTCAGAGGAGCACAGTGGTTTATTTTTGGCATCTCTAGATTTGACATTGAAGGGGAAGAAAAAAAAAGGTAACTTTCTAAGCTCTTTACTGTGTTTCCTTGTCTCAGATAATGAGTAGAGGAGGCCTTGGTGTGGAGTAGACCTCTTTCTTCATGGGTTAACCTTTCTTTGCTTCCCCCCCACCCTGTACTATATGTTAATAAAAGACAAACTGAATTATGCATTACCTCCATGTATTGATAATACTAAATCATATTGTACTAGGGAAGGAAAAGGGATAAGTTTACTCTACTTTAAGACTTTCCTGTCTGCATTCCTATGGAGAGTGTTAATGTGGAGTACAGTGGAAACAAATCACAGCTGGGGCAAACTCATAACACAGAACTTCAGAGTTACTGCACCCAAACTCCCCCAGTTATCACACTCTCAAAGACAAAGAACTGTTTGTTTGCTGTTCTTTTGTGTATCTTTTCCTTTCATAGAAGTGGAACAACTAAGTAAAACTTAAATTGTGAATTTTATATATAAAATAAGTGGTTAATAGCCTGGTAATTGAAGATCGTTAGTAGTTTAACATGAGCCAGGATACCAGAGGCAATACTGGAAGCAACTGAGAATTGTGGAACAAGAAAATTCATTAGCATGCTGAAGAGATAACAAATTAGATAGCACTCTGTTTAGAGCTCCAGTGACAGTAACAGAGCAGTTCTTTCTCAACAATAATGTGTTTCTTTTCCAAAGAGTATGTATATTTCTGCTTTTTGTCTCAGTAAGTGAGTATCCAGCACACTGGCAGAGTTTGTTGGCTGGCAGAGTTAACTGGGTGCATGTCTCCTGCAAGGGATAGTAAGTTTCTAGACCTGTGCTGCAGATGACAAGAATTCTAGCAGAGGTGGTCAAAGAAGATTCCAATATCAAGCAATTTTATATGCCTTTTGGATAAGGATCATGAGCTGCAGCTGATGTAAATAGGAAGCCAGCAAAAATCAACAATGGCAACAGAAAAACAAATAAACACCAAAAAGAAAACACACAAAAAAATCCCCAGGAGCCTCAAAGAGCTATGATGACCTTTATATCTTCAATGTGTATTTTAATTCTTTCACCTGAAGAGGTTTTCAACTTTGCTACCTCACTTTCTCCAGCCAGCTCTGAGACTCATTTCTGCTCTGAAATGAGAGGTGTCCCTTTAAGCTCAAGCTTCTTGCTCCTCTTTAACAGTACTTCAGGGATGAAAAGAATATGATTAGAAAAACCCTTTATGTCCTGGCAAGCATGGTACCAGAAACAAGTTTTGCCTGCTGAGATTCTCTTCCTTCTGTATTTCTGCCTAGTTTACCCTCTGTTACTTTCAGTATCACAGTTTTCATTTTAGTTCCAGTTAACTCCAGGAACCCTGTGGCTACTGCATATTTAGCAGCTTTTCCAGTTCAATATCATCCTTCTCATTAGTGCTCCAAGCTTTACTCTCATGATACCCAGATTACATCCAGGAAAACATAGTGTCACACTGTCAGCACAATCTGTAACATTCTTCAGGTTTCTTGTGCCAATCTCTCATTAGTATTGGCATTACATTTTTAATATCTTTGTCTGGCAAAACATGACCTGGCACCAGTTCAGTATGAGGTTTCATTGGCTTTGAGTGTCAGGTACAGCCTTTATCCTACCTTCCAGGAGAATGTCTGTGCATCCTAGGATGAGTTCACCTCTTTGGAAATTCCTGCTGTGATAATAGAACAGTATTTCTAGCTCTTTCAAACAGCTCAACATTGATAAGCTACTAGATTTTTCTCAGTCTTTTTGAGGATAAAACAGCTAAAGACAAGGTACCGTGGTAGGTCTTAATCTGCAGGGGAATTTAATGAAAGGAAGAAGGAAGGTATTAAGTTTTTATTTCCAGCTGTTCTGACTGAATAATTTTTCTGTGACAAAAACAAAAAATAAGAGTAGCTTCTATATTCTTAAGCAAAAGAAATAGTTAAGCTGGTGGAGGAACAATGAGATTTAAATTCAAGTACTGCTATCTACCTTATGTCTTTCAACCAAGGCTTATTTTCTGAATCAATCATTTCAAGAACCATTAATTACTCGATTTACCTCAACATTTATTAATAAAATGGATGTTTTGGCCAAAGCTGTCGTGGACAAAAGGGATGGGATTATCAGAAAACAACGTTTAGAAATGCAAAGGAGAATGCGTTTCTATCTGCTGCATTTGACTCAGTCCCCTGCCTTCATTTACAAGAGACTTATTTAGGCCATTGTGAGATGCCACTGCAAGAACAAATACATTTTTATTGATCTTTTTCTGTTAAGTCAAATGCATAAAAATTATCAGCAGAACCAGTAGGCAAAAAGTCTTGTGGCTGCACATTAAAGCCTACAAAGGAACCTACAGCATGACTAGCGTTGTCTGATGAGAAAACATTTCACAGGTCCTTCAGTAAATGATCTCCTTCTAGCAGAGAGAAAAGAGTTAAAGGTGCTGAAGGCAGGAAAATTTGGGATCAGATTTTGGATACTGACAGATAAAATGCTGACCAGGGATTGTGTCTTCTGTGAGTTTGGCAACACTCGGTCCAGGTCATTGCATCTGGCAGGGCTGTGCCTCAGCAACAGACCTTGGATGCTCAAAATCATCTTAACACTTATAAGAGTAGGCTTTAGAGGAAAGCTTGGATCTCATCTAGATTTTTTTCCATCTGATACTTTATATGAAACAACTAAATCTCACCACGCATTTGCTTTAGACACATCCTGTGCTAAACATTGCTGGCATCCAGCTGTGTTTTCTCAGACAAGCTTTCTAGAACAGCAGAAAATGGTTCCCAAATAAGGTGAGTTGTTCTTTCTAGTGGAAAAAAAAGTAAAAATGTTGGAAGTGGTGTTCAAACTTCAGAGGATTGTCAGACCCTTTAGTGTAGCTTTATGCACTGAACTAATGTAGCTTGGTGCACTTCTAATCCAAACCATAACAGGTACAAAAGAAATTTAAGCTCTTGCCCAGTTGCATAAGGTCACTTCTGGAGAAATCCTTGATTTGGAGACACCTTGAAGTTTTAGGGTTTCCCTGCAGTCCAGAGAATAAGAAATGGCACTGACAAAGAGTCCTAAAGCAGAACAGCTGGCAGCTGCTGTGCTCTGGCAGTCCCCTGATGGTTACAGGGCCAAAGGAGGAATAGCCTGTAGGCATAAATCAAAGTGGCCCAAGGGCCTCTCCACATGCTCATCATAGGCTCCTTACCTTTGCTGCATACACAAGCAGAGGTGTCTCTGGTGGTGTCTTATGCTCTCAAAAGGGAAAATTGATTCTCAGAAGGCACCAAAGAGGTTTCATTTAATATCAATAAGGTTGTTGTCAATTAGACTTCCTAAATAACCTTTTATTGGTGCTGTTTGCAGACAAGCCAACCGAAAGGGGTTGACCTCAAACCAACGTTGAAAACAGTTCTCTGCTACAAACCCTTCCTACCAAAAGCTGGTTTTGGACACAGAAAATTAAAGCCAGGACAAAGAAACTATATTCAGTGCATATTTTCTGTAACAGAACTTGTAGGTCATCTCAGGAGTCCCAGTCAGTGTATCAAACAGCTTCCTTCCCCTTGGTCTCCCAAGCCATCTTTGTTTTCTGCATCTTGAGGGTCTTTTTTTCTGAGATGCCCTCCCCTGTCTTGAAATATCCTTTGATGTTCCTCTTATGTCAAAGTAACAAATTGCTGGGTTTATTAAGTCTCTGTGGTCTAGAGATAGTCAAGATTTGAATGATTTACATTTAGAATGAGCCAATCTATTTTATAAAGTGAAGTGTCATACTCCCACAATTAGTGTGTTTATGAAACCAAATTTCTTTTCCCCAAAAAAAGCCACCTCTCTTTTCACCTTTTCTGTAATCATCAAGAATATTTTGTGGTTTTCTGAACAGCTGATGAAACAGTTATTTTCTACTTGCTGCTTCTACGTTCCTGACTATACTGTGCCCTACTTTTCTGTCATTTTCTTTTCTGTTCTTTGCTTTTATACAACAAATTATTTTCTCTCCCTTTTTGGCCCTACATCTTCCAAATCCCAGTTTTACCTATGTTTCCAGTCAGGCACCTCTGTACCCTGTAGCTAACATCTCAATCTGTACCACAGTAGGTACATCTTTTGTGCTTGTTGGGGGTTTAAGAGTGGTGATTCAGTTCTTTTCATACCTACCATTTTGTCTTTTTTGTTCTTCCTGTCTGGTGGATTTATTACTTTGTCATCAGAGAATACACTGGAAAGAATCACACTTCATATTGAGTATCTTTGTAAGGTGGTGAACAGAAAATTGTGAAGTATCAAAATAGCCTTTAGAGAGGTCTTAATCACCTGTGTGAATGGATTGACTGAGTTTAAGTACACAACTAGGTGATTAATTAGCCTGAAGATCCAAATACATGCTTAGATAGATGACCATGCCCCCAGGCTCATCCACTTGTTTCTACTCATTGGGTTAAGCTTTCAATGTTATCTGTAATACAGAATATTCCCATTTAAGGGCTCATACAAGTCATGCCACAGAGCCAAGTAATTAGCATTTTCTGTAGTATGCCATAGAAGCACATCATTTTGAATGTGAATCCTATCACACAGACATTAATAAGTATCAGAGTAATTGATCAGGGGAGGCCAATTTGAAATTGTTCTACATTGAAGGGGTTTTTTTCAATGTTTTTTTCCATGGTTGCTACAGTGTTTTAAATCAATTCCTGTTCCTAAAAAATCTGGCATGTTTTTTAATTTTTGAGATGTAGCTGCTAGGGATGTTAGTCAAACACAATGTAGCTGGTGGCAACTCCTGTGGGGAATTAATCTTCTGCAGCAGTTTCTGAAATGCGAAGTGCAAGTGCCCAGCACCTCTCATATCTAAACCTTATGCTTATTCATATTCTAAGGATAATGTCTGTGAAAGCACCACTCAAATTGCATCTTTTTTTTTGTCTTTCTTACTATCTGATATTCACAGATCACATGAACATAGGCATTGATCTGTCTTCTAACACCTACACATCTTAACTGGGCATCTAAGTGATAGTTCCGAGTTCAGTGTTGATATAAAATCGAACCTGGAAAGTGAAGGATGAGCATGCCATACCATAGCCTTGCTCATCTCATGTTGTGCACTCAAGGATTTTGAAGAATAGGAGCTCCAGATCATGCCCTAGTGCCTGGTGTCAAGGAAAATCAGCTGGTAGGAACCAGGAGGGTGAGGGATGCATGCTGTGTGAGGTTGGTAGTTCTGGGCTATCTATGGATTTCTTATCCTGGGTGCAGCACTTGCAGCCCTCTGTTTACCTTGCACTTTTGTTCCCCTGGTAGAAAATGTAACTTCAGGGTGCTGTGGAGCCCAGTCCTTTGACTCTAGATCTCTTCAATGTGCTGAACAGCATCTTGAGATGTGTAATGCCCCAAGAGCAAGTTTATCCTTACTGGTACCTTTAGGTCAGTTTTGAGAATAATACTAAAGCAAATTATACTTTATCTTGTTGGTATTAATCCAAGTATGCACACTTATGCTGCAGTAAGAAGAGAATTGCAATGAAAAAATGGATTATTTTAGACATTAGAAAATCAGCTGTTATATTGGGGGAGAAATGGGTTTGTGTTCTTGCCATGCCCTTTGTATCTTGAGATGCCTCACTGTTTACAAAGGGGAAAGTAATACTTCAGTTGTTGCATTCAGACTGTTAGTAAAGACTGCAACAAGTTAGCTGTGATTACCAGAAAGATTGTTCAGGCTAATGACTTTGAAATGTGATTTAGAGAAATTTAATTTGGTCTTAGTTCAAATAAAATAGTTCTTTCTCTCACATACTTTGATAAGTTTTTTAATGATGGCAGTGCAATTATGTTGGCTGTTTGGAAGGTGGCTGTGCATGAGGTGTATATGTACATATTTATATGTACATACAAAGAGAGAGCCTGTGTGGCCATGAGAGAAAATATGCTAAAAAATATGGACCAAGCACTGCTTTTTGTTGTCCCCATAAACTCTTGTTGATTTGAGGAGGGATGCACAAGTGTGACTATGAGCAGAATTTGTCCCTTTTATTTGAGGTGCAATATCAAAAACTTCCAGGTAAGCAGAGGCTCAAATAATGGGGGAATTGCCAGGTATGATAGTCATGCTGGAGACATCACCTAGATAAGAGGAAAGTCCTGAATGGAATTATTCCAGTAAACAGATTTTAGTATATCATCTTTTCTATCACTGAAGAGTGTTGCTTGAGCACTTGTGTTGAGAAGCACTGGAAAAATATATTATTTGCTCATAGTGGCTGAAGTATGTTTAAGGAATGATCATGAAACTAAAATCCAGAAGATGCAGGAAGGATTCTAATAGGTCCATAGGAAAAGACAGGGTTAAAGTGGACGATATTTTTAAGCAGTGTTCAGTTGACTTGCTGTGTGGGGAGAGACTGAGCAGTCCTGGCTAATGACTTGTAGGTACTGAATCCTCAGGTCTCTCAGGTGGTTTCACTCGACCAGTTTCAGCAGAATGATGAAAAGGTTGAGATAAAATAAACTGACAGTTGCTACTCATCGCAGGCAGCAAGCTGTACCCTGGCAGATGAGACCCTGGGAGCCCTCTTTTTTAAACAAAGGCTTTCACTGCAGTGAGCAATGAACTCCACACAAAAAGGGAAAAGGGGAGAGAGATTGGCAGCTGGTGACCGACAGGAGGAGGGAAACTGAGCAACACAGCAATTGTTGGCTAATTAGAAGCCATTCCCACCTACTTAATACCAACCCATTAAGCAGAAAACACTTTTCATCTTACTCTCGCTGCTACACATGACATTATACTCCAATCAATACCCTCCCACCGCCTGCCCCACTGCCCACAAATGAATACATTGCAGTTCAAGAATGCGGTAATTGAGTTGGGGCAGTGAAACTGCAGCTCGCAGGTCAAGATCTCTCTCTGAAGATACTGATGTAAAGTTTGTGATGCTTGGATAAAGAAATCAAATCTCTGTATTGACAGCTGTCAGCAACTGGCAAATGGACAAAGTCAGCAATGAATCCATTTTAACCTTTGACTGAAGAGACAATAAGTGGTGTTTCTTGGATTGTTGGGTTTGGTTTGGTGGGGTTTATTTTCTGTTTAGGTAAGAGATTCAGGATTTTTGTACCCAGATGT
Organism: Galbula dea; assembly: GCA_013399015.1. NCBI lineage: Eukaryota > Metazoa > Chordata > Aves > Piciformes > Galbulidae > Galbula > Galbula dea. The sequence continues at coordinate 1,987,665 of VWZX01001131.1, read as the reverse complement.
TTAGGTTTTCTAGGGCATCTTGAACTCTGGTCCTTGGTTTATACCTACACAATGCACATCACTATATATATATATATATACACACACACACACACCCCCTAACATATCTCTCAGGCTTCCCTGTTTTTTAGAAGGTTTTGAGGCAGCCTTAACCTTTAAACACATTTGTAGCTTTTAAAAAAATTATTATTTATGTATTTCTTTTGTAGGCTACTTCTACTATCTTGTTTTATTTCATTTTAAGTCCTACTATGATTTTTAGGGGTTACCTTAAAGTGTAGAGTTTGATCCACTCTAGCACATTGTGCAGTAGATCCAGGATCTTATATGTTGATCATTAGGATCTTCCATTTAAGTTTTACATTTAGATTCTTGCAACATTTTTTTTTTCTTAAATGAAAACCCTTGTTCCCTGTGCCATCTGGAGTTGGTAATACTATGCACAATCTGCAGCATAAAGTAATGCTGTGGAGGGCTGCACTGTAATTCCTTCTTCATGCCAGTTTTGCTACCACAGAATAAAACCAACAGGACAGTGTCACCCTCTCTCCTTGGTTAGACTGAAGACATCAGTCTAAATCTCTTGGAACTGCTGGAATTTCCAATGCAACACATGACATATCTCCATGCCTTTCAGTTCCAAAGTGAATTGAGTGTCAATTCAGGACCTAGGTTCCTTCAGTGGAAGTTTGAAAGTATCTTTTTGATGCAGGTAAATCATGTACTGTGATGATATTTGGAGAATGAGACTATTGTTGTGTGTGAGGTTCACTGTCATAATATTGTGGCATTTGCAGTGTGGCATTCCTTCAGATGCTGTTTGCTGAAGTACTTCTGAGGTGCACAGTTGTGTAGTGTGCTGTTAAGTTGCCTAGCTGAGTCTTGAACCCTTGAGTTAGACATTCTGTGTATGTGCAATAACTTAGCCTATTGCTTGGGGCTTTCCCCATTTAACAGCTCATCTATATCTGAGTAAGAGCAGTTAAAGCTGAGTATAGCCAACAAAGCTGATAGAGCAGGCAAATGTTTTCCATCATTTAAAATTGTAACCCAAATAACAACAAACTGCTATTTTGTTGCCTCTTTCCAGTTGTAGTATAATATTTTAGGCTTATTAGTGTAATTATCATTAATTTTCACTCATGTTTCCCAATACTGTAAAGCACCTTTCAGCCAACCTCTTTTTGTATGCTCCTGGCTTACTTTTGATACATGATAATGACAATGTTTGAAAAAGCCTTGTCCTCAGTACAGTCTGTAAAGGGGAAAGAATCATTTTGTTATGGAGAAAGCTGAAAGCTTCACCACTTGTGAAGATGCAAATACCCAGAACTTAGGAGTTGAATATGATAAGACATGAAGACAGAGGTTTTATTTTCTTAGAAATAGCTGGATAGGCCAATCAAAGCCACATTCAGATTCCACCTTTGTACACTCTACTTTTTAACAAAATCTGCTCCTAACATTTGTTTCTGTGGACTATGGAACTTTGATTCATCTAATCACTGAGGTGTACAAGTTCAGTCTTGCTTTGACTAGATGCCAGTTAGAAGGATAAGAGGCAGGCTAGGGAAAATATGAGGAGCAGTTGGCAGTCTTTCTGCTTCTCAGTGCCAAAGCCTGTGGGGTTAATTTGAAGATGCCCAAATCACCTTGGCAGCATCATCTCTAGTCCTTTCCAGAACTGTGGAATTTAATGAGCCAGGACAATAAACACAGGATCACAGGAAAATAGCAATGGAAGGGACTTCAAGAAGGCATCTTCTCCGGTCCTGATGTAGGAGCAGCAATATTTATGTCATTTCTAAGACAAGGTTGTCTTGCCTTTCTTCTAAAAAATATCTGGCAATGGACCTTCCATAGCATCCCTGGACAACCTGTTCTAAAGGCTAAAATGATGCAGGAAAAGAAAAACAAATGGAAAGTTTTTCCTTTATGTCTAAAGTTGTCTGTAGTTCAAACTCTATTACATCCAATGAGGAATTCAAATTAATTCTTTTCATCTGCCCAATAACCTTGGAGAAAGGAATCGCCTGCCTCATACTGGGGTTTAGAAAAAAGTTTATAGAGATTTCTGAAAAGGAGGGTTACAAGGGTTGCTTAGTATAAATATTAATTAGCTATGACTGAAGTGTAGTTCCTACTTATGAGCATGACTGATGGAAGGAGATGGAAGCAGATATAAGGGTCTTGTTTTCCTTTTTATTTATTTTCCTGTTATAGTGTCCAGTAGGACTAGGCCACACTAGCTGAGCACAGCAGAAAGCTCAAGGGCTTCACTAGCAAGAAACAGACCAGTGCAGAAGGAAGGGTTGCTGCTTATTCTTAAATGGTTTCTCTGAGTGCTGGGAAGCTTTGTTATTCAAAGTCTCTTACATAATTCAGGATTCTTCTCCTTACAGAAGTTTCTAAAGCAGGAAAGCAGCTAGATTTCTGATTTCCCCTTATTGAGTCAATCCACTTGTAGTTCTACTCTTACTAGAGATGCAGCAGAGCTCAAATGAAATGTTTTAGATCTCTGTTTATGATGGAGGATGTTTCTTCTACAAACCCACATGTGAGACCTAAATGGTCTTTTCATCTATTCTAGAATGTATGGTTTGATATTTCAAAAACTAGACTGATTTTTTTTCCTCCAGGTTTAGAGTTTAGTAACTGAATCCATATCCTCAAACAAATAAAATTACAGTTCCACTGTGTGCCTTCATAGTTCTTGATTCTCATAAAGTTGTACTGAGTCCTGTTTTGTGAGTCTTTTGTAAAGCAAAATCAAAATATTTACAAGCCAAATGACCTTTATCAATTGCTTTTGTTCCCTTTTCAGCAGTTCTTTTTCCTCCCATGGCAACATAATTAAGGTGGTTTTTTTCCTGTTCTTGGAGTCCTTTTTAACAGGTTTATCTGCTATAGTTCCAGGTTCTCAAGACATTCTTTTCTAAATGTTGTTCCTCTTTCTATCCTAACTAAGATTTAACCATAGCTACCACTGTTAGTAAGAGCTTCCTACAGAGAGCCGTCTACCCAGTGAGGCTATTGTTTGCATAGGACTCATTCATGGGGAAACAAAATCTGAGGCTGTATTTGTCTTCTTCAGAAGTTATAACTAAAAAAGAGAGGATAAAAAGCATCAATATTCAAATAGATGAAATGATCACTAAGTCCCACTCATGCTGCACCCAGCAAGCATTCTGCTGAAGGAGACACTGCTTGAGGAACATGGCTTCATCACAGTCCAACAGAAAGGGGGATCCTGTGGAAGCAGTTATAGCCAGGCAGGTAGCTGGTTTGCAAAGGGTGGTCTAGGACCAAACCCAGCGCTGGGGCAGGGAGCTGAGGTGAGGTTAAGGGAATTTGAAGAGGGTTTGCAGTCCAGCCAGGAGTTGGGTTTAACCTCCAGAGGGAGCACAGCAGTTTGCTGTGACACCAGCAAGCGAGAGGCTGAGTGCAGCAACTCGGGCAAGAGCAGCAGCAGCAGCCACTGCTGAGGCCAGGCTCTCATCTTCGGCAATAAACCCTTTCAGCTTGTGTGTACTCTTCAGAGACGGAACCCGCCTCTACGGCTCGGGTGTTAGCTACTCAATCAGCATTCAGATTTATGCCGTAGACGCTCATGAAAGAGGATACTTTCCTTCGTGTGCCTGTCAGCGGTGATGCTTGTATGCAGGGTTTAGATTTGAGGAGTTATTTTCTTAACATATAAGTAGAAACATTCTACCACATAGACAAATCTGTGGAGATACTGAAATCTGAAGAGTTAAGAGATTTGCAATATATGGTTTTATTTTACCCTTTGACTTCCTTATAAATCCTTCCCCCCCCACCACCTTTAATGTGAAAGGTGTCTTCAAGAACATAGCTCATCGTTTCCCTCTGATAGACAGGTGCTTTAAAATATAGTCTAAAACTGCTCAAAGAAAACCACAGTCAGGATCTAGTAGTACAGTTGCATTCAAGACAGAATAAAAGGCTTGCATTACTACATCTGATTCAAAACAATAGCTTAATTGGCCAGGAAAATGTAGTTATCAAATGATAAAGATATGAAGTCAAGGGCAAGATATGCCTGAAAACAAGCATTTTCCTGCCTAAAATTAGGCAAAGTTAATAGGTTAAATTTTGTTTATTGAATAAGAGAACCCAAAGTTGATTGATATAGTAATTTCAGTGTTTGCTATGGCAAATATTTAGCTCATTATCAGTTTTAATAGCATTTTGCAGAACAAGCCTTTTCTTGACATGCAGAAAATACTATTAAATTTCCCTGCATAGATACATTGTTATGACATGCAATAACTACTTGAATATAAAGGGGATTAATAATTTAAAAGGTGTTAACAAATTAGGGCCATCATTAAAAATAGACTTTGAACCATTTTGTAGAAAAATCAGATTGAGGTAATGCTCTGCTCTTATGATAAAGAATTACAGCATTAATTCTGCAAAGTGAACTTATTGCTCCTATTCGTCTCCAAAACCCTGGAGCATTAAAAGACAGGAAGAATGAAATGATCACTGCGTTTTTTTTCAGGCACAACAGCTCTAATATTTCCATCACAGTTTCACAGCTCAGCTTGCATGGTAGTGCTAGAGGAAAAAGCCCATAAACGTCATGCTTCCCTTTGTTTTGTTTTTGCTGCTCTTATGAAATCGGGGTCGAATTTTTTTTCAGACAGTTTATATTAATATTCTGTGAATTTTGCTTGTACAGCATCTGGGAAGAGCATAAAGCAAACATTTCTTCTGCATAGAAGCTGCTCTTTTCTTCATTTTTAAAATGTAATCCTAGGTTTTCTTTTGCATTTTGTTTTTCCTGCCTTGCAACAATTGATGACCAGAGGCGTTTCAAGGTTGAATTCTTGTTGGTTTGCAAATAATTCATTTGTTTTCTTTTCAACTTGAGATAAACAGAAATAAGATCACTTTTGAAGCTTTTTCTTTACTACTTTATATTGCATCCTTGAAATGTGCAGGAAAATGGATCCAATTTGTTGGTTTTTTTTTTTTATTTGTATTAGGAAATATGTTTGTGGTTCTTACTGATGTGAGTAGTCCCTGCCTATATGAATAGTTTCACTGCATCAAGAGTCAGGAATGAACCCTTATTCTAGAAATAGTTCAGTTGAAAGATTTTAAAGGATAAGATTTTCTTTTTGCTTAATTCCTCCTATTATTTTCTCTCTGACATAATTTGGAGAAGAAAAAAAATAATTTCTTGGATTTAAGTAATAAATTTCAGGTTTGAAAGACAGAGACACCAGAAGCTCTTTCAGGCCCTGAAGGTAGCAAAATATTTGTCCTCTCCCTCTCTTATTCTCACTTGCCATGGCAGTCATCTCCCTTCATAACATTTCCATCTCCTCCCCCTTCCTGAGTTTTCCCTCCCCTTCTCCTTGCACTTTCCGAGACCACAGAACCCAGATGGTGCCCTCACTGTTGCCAGGCCCTGGGGGAACCCTTTCTGTTACAGCCACTTCTCAATAGTTGTGCTGAGAAACATGCCAAAAGTCCAGTGCTGAGATATGTTTAGTTTTGATATTATTTTCTTTCCAGTGAATTTGTTTATCAGCATCAATTTTTGTTCCTAAACTCAAGCCCCCAACACTGGCAACATGGAGCTTAAATAAAGCAATGAGTTTCACAGTCATCTAGTTGGGATTTTAGCAGAGTCAGATGTTGTCAAAGAACTAATCAATAAATGGTTAAAGCATTGTTTATATAGCACCTCTATTTCTGCTAATACTGAAAAATTCATAACAGCATGACATTTTTCAGGCAGAAGTGCATATGTTGGTGCAGAAAAAAGAACATCTCCTTTTATGTACCAATACACCAGTGTTTCATTTGATTTTTTAATTATGTTTTTAATCACACAGAATGAAGTGTGATGGAGAAAGCAGAACATGCAGCAGAGGAGAAAAGATTCATGTTGTGATAAAGCATAAAATAAGAGTAACTGTGGTAGAGACACGGTTAGCCAGGGACATCAAGGATAACAAACTATTAGTATGTTATTAGCCAGAGGAAGATCAAGGGGAGTATTAGTCTGCTGAACAACACAAGGGAGAAACTCTTAATAGATGACCTAGGGGAGGCCAATGTGCTTTAATGCTTTTTTTGCTTTAATCTTCCCTGAAAAGGTCAGCTGGGATCATGTGGCAAACAGAGTTTAGATCTGCCACAAAAAAGCAAGATCCAAGGCTAGAACAGGAGAAAGTAGGCTAGAGAGTACTTAGAGGAGTTAGATCTTCAAATCAGGTGGGCTGCAGAAACTTCATCCTTACAACACTTTAAAAACTGGCTGGAACAATCTTGAGGTCATTAGCCAGTTTTGAAAACTCATGGAGGGCAAGTCAGGTTCCAAGACAGTGGAAAAAGACAAACCCAATGCCTGTTTTCAGAAGGGGAAAGAGGAGGAGGCACCAAGGAATTTCTGATAGATCAACTTAAGAACCTTTCTGGAAAAAATACCAGAACATAAAATCAGATGTTTAATAGGTACAAGGAAATGTGTGACAGCCAAAATGGTTTGGCCAAAACTAGTTGTGTCCAGCCAAAATAATTAACAGGGCAACAGGACTTCCAGATAAGGAAGTCAAGACAAGGAGGATATACATGATGTAATCTGTCTGAAGCTTTTGGTGTAGTACTATATGCAACCTTTATAAGCAAGTTAGAAAGCATGGAATACATGAACCTACTACCAAGGGAGTGAGGGATGGTTATGAAAAAGCCCTGACTATTAAAAGCCACCAGTAGCTGTTGTTAGAAACAGAAGGCTGATTAACATGTTCAGGTAACAGAAACTAGTGAAGGAACTGTAAGTATTCTGATCCATGGTATTGCAGTTCAAAAGGATCTTGACAGATTGAGAAACACATGGAATGTTCTTGGTACTAGTGTGTCTGTGTGTGTCTGTGAGCATGAATAATCAAGTGCATAGTTACAGAAAAGGAGCAAATAGCAGTTCTGTGGAGAGGGAAACAAATCTAGACTTGCAGTAAATCACAAGCTGAACCTGGATCAGCAGTGTTAAGCTGTGGTAAAAACAGCAAACATCTTACTAGGGTGTTAAAAATGATGACTCAGGAAGTAATCTTTCTGCTCTACTCAACACTGGTAAGGATTCAACTTAATATCATAGCAGTTGTGGATATTGTTGCTTTCTGAAGTATGCAGACAAGATAAAAGTAGTTCAGAAAGATTGAAAAGGAGCTAAAAATCATGACCAAAAGAAAAGATTATTTTAATGGTAGATTTTGAGCTTCTCTGTCTACAGAAGAAACCCAGAGAATTCACAGTAGTAGCTTTGAGATATGTAGAACTTGAAGGGGGGACAGGGGGAATAAATTATGATCCTTTCTGTTTGTCCATGATAGTTTGAACTAAAAGTGGTGAGCTGGAAAAGTGCAATTGCTGGAAGGATGCTTCTGATTAGCCACTGGGAAAGGGTTTGTGGAATGGACTGTGTGATGTCCATTGTTTCAATGGTTTATGAATGAATGGAAGAATGGAGGATGGTGAAAGTTGGTTCAGAGTCTGACTTAGTAAATGTGACAGTCAAATATGAGGGGTTTTGGAAACAGAGATAAGTGATGCTAGCCCCAAGGCTGAACTTAATGTCAAAGAGGGTGTTCATGCAAAGTAAAACAGTGTATCTAGTAAACTAGAGAAATATCATCTTTGGAGGAAAAAATCTCTAAAGATTTTATGCCACTTTTAAGAGACAACAACAAAAAAGCCCTAGCTGTACCTCAGGATATGATCAGTCTTTTTGAACTGAATTTGTTCAGTGCTTTTTTTGTTCTTCAGTGCTGTCTGCAAGCATTCTCTGTCTCAGTCACAAGGCTCAGAGTTTGGCAGTTTTATTTCTTTGTTATATTTTCATCATGTGAGATAAAAAGTCAGGGATGAGTGATATAATGGAAACAAATGTTACCTGTGTCTGAGCAGGAGAAAAAAGCTCTCAGTTGCACTGAATCAGTGCTCTTATTCTTTCATGAAATTGTTTGATTTTTTTTTTTTTAAAGATTATTATTATTTTAAATAATAGGTAATTTTTTTTTCCTCCTCTACCAGGAGTGAAGTTCAGTAACCACCTTAGGAATAACATTTCTCAGGATAGCTGAGGTTGAGGCAGTTGTAAGGATGATATGCTCAGACTCTGTAGGAGTGGAAGAAGGCTGCATCTCTCTGGAGTAGCCCCTGGAGGTTAGCTTAGAGCAGCAGAAGAGCTTTGGAGGAAGCTGTCAGCCCTCTGGGCTACAGGAATGTGCTGCTTTTAATAAGTACATTGCACAAGACAGTACCTATAAGTTAAAGTGTATTTTTTCACAAGAAAGTCTTTATTTAAAGAATGATTAAGCACTCCAAAGCTGCATAGTTCAGTTCTGAAGCATATAGGGTGTTCAAAATACCAAACAGTCCTAGATATTTCAAGTGTGAGTAGAGCCTAAATAAAATACATTCCACAGATGAGCAGTTTGGCTCATTCCTTGCCTACAGATTTGAGCTTGAGCTCTGTTTGTTTTTCACACCATTGTGAATGAGTTAGTTAGATATATTAAGATAATTCCATTCCTTCCCATTCAATAGTGGCTCTTCAGCTAAGTACTATTTAATTTGGTTAGCCAGCATATTCATTTGGGGGGGGAGGAATCAAGAGGAGGATAGAAAAAACAGGGTCTATCAGCAAGTATGTATTTTGTAGCTATCACAATGCCATACATATTGCAATAAATTGCTTTGCAGAATGTGGAGTGCAGCAGGTTTTGAGTCTATTACATATAACTTGTATTTTCATTTCTTCTTTTAGTATTTTGTGATGGCAAACACAATGTATCTTGTAGATTTTCAATTTCAGCTACTTATGCTCTTCATCAATGAGCTGCTAAAAGATTAGACTCTTTTTATTGGACACACAGGAAGTGAACACATCAAAAAGTTCCTCAAAAATTAAAACTGAGCTTTGTTATCAAAATATTCAGCAAAACTCACATGCACATGACCAGCAAGCAGCTAAATCAGACAATACTTTAAAGATGATATTACAAAGGGTGCCTTACATTTTCTTTTACATATTTTTTCATTATTATAACATCTCTTCAATCTGGTGTTCACAGGCATGATTCACTGGCCTGCTCATGGAATTTGGACAGGCATAATCAAAAAGCCATAACCAAAAAGTCCTGCAGAGTATCATTGACAAACTGATCTAAAATGAGATCACAGGATAGCCTAGCTTTTTATTTCCAAAGAAATGTATCTCTGCCAGAAGTGAAGAATGAGGTTCTGGTTGTCCTGAAGTTATTACAAGTGGGAGATTATACAGACATATATGGTAGTGATGACCAGAGATCAGAGAGACCAGAACATCAAGGGGAAAGAGAAAGGCAAGTTAAGAGATCAAAGATTGTAGAGAACCTGAGAGGAGAGTTGGCTTTGTCTTCTCTGCCAAAAGAAAAAAGAGATGTGTTGTTTATAGTGAAAAAACTAACAGTAATGTTAGTTATTCTGCTAGAGAAGACAACAAAAGCTCAGTAGCTTTTACTATGAGGTAGCTGAGCAGGGAACTGTAATGCCTCTGGCCTTTGCCTCCTTTTTTACTTAGCAATAAGATAATTTTCTGTGAATGAGCAACGAAGAAGTTGCTCTGAATCTCTCTGTGTTTGGGGTTGGTTTGTTGGGGGGTGTTTTGTTGTTGTTTTTTTCACTGAGCAATATTCAGAGAGAAAAAGCCTAGCAATAAAGAGCAGCTTAACTTGGACAAAATCTGACTTTTCATACTAAGCAATGTTTGACACCACAGGAAGGACTCAGACCATCAGAAAAGCACACAGAGAGCACTGCCTGGAGAGGAAAAGGCACTGAGGGCTCTGCAGTCCAAGATAGCAATTTATATCCCTCTTTGCCACCCATTTGCTTTGTAAATATTGAAAACTCACTTTTCCTTTCTAATGTGTTTTTGTCTTGTTTCTTAAATAATGACAGGAAAGCACAGTTACTCATTAATTCTGCTCTTAATCTTTCATTAGTCAAGAAAAGAGCTTTCTGAAACCCAAGGTCAGATCTCTTTAACATTGCCTATTTATAATTAGGCAGTGAAAGCCATACCTAAATATTTAAAGCAGTTTGAGATGTTGATTACCTATAGCTCCCAACAGAAATACACATTTTATTTATGAGAAGCCTAGGGAGAGAATGAAATCTCTCTCTTTTTGGGGGTATGTTAGAAAAGTGTCTGTTCAAAATGCTTCCAGTACAGTTGATTCTAAGTCCAATCAGAAGTATCATTCCAGGACCCTTTTTTTATTATCTTTAAATGCCTAAATGCAGTACTCCAGTGTTTAAAGACACTTGCTACAAATTGTAGCTTGTTTATACTCTCTTATACAAAATTAACTGAGACTTTGAGAAAACTCATCTGTCATTTCCCCTGTCTCATCAGTAGTAGACAAGGCTTTGTCAGAAAGAGATAAAGAATCTGTGAGAGCATGGTTTATTCTGGGCCATATCCTAAGTTTCCTTTATCATACAAGTTTCTGTGGAAGGAATTTGCTCAACATGAGTATTGGCATGACAGGAGATCCAGAAAAAGTAGAACTGCTCATGCATTGGAAACAGTTGCCTCAGTTTGGTGACTTATGTTAGCTCTGTTAAATTTTCAGCTACAAATGTGTACTGGAAGCCAATGCATCTACCACCAGGTTCCCATTTCTTTCTAGAGAATGTAGCATATAATTCTCATTTTTAGTCCCTGAAAATGATTAAGAGAAAAACTTCCTCAGCCTCAAAGTTAAAAAGCAATAGGAATATAGCCAAATTATAATAACCTTATTTTCTGGTCTTCAGGATTGACCTGGTAAATTCACAGCAGAAGAATAATTTTTTTTTAATAGAGTAAATTTTCCTCTAGGATTATGTGTTTAACAGATGTCTACTGTATACCTTATCTAGGGAGTTGATTCTTTGTTTAGTATAAGTAGCACTGAGACCACAGTAAAAGAGAAGGCTAACCTCCTTTGCTGGCTGCAGACTAGATTGCCTTAAGAGACACTGAGACCAGTAGAGGAAAAAGAAATTACACTGATCCAATAGATATACTGCTGAGAGGTTTCTATTATATTCTTACCTCAGACATTGTACCACCATTAAATTCACACTTTCAGGCCCTGGGAATCAGGTCAGCATGACAGAGAAGTTTGGCTGAAATGAATCTGCTATATTAGTTTTTGTGAAAATGATTAAGCTCTGCAGGTTCATGATCAGTTCTATTTTTCAAGCAGTCATTGTTTCAAAGCTAGGCAAATAAACCCTAATATGAGAGGGAAAATGATAGGGAGCCAGACAAAGATGAAATAGAGTTGCAGACTAAACAAACTACCTGAATACATGATCTCAAGTAGAAAACAACACAAAGTCATTCATTTGGCACTGTTGAAATTTGGCTGGCAGGCAAATTTGGGGGTTTTTAAAGTATTTTAAGTAGACTGCCCATCAAATAAGCATAATTATAATCAAAATTCTTCCAACGTTCCCAAAATTCCTAAAGGCACTCAGCTCCACTCAAATTAGTAACTTGGATAAATCACCATTAATTAGCTAATATAAGCCAGCAGGTGGTTTGGAGCCCAGAGAGATTCCCTGGTTATTTAAATTATGTATACCATACTATACCAAAGACAGAGTAAGTGAAAGGGGAACAACAGGCACAAGTCTGGTTTAAAAAGTGGAAAATGTTTAAGGATGATGCTCAGCTGAAGCCTTCTCCAACTCCCACATCCTACCCAAAGGAGTACAAGGCAGCTTTGACCCTCAGCTTAGATAGAATAATCCAGGAGTGTCCTGCACAGTTCCTATTTCAACACTGAAATCTATGCAGGAAACAAAATCTGCATTGGAAGCTTGCTTGAACAGGTTTGTTCTAAAGATGTTCACACACACTGATCACAAATCCAGGGGGCAGCTCTTTTTTGTGAGCTTATGGTAGGCACTTCCTATAAATAAATAGAAGTCTGTCATCTGAAGAGATTAATGTCCAGTCTTCTGTGACCAATACTCAGTTATGGACAAGAACTGTTAGGAACCAGACTGAACACTTCATATACATCACTATAGCCAAAGAAAATTAGGGTTTAATTTGTTTATGTTTTTAAATACTGGTACCAATAACTTCAGGAGATCCAGAGATTCATTATTGAAAAATCTGGCTCAATTATGCATGCAAATCTATTGGCTTGCAGTCATTTCTGCATGGTGTGATATTCTAAAGATCACAAAGATTGCCATAAAATTTTGTTATAAATTATTGGTATCCCCTAAGACTTCATAGTCATGCAAAATCATGAACTGGACATGGTGGTCATGCAAAATCAACTGAAAACCATTATACAGTCTTTGGCTGAAGCTGACACTGTGTGGGAGGAAAGAGCAAGATGAGTACAGATATTTGTAGGTGTCCCAGTGATTGCATCTCTGAAGGTCTGGATTGTGGTGCATCAACAGTACTTTAAAGGGTTAAAAATCCTGCCAGGTTTGGCTGAATAATGTGCAGGTCTGGGAGCAACCTTTAATCCCCACTCATGCTCTTGGGTCATCTGTGCTCTTCACATTAATCAACTGGGTCTAATGCTCTGTTTACAAAGAACTATGGTTGCATAGCACATTGGGTTACTGCCTCTGTCTGGCAGACTCTTGGCTGGCATACCCTCTGTGCTGGGGGATGTATTTTGATGATCTTCTTTGCATAGGTTTATAGAGGTTTCTAGTCTATCACCTTTTTTTTTCATTGTCAGTGGTAAAGTGACATAAACATATTATCCAAGAATTACTTAGCATTTCATTAAAACACAAGTTTCTATACACTGACTCCAGTTGATACTAGAAAGAGTAGTGTAGGAAGAAGGTTTTTTCTTTGCCATATTATAATCCAGGTCCTAAGGTCATTATTGTTTTATTTGCCAGGGAAAAGTTGAAGCCTGTAGCTACTTAAGTCCTCCCCACTTCCACAATAAACACTTAGGAACTGTGTTTATCCCACAGAAATGGGTAGCCAAGATGGTTCCTGACTTACCTGAACAAGCCCCAAAATGTTGCAAACTACTGTGCAGCTTCCACAACAACATTATCAGACAATAATCCCTGTTCTATGAACATGGCCTTGTAGAACACTGCTTCCTCAGTGGATCAAAGTCCCTCTCAGAAGAGGACAATAGATATCTAATGACTGAAAGCATCAAGATAGGTGCATTATTGTCAACTCTTTTGTTGACAGAGACTTAGTTAAAAATTGATACAGACTAGAGCTTTTTTCATTTTCCTGTGGCCTGACTAAATTTTTGCCTCATTTTTAAAAGGTTCTCTCAAGAGTTTGCCCTGGCCTTTCACTCTTCCACTGAAACATAGAGTTAGGGAATAAGGAATGATCTCAGAATGCATCCTCAAACACAAAATATATAAAAATGCTAACAACCATTACTAGCTCAGTAGGTAAAATTAATTTAATGTGTTCACAAAAGTAATATTGCTAGGGGTTTCTGGAAAAAAAATATGTCCTGCATTGTATTTTAAACTACCTTAAAAATTCCTTTTTTTCTGGGCATGGTATAGAAGTCTACAACTGTTCAGGGAAAACAAAATGCAGACTTGCTGCTCAACATGTGCAACAGTGCCCTTTGATATCTTTTTTGGGGCTTTGTAATAATGCTGTGACTACTGCTCACAAATATTTTATTTATAAAAACTCTCCTCCCACAGGGCTACTGCAGATCATCTGCAAGCTGAAGCCTAGCCTGTAAACTCCACTCGCTCTAGGATACAGTGCTTCTGGTTTTAAATATCAGTGCTTGAGTTGGGATTATTTTTTGGGGGGTAGATTGAGCAAGAGATCTAGCTCTTGGGCAAAGAGCTGACAGCTGAATGTCCAGTTTTTGTATGACAATGCTGTTATGCTCTATTGTTGATTAAAAACTAGTGAAAAGCAGGCTGCATGCCTGTACATTAGCATGACAGGTAGAATTAGTGTCCCTTTCGCTCACTCGGTGTCTTAGATCAGTGTTCACAAACCATCAATTGTTTAGTAGCATCCACAGCTTGTCTGGGCAACCTGTTCAAGTTCCTCACCACCTTCACAGTAAAGAATTTCTTCCTGATATTTAATCTAAATCCACCCTCTTCCAGTTTGAAACCATTACCCTTTGTCCTGCACTCCCTGATAAGAATCTCTTCCCAGCTTTCCTATAGCTCCCCTTTACATACTAGAGATCTGCTCTAAAGTCTCCCTGGAGCCTTCTCTTCTCCAGGCTGAAGAACCCCAAATCTCTCACCCTGTCCTCACAGGAGAGGTGCTCCAGCTCCCTGTTATCTTCATGGCCTCGTCTGGACTCTAAAAGATGAAATTTAGAGAGTGATAAAACCCCTGGGATAGTGTTTAGCAGAAGTAAGTTAAGACTGATTTCATACAGGGAACAATTAGAGTTCCTATGTGGGTGCAGGGGGTTTATGTTAACCCTTCCATAATCTCCATGATTAGAGATCATGTTTTTCTGATAGGAACATGATCTGCTGAAAAAATTGACTGTAGTAAGCTAGCTCAAAGGCCTATCCAGTCTGGTATCTATCTAGCAGCGGCTAATAGATTAGGAAAAATGTTAAGAATAGGAAATTTGGAAGCAATACTTCTGTCTGGTATTCTCTCCACATCTTCAGCAGCCTGCAAGTTAAGGACTTTCTGAAGAAGCTGAGTGTAGATCCCACTGTATTTAAAAGGCTTTCCTATACTTAGCCAAAGACTTGTCCAGTGTGTTTCCAGGTGTTGCATAACTTTGGCTGCCAAGACATCTCATGGAATGACACAGCTGAAATATGGCTTCCTTGAACCTGTCCTTAGCCCATTGCTTTGCAGTTTCAGTAGTTGCCCTTCCCCTTTTGCTCAAGAGGAATAAGAGTTATCATTTGTCACTCCTTTTCTTCATGGTGCTCATGAAAATACATACATCTCTTTACATCTCACTGTCAGTCATCTTCTATCAAGCTGAAGCTTGCAATCTCCCTGTACATAAAAGCCTGTTTTTCATATCCGCATTCATTTGCATTTCTCAACACTGAGTTTTATCTGATGCCTTGTTGCCCAGTCACAAAATCTTTTTGAAGTCCTTTTAGAGTTTTGATTTTGATTACCCTCTGTAATTTTGTATCAGCAGTAGATTCTGTCACCTTTCTCTTCTGTAATGTTTTGTGCTCCTTTTCTTTTATATGCTTAACTGTACAAGTTTTGCCTTAGATCCTGACGAATTTGCTACTAATCTGCCTTCATAGTGAAAATCAATCCATCTATTCTTACCTTTATTCCTACTTTTAACTAATTATTAACCCAGAGAAGATATCTGAAGCATTCTGGGAATCTAATCAACCAGATAATGTTCACCCACATCTTCATACCTTCCTCAAAAGAAAACAATCTCATGAAACCTCTACAAAAAGTATCTTGATTTCTTTTCCTTTTAATTCACTTATCTATCATTATATCCTTTATCAAAGTTGTAGTTGATTTGCCTCATGTGGAAGTCAGATTTTTACTGGTCTCTCCTCCCATGGAACACTTTCTGGTTTTAATTACTGTCTTTATACTTCAACAAACAAGATTAAATTATGTGAATGCTACAGTTGGACTATGATCCTAAAAATTCAGAGGGTATTGATTCAAGCTTGTAAACTGAGAAATGGAGATTCTCAGTGAATCCTTGATGCCTAATTCAGTTTTGGAAGAATAGCTTGTGATTCTCTTTATTAGCTCCTTTATATTCAAGAATGTTCTTTGTGGTCTGTTTTAAGACTATTGAGGATCTAGTTAGTGTGTTGTTCATTTTTCTCCCCCTCTTTGTATATATAAACACCTTTAGAAATTAAGTTCAACCATAACCTTAGTATAGCTGGGGAGATGTGGAGTGGAAAGACAGTTCTAAGATTTTGAATTCCTTTGGTGACTTGAGTGCAAGGTAAAAACTTTGACCTAACCTTTTACAGAAAATATCTACCTGTACAAAATATCTCTCATTAGTATCACCAAGTTTCTGCTGCTATTAATGGAAAAAATCAGTTCAGATTATTAAAATTACAACCATTTTTACCAATACCTACAGTGGATAATGAAGAGACAAGTGAAGTTTTACATAGTCAGAATTCAGTCCAGACCTGAACCACTGATTTGGTAGTGATGCAACTCACACTAAGGGGTTTGTTTATCCTTACTTGCAGTGAATAGATAGCAAATACATTTTACACCCCAAAAAATTAACATTGTTTTAACAAATTTAGTTGTCCATAAGCAGATTCAAGACTCTTCAAAATAAACCTCTCACATTTTGTAATTCCAGCTTCTTTACTACAACTACTTTCAGAATGCCAGTAGCTGTAGTCTTTATTTATTTGTAAATCTTCTGTGTGTGTGTGTGTGTGTGTGTAATTACACTTCAGAATAAGTTATAACAAAATACTCTGTTTTGTTACAACATTACTTAAAAGCTCCCAGGGAACAGAGTTGTAAATATTGCTCTCTGAGACAACTTTTTCCTATAAAACAAGGAAACCAATTTCATGCTAAACTTGCCTTTTCATATAATTATAAATAGTGAAGCTTTTTTGCTGTTACAAACAATAACATGAATGTAACTATATCAGAAAGATGTGAACCTCAGAAGTCTATGCTTTTAATGTAGGATAACTTAGTCAGCAAACTCTGAGCTAATAGTATCCTAGCATGCTACCGAAACATTCCTCTTTCTGAAATTCCCTTAGACATCTAGAACAATGAATAATAAAAAAGACTGACTAAAATTCAGAAGTGATGTAGCTAATGTGCAGATGTGCCTCTGGTCTGAATCAGGTACCATTGTCATGACATAAATAACACATCAGATTGAGACATTCAATTGTACTTCAAGTCCCTCGGTCTGTGCAAGTGACTCACGTGTTGCTGGCATTTGGTCCTGCCTAATGTGATCTTTCCCCTCCATGGCTGTATCCAGGTGTTAGAAAGAACTAAACTTAGGCTTAATCCTTGTGGAGCTTTCTAAGTAAAAGGGCTGGGGTTGGGATTGTGTTACTCCACTTTGGGGAAAGATTCAAACTGGGTTAAGACCTCGCTGTTGACTTATTGTGGGCTCCATCCACCTTGCTGAGGGGAGACAGCAATTTTTGGTGCCATCAAATGATGATGAGTGGCCCAAAGGAACAACGTTTCTGTCTGTCCTCTGTGTGTTGATAAGAGGAAATATGACCTCACTGCTTCACAAGCCATTTTGGTTCCATGTCTTGGCTTGAATTTATACTGTACCAAAACTCTGAGTAGCCTCTAAATAGAAATTCCTCATAGTAACTCTTTGAATCTTGCTATCTTATATCAGCCTAAGAGGTTTGGGGGAGAGTAGTACTTGGTTACAAATGATGGAGGCAGGATGAAGATCTTTAGTGTCAGTAAAAAATAGAGAATATTGCTTTTTTATTTTTTAAGAGGTGATGCTTATCTCATCTGCACTCAGGAAGGAGTAAAACCATACAGAATTAACTACCAAGAGTAATGGTATGATTAACGTAAATCTTCATAAGGTGCACAGATTGGTACTTGGGTTTGAATTAGAAAACTAATCATTGTGAAAGTTTTGGTTGCATGTTAAACAGTTTCATTAATGCAGAACACTACCATTAAAACAAACATGTGGTTAAAGTCCTTACCCAGAAGTAGAAGACACAAAGGCTAACACTGACTGTGTTTTCTATTCTTTCAAGGAAACAGACTTGCAGAGAGGTTCAACATATTTAATTTGATTACTATTAAAACTGAAGTCAGTGACTAGAAAGGGCATTTAGTGAAAATGTGCATTGCAGCTTCCCCTAAAGGAAGAAATATTGGGCTGATGAAAACAACCTATAGAGAATGTGAAATAACAGCCAAGTGCTGGCATTTTAGGAATGTCTGTTCATAGATGTGTGAGTTTGATTTCGCATTGTCCTCACCCTTCTCAATAAGAATGAGTGATAGCTTCACTTTGTGATTTCCCAGCTTTTAAGAGTCTATTTTTATTTATTTTTTATGACCAACCTTACACTTGTTAAATGTAATTTTTGCTTTATGTAACATAAAAAAAAGAGCACATCTACAGTATGCTGTCCCATGAATTAACAAGAATGACTGGACATAAGACAAGAAATCCTTTAAAAACATATGTTCACATTAAATATCTGGACTATCTCAGTAAAGGAGGTCTTATGGGGTCATTTTTGATGCTGTGCAAGTAAACCATTTCTGCTCTTCTGAAATAGTTTCTTTCAGGTTTATATTGAGCTTGTATAAAGGCACATTACATAAATAAGGGCTTAGTTTGTACATTAGTCTTTTACATCTTGGATTCTTACTAAATCCTTGTTTTTACCAATGTGATGCTTAAGAGATATTGATTTCTGCTACACGTGTCTGTGGTGTTTGTTTTGATATGTCTGGGATTAAAAACAAAATTAACAGGCATAATCAGTTTTCTTAGAGTTAAAAAGGGTGCTTTAGTACCTTTGGCTACATTCTTCTGAAGCAAAAGGAGAGTAAAAGATGTGATAATAAAGGAATCGATTTATTCAATCACTGGGTATAAAAACATTAGCCCTGGGAAAGAGCCTTCCTCTAAGAGCTTTAGCTGCCCTGTCTCACTTGTGTGGCACAAAATAATTTGCATTTTTAGAGCAATTTCATGTCTTCTGTGAGCTCTAGTGAAACATGAATAAATTGCTTTCTTTTCCTCTTTTTCTGATTTTATAAAGCTGAATCCATTAGGGGCTGAGTCAAACTGTAATGAAAGAAAGGCAACAACTGAGATGATGGAAACCCTGGATTAGATTTCTTAGTAGTCCAAGCCCAGCTGTCACGGCCTACGTGTCAAGTTAGTGCTCTTTGGGGAGGCTTGACACTACATGTGAATATTTTTTTTTAACTGCTGTGTTACAACAGGTCTCTAAAGCAGCTAGGAATTAAACAGAGGAGCAAAGATTAAGAATTAAATAGAGCCACAGCAAGCAGTTCACCAGAGAGATTTGCAGGCAGGCAAGTAAAGGTTTCCAAAGCTGTTAGCTCACTGCCATCTGCCTGGCAGGCTTGCCCATAACCCACCAAGCTGCCTTTGGGCACACTGGGTTTGTGTGATGGCTGAAGAAAGGTTTAAAGGACACCTTGTTGGTGTTCCTCAGCACACTGGCCTGGTGTTGCTCTCACACAGCCTGTCATGTTCATCACAGGCCAGTGCTCAGGTCAAATGAAGCCTGGTTGGTGTTTGTACTCTTTTGTATTACAGATATTCATCTTTGTTGGTTCCTAGTATAATTGGTTCAATCTAAACAGAGTCTAGAAGCAGCCGAAGTATGGTTTCTAGTTTTGTGTCTAATAAATGAATTTGCACACCAGGATCTAACTAGGGTTCTGCTATCTGAAAAAGGACAAGCCTCAAAATTTGTGCCTGTGAATGTTCCCTCTGCTGGAACAAGGCTTTGCTTGAAGGTTCTTTGTCAAGGGTTGGGGCTGGGCTGGCCACTAAACAAGCGACAGATGCTTTCTATGAACCCCTCTCCCTTCCCAAAGGGCAATCAAAAGGGAATAAGGGAGAGAGAGACTTATGGATTGGAAGAGAAAACCGAAACAGCTTTAATGAAAAATAACAACAATCAAATGAAATATATACAAATGTATACAAAACCAATATCAAACCCAACCCCTTGATGGCAATTACATCACCATCACCACTGATGCTGTGGCAGGCACTGGGGAAGTCCCAGACTGGACTCAGCAGCAGGTGGGAACTGGATTCAGGAACAGAAGGGTTGGGATCATAGGCAGAATGGACAGAGTCCTCCTCACACACTGGCCATTGAAGGTGACCTTGACCCTTGTGATCCCTCAGCTTTATATTGAAACCACTGAACAGAATTAGTTCTGTTCCAGCTCAAACCAGGACTCTCTTAAACATCCAAGTAGGGATATCTTATTTATAGCAAGAAATTTTGTCTTTTGTACCTTGTGAGCTTTGTGATGAGGTTGGAACGTGATCTGATCAGAACATTCAGATTCCATCATGGACTTCAAGGGGAAAGCTACTCATTTATTGTTTTTATCAGGATGACCTGCTCTGCTTTCAAAGCACAAAAAGCCATCTGAGTACAGTCTGGTACTTATGAAAACACACTTACCTAGTATCTTCTACCTACTGCTTTGTCTTCATCCAGCTTTTTTTTTTTTTTGTGAGAGACAGGACTGAGAGCTGAGAGCCAAACCTTCCCTGAACAGTCTAACCTATGGCAGCAGCACAGAAATAGCCCCTTTTCCTTCTCTCCCCTTGTCAGAGGAAAGGTCCAAAAGAAACCTGCCACTGCTCTTTCCCCCAGGCCTAGATGTCCATGCCTCTTCTCAGCCTCACTAAGTCTCTGCCACACTCAGAGTTCTTGGTGGTGGTTCTCATCTCAGCCTCGTTACTGCACTGAGTGGATTGGCAGGGTGACATCTTTCAGTTTATGATGACATTTATTTGCCTGGTGGATGTTTCTAAGCTCTGCTGTTCTTAGAGCAAAACAATGTGTTGGATATGGCATAATTCAAACTGAATTTAAAATTTCTGAGGTCACAGAATCACAGACTATTAGGAGTTGGAAGGGACCTCTGGAGATCATCTAGCTTCTCCAAAGTCTCCATGGGAGAGGTATCTAACATAGCATTATGTCCAAGTCACCACATGTGAATGCAAGGAACCTGCAGAAACCTGCACCTTAATTTCCAGCAGCTGGTTTTTTTGGTGGTGGTTTTGGGTTTTTAGCAGAGAAGTAGGAGCACTTTTCATCAGTCTTAGAGGAGGACTTGAGCTGCTAAAAAGAATTATCTTCTCCCTAGAAAACCTCAGTCACAAGAAAACCGATATTTAGATAAGGGATTCTGTATCTTTCTTTTCATAGAACATAATCTTCCAGATGCTTCCCCTACATCTCCTTAGCCAGAGAGGATGCACTCATGCCTAAGATGCTTTAGAAGATGTAAAACTGAAGTCAGATAAGGAGACAAAAAATCTCCCTGGCATTCTTTTTTTTTTATTATTTTATTTTTTTGTAGCAGATGCATTCCTGGATTTTCTCTGCTTCACTGGTTTCAGTTTCTGTACCCAGAAGATATGTTTGGGTAAGCTCTTGGAGGACAGTTTCCTAGGCAAAAAAAAATAAACACAAAATAAGCCCCCAACCTACTTTATAGAGGCCTCGGATGATAAACAGTTGGCCACTTGGCAGAGTAGTCACTGGAGATGCTGATATGAAGAAGTTTCAGCCATGAAGAAGTACTCTTACATACAGTTATAGAAGGAGTAGGTAAGCCTTTAGAGGCCAGAAAACAGCAGAGCCAAAACCAGAACATAAAGAATGAGATCTGCAGAGCAAGAGACTCTCAACAAATAATACATAGAGCACTCCTGTCAGAATAGAGAGATTAAAGCAATAAAAACCTTAAAATCAGAAAGAGTTCTAATCAGAGCAGTCTGATACTATGTTTGAACCTCACTATGCTAATTGGTATATAATTAAGCAGGAGGAAGTGTTTAAGTAATCTGAGCTTTCCAGCTTTCCATTCCTTGGGGACACCTTTGAGGGACCTGAGTTTCAGAGGAAAGAGTGTTAAGCAGTCTCTGAGAGCCAGAGCCTCTGAAGGCACATCAAGCTCCCACACTACCAGTGATTTCAATACTGAGCTCCTCTTGTTCAGTGACATGTTTTGCTCCATGGGTAGAAGAGGTTGTTTACAAAATGCAGTTATGAACTGTCCTGCTATCCTGTCTTGCAGCTTTTAATGGGCCTTTAGAACAAGTATTTAACAGCCTTAATGCACTATGTCAATATGAGTAAAGGATAAGGTATGAGGTTTTATGTGTAGCTGTGGGAGGAGGTTGGGTAGTGGATGTAGAAAAGGAGGCTCTCAAGCAGAGTATTTCCAAGTTTTATAGGACAAGGATAATGGTGATTTAGGGGGAATACATCAAGAATTTTTCATTGTACTGGTATGGGTGTGAATTGGTCTTACAATCATTGCCATGCCTGAAATCTGTGTTTTCACATCTACTGTATTGTAATTATTTACCAAGCACCTGATAGACCTTGCTTTGCTTTAAAGTCAATACAGCAATCATCATTGTGCACTGGAACAAATGTGCTGCTTCTGTTATGATCTTTATGTTGTCTCCAACACCAGTCCTCTAATTGCTGCTTCACTTTTTGCAATGAGATTTCATTTCATTCATTAGATTTCACTCCTAACTCTAAGCTGTTAAAAACTTCTGTGTATATATCATTAGGATGTACAATTTTTGTTAAAGCCTATAGCAATATATTTTAAAATGCTGACAGAAGTTTTCCAGGACTATAAAATACCAGTTCTGTGAGCAAGACAAGGATTTCCTTTCCTAAGGATTTCTAAGTAGCTTTTGGGCTTAGTCTTTAGTGGTGGCTTATGGCTCTCAGCAGAGGCAGGGGTACTGGAAATGGGTTTATAATCTTTGTGTGTACTTTCCTCCTTAATTTCTCTTCACTTTGAGTTGGGGGAGAGCCAGTGATGAGATGCTTTATTGAAACTTCAAACTAATAGTTTGGATTTCATGTAAAATGTATTGACAGTAAAGGTAAAACTAGAAACTGTTTGGTATTTTGTTTAGGTTTCTTCATGTTTGAAGTGATCTTCCTGATGACTGTTTTTCTGTCTCAAAAATCTCTGTAGAATTTTTGTGATCTCTGACTTCCAGATACACCAAAGACACAGTGTCATATTTTGACCTGGAGAAAATCTCATTTTTTTTCTACCTACAGTCAATAATCCAACCTGATAGAGATGTTATTTAAAGTTGTTTCTCAACTTTGCTTTGTGCAAAAGATGCTGCTATGCTATATTGTCACAGACTAGTGTATAATTTTCACAATGAGCAGAACTGAAAAGTGTAAGATCAGGAGAGATTTCCCTTGCTGTACAAATGTCTGGCACGTGCCCAAAGGATGTGAAAGAGGAAGATTAACTTGTCTGAGGAGTGTTGAATATGAATAAGAAAACAATGGAAGTTATTAGGCAGGGAAAATATTCATATTCCCGTTAGGTTTTCTCATCCAACCCAGAAAAACCTTGCACTTTCCTTACAGTGCCATAGTCTGAGCAGGCTCTTGAAAAGCATATTAAATAAATTCTGCTTCTCATTCATAAACTTACTCATCTGTGAAGCCTTTATTCAGAGAAACCTACCTGCTCCAACGCTTGCTGTAGTTCATTAAAGGCTCCCATTTGTACTCATAAAGAGTCATTCATTGCCCTGAATAATATATATGGTATACTGAAAGAAAACCAACTCTGGCTTTTACAGTCTAAATTAAGCAACTTTGTCTAATAAAGAAGCACTGTCTCATTTCTAACTAGGCCATAAGCCCTAAGGGTCTTGCATGTGTGCATCTATTTATTTATTTATTTTTGCCAAATCACCCTAGAAGGATCTGAAAGCTAAGTGAACCCAGCTGACTAAATTGGTTCTCTTTTTTTTTTTTCCCCTGCCTGCTTAGAAAGACTGAAGCACAGGCACAGTTGTCTTGAAGCAAATACTCATCCCTAAACTTCTTGTAAAATGCAATGGGATGATCTCCTGTCCTTTCCTCAGTCCTACCTTCAAAGCTTTCTAATCTTGACAGTTCATCTCTATTACATGTGGCTCTTACAAATGCCCATGATTAATAACTACTGTGATTCATGAGCCTGTGGTGTTGGTATTGTTTCCCCAACGGGAGCATTTGCTATCTAGGGATGGTCCCTGATTACTCTGCCTTGTGGAACAGTAAGATGCTTTCAATCTAATGTGTTGTCCATGTTTTAGCATAAAATAATATTAAGGCCTCCACATAATGGAAGCATCTGAAGATCCATTTTATTAAGCACTGAAGGAGAATGTGTGTGTGTGTGTGTGTGTGTGCAAGGGAAACATAACCAGCAACTCTTTTTTCACCAGAAACATAATTTCAGCGAGCCTTTTGCATACAGACACAGCTATATTGAGGCATAGCTCTTTGGGTTGGAGGTTGAAAAAATACTCTATAGCCAGTCTCCTACCTGGTACAATTAACCTACTCCAATTATAGATGGTCTATTCAAAGTAGGAAAAATAGGAAACAAAGGTAGGTTTATTGTATTTTTTCCCCCGTTTGCGGGTATTTGTTTGAAATGTAATCTACCTTCAAGTACAGAGCTGTAGTGCTCTTAAAAGATTACTGTTTCAAGTTACTTCACATACCTTAGCAGAGCATGTAACCTTTCTAGATTATATGATCAACTTTTTGACAGTGCAGGGCCAGCACAGCTAATGGAATAATAGCCTGCAGGGTCCAGCTAAATGATATACGAATATAATCAACCTTTGTGATGACTATTCAAAAGTAATCCCTTTAGCTTTCAACTGCAACATATATTTCAACCAGGCAAAGCCATATGAAGAAAATCTCTGCAGACTCCACTGATACAATATGGCCTTCATATCCCCACAGTGTGTTTGCTGCTCACAGTGAGTTTTAAATTTAAGGTAATGGCTACTGTATATTCATGTGAGCATAGAACAATACCTTTGATTTGTTGGAGAAATGTTACATTAGCTACCAAGGGCCCTATTCAGTAAACTTTGACACAACCCTTATATATGGTTTACTGCTTATTCTAAATGGAATATGCCTGATAAAAATGCTTTGCATGCCCAAATTGTACAAATTCATTAATCTTTATATTCATAAAACAACTGCCTCCATTCCAAGTGATGCTGGTCAGAATGCATGGCTAAACATGTAGGCCTAGTCTGCTTTTTAAATTGCATTACCTCACTTTTCATTTATCATGGCAGTAAAAGAATGGGAAGGTCTTCTACAAGTGTGGGACATGCATGTTGTTGGCAGTCTTCTGCTCTATCTTTGTTCCTACTCCATTACATCAGTCTACAGACTATATAACTGCAAACAGCTGCATGACCTTTAAAAATGCAAGTAATTTTTCCCCTACAATAATGGCTTGTATCTAATCAGCCTCATTTCACCAGCATGAGGATCTAGCACACCCTGCCAAATCATGGGGAGAGAGTCTTGCTTTCTGCTCAGCCTTTCATGGCAAAAAATACAGGATTGACTAATAGTGAGCCTGAATGTGTGGAATTGTATTAAAGGAAACTAGATGAAATGGAAAAGCTGCATTGCCTTGTGACTCCTTTTGTAAGTAAGAGTCCACTCACATCAGCAGCAGTTACAAAGATGGTCTTGTTTGCATGCATATACCTAAACATATGTGAAAACACAACAATACAGTCACTGTCTTTTGTCTGAGGTGTTGTATGACAGGATTTTATGTCACCTAAGCAAGTGGCATAGTGGAAGAGTAGGAGAGGGTGTGACTTTCCTCCTGTTTGTCTACTGTCACTTCCTGAGCCCAGGGAACATTGGGGCATCCTCAGCATCCTGCAGCAGGGAGTTCCAAGGATGAGTTGGCAATGGACAAAGAACCTCTTCCTTTGTCTCCAGGTCCACCACCTGCTACTTTCAGTAGACCCTACCTCATTCTTTTATTGGAAGAGACAGTGAAAATAGTTCCTGGATCACCTTCTGCCATGCTAGTCTCATCCTTGCTTTTGCCAACTCCTCAAAGTACTGCCTTTGGATTTTTCCAAGTTTTAGCTCCCCAAAACAACAGTCTTCTTAGGATTTCTTATCCATTCATGGAGCCTTTCAGTGGAGTTCTCATTTAATAGAGTCCAGCATTTTCTGAACAGTGCAAAACTCTGATTTGAATGCTTTCCCATCACATGGGCATACAAATTCAGGAACTCAGGTGTCCCCTATTCCTTTATAATCTTTGAGAGGAAGCTGCCTAAAATTTCTGTCCTCTCTGGAGTCAGTGATCATTTTAGCTTCAGTCTTTCTAAGTGTGGCTTTCATTCTTTAGTATGACTTCTCACTTGTGTTTACATTGTATAAGGGGCTAGCAGCTCTTCTTAGATTTCTCCCAAGAACATAACAAAACAATAAGATTTTTAGAACTATACCAATCTTCAGATAGATACATGTAAAGAGCAAGGACAGAGATGCCAATGGTAGCTGCTCTGAAAATTCAACAAGACAATTTTAATTGTGTTTTATCAACAGCAGTCATAACACATCAGGAACATCCTATTATGATTAATTATATTTACATACTATTAATACATAGTAATGTTTATCTCTGCATTTTACACAACACAATGAGATAGGAGATTGCTTGATGGTGTGATCTATTGTGGTATATATGTATTAGCATTATGAATCTGAGATGCTTTTATTGTTCACAAATAGCACAGGCCAAACAAATGCCAAGGAAACATTTATGGGTCAGTATTCCACAAGTTATCCTGGATATCCTTCATATTTGTTGGGAGGGTGGAACTGTTAATCAGATAATAGTAGCTTGATGTCCAGGTATGAAGCAAAAGTTCAAAAGGTGCATGAGAAAAGCAATTTGTGCTGTAAGAAGTAGTGACAAACTGAGGAGAATCCAGCCAAGGATTATCCAGAGGTCAGAAAACATGAGCTCCTTTCAAATGTTGAAGGAACTGCATTTGCAGTTTTGGGGGTTTTTTTAAATAACAGATCTTGATAAAGAAACAAGTGCTTCAAAACACCTGGAAACCTCTTCCAAGACACCAGTTCCAGATCCTTCCTGGTATTCCATTTGCTCTTAATTCATAGACTTTATAACAATATGGTGATTTTTGTCAAATGTCATTGGTATCAAAATTCGACCTAATTTTGACAGGCATTTGCACATGATTGCTGTTTTACTTTGTCCAAACAGCAGTGTCTTTCCTGCTCATAAATGAACAAATTCACACTCCCTTCAGATTCTTTACTTGTTTTCCCAGTTTTAGTTGATCATGTAATTGCTTTTAATGTACAGAAAGAAGCCTTTGAGATAAAAGCAAGTTAACTAAACTGATGATGAGCCTAAATGTAAACCATGTTGATACCAAGGTATGTATATGCTTACAACATTTACTATGTTTTTATGTGCTGTTTTTCATTCTAGAGAATGCCTGCTTGCTTGGAGACAAGCTGACAGATGTATAATGAGTACAGGAACACCCTTGAAGAGTGATGCAATGAAGCTGGAAATCTGGTAGGAAGTTTGTCAATTAAAAGTGAGTACAGTGTTGCAGTGTTAGCATCTGAGAGCTCCGAGTTCTTTTATGACTGAAGTGTGACTTCAATATGTATTACATGCTTTTAGCAAAAATAGCTGGTGTCATTGAAATAAACACCAAAGAAAAAGAGCAGTTTAGAATAAAAATTTGCAGTTTGTGCCCCTAATGCTTGTTGTCTTCCAACATGTCAAGAGCCTCTTATTGAGATATTAAACGTTCTTTATGCCTACTGAATGGGAATCCTTGGTGCTCAATACCTTGCAAGATCAGGTTGTAAATGTGTATACATAGAGATATTAGTGGTTTTTAGCATCTGTGCTTAACAGTTGTGATTCACCTGTAACCTGAACAGACCAGATCCAGCCTGAGTGGTACACTATGGCTTAATTTTGACCTGATCTATAACACAGCTTGGACCCTAAACACAACTCAGTCTGTTTACAGTTTGATTGAGCACAGTCAAAGTGTTGAAAATCTGGACAAGGAAAGCATCTGAAATGGCATTGACTGCCTCAAGTGCAATATCAGTGCCCTGCTTTGGGCTGGAGCAACTTGTTAATGATACTTTTTAGTCCTAAAGCTTTTAATAAAAATAAGGGAACTTTTATCATCCCATAATAATGTAGATGCAAATTGTGTTCTCCAGAGTCAGGAAGCTTCAGGAGAACATTATGTTTATGGAGCTAAATGTACCTGCCTCCCATCCCAGTAACAATGCCTTTGTCTTCTTTCCCCTTTAAATGAAGGTGGCAGGGAGGATAGGCAGAATGTTGGTCCATGTGTTATAGCTCAGAGAGGATCCTGGAATAAACCTCTGAGCTGCTAGAAGCAGTCAGAGCTCCATGGGCCATGGGCAGCCCACTGTGTGACACCTTGCATGATCCAGTTGACTGCACAGTGCTTGCTGGTAATGTGGCTGCAGTATCAGCCCAGTGTTCCTTCAGAAGAAAAGTCACCACTGACTGAATTACCAGTGCTTCTTCCATCATTGCTTTTCTTTGGTAATCTTTTGCCAGACATAGTCCTGCTTCTAAGATCTGCTGAGATCAGGGCTCCAATTAGTATAGTGGAACTTCTAACATTGTCTTTTTACATGAGAGATGCTCTGAATTCTTTAAGGAGCTCCTCATGTGGAACAGAATTATTCTCCTCTCTGCCTGGTTCATTATCATCACAATCCTTGCTTCAAGTTTTTCCAGAGAACCTCTAATCCCCTGCCCCTAAGACTTTGCAATCAGAAAGGAGGACTCATGAGAGACTATGAATTGCAGTTGCAAGTTTTCCTGTGCTCTGAGAAATTAAAAGCATAGTTGACTTTAATGAAGTCAGGAAAGCAGGTAAATCAATTTAGCCTACAATGTCGCTTGTCTGTTCAAAACAAAGACTTGTCAAACCTGTTACAGCAGATTAATCTCTGAATAGTTCTGAAATGTAATATTGATGTCTCTAAAATCTACATGTGGGTGCCTAAGGTATGTGACAGGGGCAATCAAGACTGCCCTGTGCATAGGGTTTTAGTAGGTTTCACTGTGGATGTATCTGATAGCATTGACTAAACCATTCATAGCAGAGGTTGTACCTCACAAAAGATTCTGTTTATAATTATGAGAAGCATGTTTTCTGACCATTAATAGGGTATATCTTGTTAATTATGATGATGTATAAGGTGTTTCACCTGTGAAACCATTTAGAAAATTAATGTTTGAGTCACAGAAAGGTCATTGCCATTCTGGAAGGAATCCATTCATCTCTGAATAGGCCATCCAAATATAGACTAAGAAATACACTATATATAATTACCTAGAAATAGATGGAATAAATAAGATGGATGATAGGTATTACTAAAGCCACACTTTAGATTCCTGCTAGGAAAAAGTAGAACACAACTGGAAGGAAAAAAAATATACATGTAAAAATGCAAGAAATATGTTGAAGTCTCAAGTAGTTATGTGAGATTCAGTTATTACAGGAGGGGAGAGCTCATCAGCCTTCAAAAGTGGTGTACATCAAGGACTTTGTCCTGGGATTTAGTCAAGTGTTTCTGAGTTCAGCTTCTACAAAGAAAAGAAATAGGACAACTTTATATTTTTCCCAAACTGTCTTTTGTTTGGCAGCATAACTTGATAGGATCTCTGCCACACTTATGCTTACAAGTGATAAAATGTAAGTGCTGTCTTTGAAAATGGACAAATAAACATGTTAATGAATATTTCCTTGTGTGAGTCTTCTTTTGGCACAGACATGTCCTGAAGAGTGATGCTGAGCATGAAGGATCCCAGCAGCTATGCTTGTGAAGCACACTGCCAGGAGTTTAACCTTAGCAGATAAACTTCTCTTTCTAAACAACTCAACAATGGCTGTTGGACAAGTGAGCTCCAAGCCCATTTAGCAGAGAAGGAGAAAGGCAAAAAGGCACATGAGCCTTTAATTGAAAGCCTGCTGCTTAATCTGAGCCCATCTATGGGATGGACAAGGTGAGTCCCAGGTTCATACCCACTGGCTGCACTGCTGGCTTGGAGGAATTCATCTAAAGAGGTGAGAAAGCAATTTAGTAATGAAAATGCCCTGTCCCTGCTGATCCAGAAGGATTGTTTCACCAAGGTTAACAGTGAAGCTACTTTTTTGTTCCATTACCACACAAAGGGCAGGCAGACAACTTTGCAACAAGAGCAGGTTTCAGGCATAGCTAACCATGGCAAGATCTGAAGTGCTGGCTGTGGACCTACCTGAAGCCTCTGAGAGCTAAGGCTCTGCAGCCCCTGAAGAATTACTCAGCTCTTTGCAAGATCATGGTAAGAGGAAGTCTCAGGTTGTCCCAGCAGCCACCCATTCTCCAGCTCAGTTCTGTAACTTGGTCACCTGCAGTATGGTCAGACAGAGAACCTGTAAACAGCAGTAGCACAGGGAAGACCCAGGGGGCTGGGAACTTGAGTGTCCTAGGAGGAGCATTTGGGAGCAGAAATAGCCTCTGGCTTTCCCTCAGCTCTGAACTCAGCTGAGATCTACCCCAGACAGATTGATGAGAGGTAAGCCTTGTCTCTGGGAGGCAGCTTTCTTCAACACCAGTTTTTGTAACTGATACATTTAGCCCCAGATTTGGGACATACATGTCCATATACTGAAGTATATCACTTTTGAAAGTGTTACCTCCTACACTGAGCTATTCCGTCCCTGGTAACATTACTCCCTGATCTTCCTCAACTGTTCTAGAAAACATTGGCCCACCTGGCCACAAGTTCACCATTTGCAATCAAAGTGGTTTGAATCTGGACTTAACCACAGCAGTGCTTCTAAAAACATCTTCAAAGAACCCTCCCTGAGGCATGGTGGTCAGGGTTGTTCTCTCCTATTTTCTTTCTCAAGAGTTGTCTGCCTCCCAGCTCCTCAGTATGAGTTGGCTTGGAAAATTAGACACTCTCCCTTTCCATGTGAGTACCAGGAAATTAGTTTCCCTAGCATTGCTGTCTGCTTTCTGGGCAGATTGGGCTCATGCCAGGCTCACAGTACAGATTAAAACAAATTTTATTTGTGATAAGAGAAGTTCAGGATTACCTGGCTTCTGTCTCCAGGCCTCCATCTCTCACAGGAACCCCTTTAACTTTTACATCCTGAATTGCAATGAGCTCTTGCATCTGCTGAGCCCTGATACTCTCAGAGGAGCTCTGTGATATTAGAATATTTTGATGAATTAGAGCCTTTGCTTTTACTTCCCCTCTCCCAGCCTCTGTTCTGGGAGAGCAATAACACCAATGCATTCACATTTTGCAGTGCAGTTGGCAGAAGTGGCTCCACAACTGCTTGAGATGGGGATAGTTAAGCAGACGGGAGAGGATTTATGGCACTTGGAATTCTTCCTGTCAGGCTGCAACCCAGCACACCCCTGTTCATGTGGGGGGTAGGGAGGGGTGCATGTGGCCCTGTCAACACCAGGGGAGATGATGTGCAGAGAGCCAGGGGTGAAAGAGCCATGCAGGCTTGTAGCAGGTACTGCTCCTGTGCTGGTTGTGTGGAGTCTCTAAGGACAATCAGCAGCTCCCTTATGTGGCAAATGCTTTTCCTTTTTTGATGATGGCTGTAGGTCAGCCAAGTGGCTGTGTACCTGCCACACCACCAGGGCTTGGGGCTCTACAGAAGCAATACAATCAGTGCTGGCACTGGATACTCTGTGTAACTAAGGGGGGACACCACCACCAAACCTTACTGACGTGCCTGCAGGGGAAGTTCTTGTTAGCCAGACAGTTGATAACCCTTGTGTGAAGCCAGCCTGGACCATGCTCAATCTCCTGAAATGCCAAATTGCAGGCCAGCAAAGGTGGCTCTGGCAGGGCCAGGAAAGCTGACCAGGATCAGTGTGAATACTTCAAGTGTAGTAGGAGCCAGCTAGGCTGTAAGATGTTAGGACAAGGAACCATCTTTGAGATAACTTGTGTGCACTGGGCTTGGCACAGCAGTGAGGGACCAGGAGTGCTGTGCTGGCACAAGCTCTGTGTGTGCACACAGGCCAAAGTGCCTCAGAGAAGGGGATGTTTAGTCAGTGTTGTTGCTTGGGGTCACTTGTATAAGTCATGTTCCAGGTGTTTTTTTCCCCTCTTTCTTCCTTATTAGAAAATTGCAGGATAGTGAAACCTGCCTAAAAATTACTTTTTTGAGACCATTTGTGCCAGAAAACTTGGTAGTCTGTGCAAAGTAAATAAAAAAGAGGCTGTGAAGGCAAAGTAAAAGAATTAAAAATACCTAAACTAATATATTTGCAGGAAGTATGCTTGCCTTAGTCACCCCCTTCTGTATCTCCCAGATGCCACATCCCGCTGTGGGGAGCTGCAGTATTTCCATCAGTGAGACAATGCACTTTCCCTTGAAAGCTGCTGGGTTTAATCTCACCATCTGATGGTGTGATTCATTTCTGCAGTCCCTGTTGTACATTTCTTAATATCAGACATGAGTGAAATATCTTCAGGACTGTGAGAGTGGAGTTAACTATTTTTTCAAAGGAAAAAGATGCTGGAAATATATAGTGGTCTTCATCAGCTGAAGGAGCATCTGAAAGCAAGGCCAGAGCCCTGGGCTGCAAGTGATGAGCCTGTCGTGCTATGGACTAAGTGAGACAGAAAGAGGCTTTCACACCTCTGAGAGAGAGAGACAGTTCAGTTCAGCCAAATCCCAGGCATACTTCAGCACCCAGCACGCAGCTGCCTGGAGGTGCTACACCTGGTGAGGATCAGCTGCCCTCCTGCCCCCAGCAAGGCTGCACTCTCTGCTGCCCCTGTTCCTCCTCCATACCACAGCAAAGCTTTCCCCTACTTTCTCTAGCGCTACAGTAGCCCCACAGAGCTGTATGAATGGGCAAAAGGTTTCATAGTAACAGTGAGACCAGCACATGTACATAGTCTGCTTTAAATATTGTCATCAGATGGGTTGTCTCAAATCACTGTACAGGTCAAGAAGTCCTCCTGAGAGCTGTGCTCAATGAAGACAGGCTGAAGTCCTTTTCCTTTTATCTCTGGTCTCTGAGACTTTGAAATTTGTTCAGGGTGGATGCTAAGGCTCTTTCCTGCAACAGCTTTCCTGCAATGGAACCTGGGATCCTCAGGTAATCTCTTGACATCTGAAGCAAAGGCTTCAAAGCCTCCCTAGATACTGCAAGCTGAAGTAAGTACCTGCGTGTGGTAGCCCTGAGTTATGTGGCTTCAGACCTTTGCTTCCTCTTAGTTATACTCAAACCTTTCCCATGTCTATATGTAAATCATCTTAAACACCTTTGTAACACAAGTGTTCATAATGGTGCTCTGAGCTGAAAATGTTTATTTTACAGTTTACAGTGGTCCTGCCATCTTCAGCTCTTCTTCTGCATCCCTGCATCATAATCACCTACCTGGGGGAAAAGTACTTTCTGTTATTTTGCCTGGTTTGCTATGACTGGTTCCTTCATCAGGAGCTTGATCTTCTTTTCTCACCCTGTTCCACATGCAGCATTGCAGCATTAAAAAAAGAATCTGTTGATCAGGTAGCTAGATATTCACACCAGAACTAGGAATCTCACTCCTCAGCAGAAATCCTTTGGGTCCAGACCCAAATACAAATCACAGGAAAGCTAAGGTTTTGAGACTGCTCTGTTCCTTTCCCATGTGTACTTTGTTCCCTGCTTTGCCCCCCTGCTCCTCCCCAGCTTCACAATTTTGGTTAACACTGGGTTCTGCAGAAGCTTATTCGCCTGCCCCTCATACCACCTGCCAAAAAGCTGGCATGTACAGTTTCATCTTTACAGGGAACCATCATCTCTTGCCCCTGATTGTCTGAAACCACTCTCTAACCAAAGGTGGGTCAAGTCTCCACAATGATCATGCAGTTGTCTACATTGCTAGGAAAAATGAAACTCTTCTGTACTGCCAAAAAGTGAGTAAACTCCTTGGCTTTGTGCATATGACAGGTGTGTAGGTTCTGTTTATCCGTGTTTAGTCTTCACTTTCCAGCTGTTTTCCTCAGTTTTGAGGTTTCAGCAGCCTCAAAGATAGCAGGATTTTCCCTGTGTTTATATAGCCTGGGATTTTGGTCTGTCTACTTTCCTCTGCAGCCTTCCTTCACTCTTCAGCTGTATACCTGCTGAAGGAGGACTTGATACAGATGAGAAGTAAAGCTGATGAGCTATTTCTAGTTCAACTTTGCTGCTAACATCTGATATGTTAAAGTTATGTTACTCTCTAGAGGAAGAGGAAGGTACTTAAGCCTAGAATATCCCTGATCTCTGTACATCAGCCTGCTTCTAAATGCTTTCTGAACTCTGCCCTTCAGAAACTCAGACCTTCCCCTCCAGGCCTGGCTGTGGGGCACATTAGAGGATCTGTATAACAGAGTGACCCAACCAGCTGTAAACTGGTAGCACTTTTAACCAGTACCATCCACAACTGCCTCCCCATTAATTCTCTCAGCCTGGAAGCACCCTGCTGGCTCCTTAATAGGGGTTAGCATTATTTATAGCAATTTACAGGTGTGCTGCTAAAAGACAGAAGGGTAAATCACCTCCAATGCTGTTCCATGATGAATTGCCTCTACATCATTTAACAAATTGTCCCAACATGACTGAACAATGCACAATGGAAAAAACTTGCCACAGAACTGTAATATTGAAAAGGCCACAATACCATATATGTTGGATTTGGAATTGCAACTGATATTCTTCTGGCAGTTTTGTACTCCAGGTGTATTTTCAGCTTCAGACAAGCAGAGTACTACTA
The DNA here is from genome assembly GCA_013399015.1 of Galbula dea. Classification (NCBI taxonomy): domain Eukaryota; kingdom Metazoa; phylum Chordata; class Aves; order Piciformes; family Galbulidae; genus Galbula; species Galbula dea. The sequence continues at coordinate 1,953,194 of VWZX01001131.1, read as the reverse complement.
ACCTGGAGGGTGGTCAGCAGGGCAATGTGATGACTAACCCATGGGACACTGCTACACAGCTGGTGCAAATACAGAGGTATTGGGCACAACAAAGAAGAGGTTCCATGTGTGCATTTTAGTTACAGCTTTCTGCCTAGAGTGTAAGGCAGCAACCTTGTTTTACAGTGTATGAGAGTGATTCTGCCTCAGTAGAAAGAAGATTGAGGTGTGATGAAATATCAGCCAAAAGTGCCTACAGATACCTCAAAATGAAGAACTACACGTGTTCTGGGATGTTGGTCTGTTGTGATTGGCCTTAATATGAGCACAGTGTTTTCCTGGATCAAGGAAAGGCTATGATTTTGCAATGAGAGAAAAGGTGGAGCAGCACCTTCTTCCTAGAAAGCCTGAACCTCATTAACTGTTATATTGGTCCTTTCTCTTGCAATTGCATGTGATTTTTCCACCTTCAGGTGTGCACAGTACCATTATGTGGTAAAAGACTTTTTTCCTTTGCTTGGCCATGGAGTTTAAAGATTGTCATGCCTAAAACATACACCCAGCTGAGATCTCCCTGAATGAGACCTGGCACAAAACTGAACAGAGTAGCCCAGCACCAGCAGCCAGGTCAGCTGTTGATCTCCTCTGGGCAGGAAAACTTGCTCACAAACAACTGTAGACGTATTTGGATGGGCAAAATGAGGAAGAAAGGATCTGGAGGAGTGAGGGGAGGGTTAGTGTCAGCACTTCCTTCCCCAGGGATTCAGGGTTTGGAGGTATATGAATCAAAGAACCATTTCTAAAGATGAGAATTGAACACCTCTGGTAATGTCTCTGCTGCTTTTTAAGGAGCTTTTTTTTCTTTCAATTGAAACTTTTGTGTTTTCTCAGTTAAATCTTAACATCCAGCAGAGCTCTCCTGAAGTGAAGTCCAAGACTTTCTAAAACTACTGGTCAGGATGTTTAAAACATCACTGTAGAAATGAAGTATCCATTTCCATGTGGCTAACAAGGTTGTGTTCACACATATCCATGTGCAGGAGGAGGACACACCTAATTAAAGCTGGCCTCAGGCAGCAGAGCTGCATTCAGGCTGCTGCTGCTGCTGTCAGGAGGATGAGAACCTTTGCAGCAGAAGACATCTGGGGGTCAGGAAAGGGTTAAGGAGACACACTGGCTGTTGAAATGTTCACCTGAGCAGCATCTCTTCTTCAGGTGGCTTAGTCAGGGATGGAAGCCTGGCTTCCCCAAGAGTGCCTGGGGGGTCACAGGCTGTCCCTATCTCTTTACCTCTGTTTGCACCTCCCCCAGCCTCAAACTTGTTTTAAAATTTTAAGCTCAGTTCAGACCAATAGAACAGATAGGGAAAGGACTCAACTGTGACTATATCCCCACAGATTTTGTGCAGTGAAGCAGCTGACAGAGGGAACAGACCCCATGTGTGTCCCACACAAGGGAAAAGGCAGAAAATCACACATGTACCAGAAAGTCTGCCCCAGGCAAGAGGATTTATTAATGCTCCATTCTCAGAAAGAGTGTCAGGCAGAGTTTGGGCTTTATTTAACACCAGAGAACCCAACCAAAAGACCTGAAACTGAGGGCTGTTGGCTTTTTCTGTTCCTCTGCCACTCTGGATCCTCTCTCTGGTACCCCTGAGGCTGAGCTTTAAAAACTGGGGTGCTGCTGGGGAAATAAACCTCCTCCTGCTGCAGCTCGAGGTGGAGGGGTGTTTCATCTGGCATGTCATACTCTCAGCACCCTGAAGTAAGATATTCAAGGAGATTACTGGGTTTTGGAGGTACTTCCATAAGGGACAGGGTTGGTCCACTGCTCTGAGCACTGTCTTGGGACTTGGGAGACTTCTTTACGTTTCCTAATCCATCCCTAACTTCTCTGTTTCCCTCAGCTGTAAGGTGAAGTAGTCACACATCCCTGCCTCCTTGCCCTGGTTTTGCTGGGACAGAATGAGGGGCTAGCCATGGGCTGCAGACTGCTAACAGTCTGGAGCCAGCCAGGACAGCTGCTATGAGTCAAGTTAACTCACAGGTGTATCCCAGAGCGTAAACGTCACCCTCAGTATAAAGGGGGAAGTTTGCTGAGGATAAAGGAGGTTTCAGCTGTTTGGGTTTCAGCTCTGACTCTTCCTGACTGTGCTCCTCTTCCTCCTGAGCTCTTCTTCCTGTTTAGTGTCACTGCTGTACCTTTGCTGGTCTGAGTATAACTTTAAATACTTGATATTGGCATCAGTGTCACTTTTGTTCTTTTATTAAATCCATTTTCATTTCAACCTAAGAGTCTTCTCTGCTTTTCCTGATTTCCCCTTCTGTGCTGGATCATGGGATGATAGAGCAACTACTACAACTTAGTCTCACATATGGGCTAAACATCGACACTCCTGGAGATGTTCTGGGGACCAGTGTGCTAAACACCCTGAGGCATTCTGATGCTACTGGAGAGAGGGGCAAAAGCTCTGAATTGCCATAAAGACCTAGAAAAACAATTGTAAAACTCTAGGGGGGGACAAATAATCATTAAAAAAAAAAAGGCAGCCAGTCCATGGGGATGCAGTGTTAAATACACTGTCACTCACCTCCAGCATGGCTCTCCCTGTTCTCCCTACTCTCTTCCACTCATTGCCCCTGCTCTTGCTCTTTGAGCCTGCAACGTGTGTAAACTGGGACTATTGCAGCACACCCGAGTGTTGGAGTCTGGACTGTGTGTTTTCTTTCCCAGAGCAGGGATGTGTTTTGCAAAAATAAATAAATAAAGGTGTGAATGGAAATGTCATCTACATAAATATGCCACAGTAAGTTTAGTCTGTGGATCAAAGTGCTGAAAACGACACGGCTTTGAAACAGAAAGGTAGGAATCAGAATTAGACGTCGCCGTGGATCAGCTCAGGTGCCAGCTGTTTAACGGAGGCGTACACACTGTGGCTGATTAAATGAAAACATTTTAACAGCTGTCTGGAAAAAAAAAAAGGAAAACCCTCTCCTCATCTTCCCAGGGCTGCCTGGTACACCTTCCTCTGTGGGCTGCTTCATGGAACAGCTGCTTGGCTCCAGTCCACGCTGCCCTGCCACCGCTTATCAGCACGCGGGCAGGGGCCACCGGGCACACAGGGCTCCTCTGGGCTCATCCAAAGGAGCAGTATATCCTTGGCAAGGTCCAGCCTGAGTCCTGGTGCCACTGACATGCAAACCTGTATCTGGGCAGGAGCCCATCGGCTGGCTGGGATCCAGACTATGCAATGAGTTAAAAGTAATGCTGCCTAATTCAGGGGACAAAGCAGCTCAGCAGGTTGAGGGGAGAGGCACAGGTTTTCATATCCAAGCCAAACACGGCCTGACCTCCCCAGCAGGGAAGAGGCTTTATGGAAGAGAAAAAGCTTTAAGTAAGTGGTGGGTGGTCTCTGGTGGCTGTATCCCTGCCACTCTGCAGAACCAGCTGGGAACTGTTCTCCAGCCCTGGGGCCAAGTGAGACTTCATGACTGCTAATTCCCTTCCTCTCTTTCCCTGCCTTCCCAAAACTGTGGGGACACAACCAAACTGCCTGTTTGGAGCAGATGCTGTCTCCAGCCTATGGCCAAGCGTTGCCTGGGAAGGTGTTTACCTGCTCTGGCCAGCACGGTGGAGGCAGAACTCTGTGGCCAGGCTGATGCCCCCGTCCTGCTTCAGTTCCTGTGACACTAGCCTGGGCACTGTTGCACGTCCACCACTTCTTCCCACAAAACAAGGCGAGAACCTGAACTGCTTTTCACTTGCTTGAAAACTGTAACTACTGCTGCCGTAAAAGCGTTGTCACTGCCATAACACAAGATCTTCCCATGGCTTTCCCTCTCCATCTGACTTGCCTAGCTATGTTTGACACAATGTTTCTTAATGGCTTTGTTAAATACAGACAAAGCCATCTCCCAGGAAAATGCTCCTAAAAAAGCACGTTCTCAATGTTAAGTTTATCCCACCTGCTTCCATAGTTTTCCCTTCAAAATGATGTTGTGCCACAGGCAATAGAAAAATGAGTAGTGAGCAGATGGGTGAGAAAGGGCTTTCCACCATGCGATGAGCCCTTCTCAAATCCAGCAGGCCATGCACAGGCACCCACACGCATGCCAGGAGGACTCTATCCCCAAATGCTGTACAGAGAAGGAAAACACATGCCAGCCACGTACATGGCAGCATGCTGCTGTGCTCCATCTCCTCTGTGTTCCTGGAGACAATTATGGGCACATCTGCAAGTACAATGCAACACATCACCTTCAGACCTTCTGGTGGCCCTTTGTGCCTCATGCTTTTGCCTGACCAGGATAATGCTTTTGTTCGTGGTCCTGAAGGTATTTTTCTCTTCATCCGATCAGTGAGTGTTTGGAACTAGTATAGTGGTCGTGGCTTTAGGAGGGACCTGACGTTGCTGGTGATGACTGTGATCTGCAGATATGCCCAGGTCTTCAGGAGCAGCTCTCTCTCGAGTAGGGGTCAGGGCTGTATGCACGCTGCCCCTCACAGGTGGGAAGCCCCTAGGGCTTACTGCCCAAGAGGTGAGAAGGGCTGGATGCGGCTGGGTGGCTGCTTACACATCGTGCTCGTGGATGGAGAGGAGATAAACATTCCCAGAGCTGTCAGCTTAACTCTGGGACCACGTACTGTAATACTGTGGGGAGGGCTGCTTAGAGCCTCTTGCAGGGGCATTTGTGTCGGGGCTTTGCCAGGCTGCAGCAAGGGCTGAAAGGCTCCTGATACCCGCACCCCGTGCAGCCCTGGCCCCTCTATGCTCTGGGGGTTACGGGGCCAAAGGAGCCTTTCCGATGCGTGGCGAGGAACCCCTCCTGTAGAAGGGTATTGCCGGAGCCCTCCCCACCGCTGTCCAAGTGCCGCCGGGGCACCGGCTGCCCAATCCCCGGGCCTCGGGGCGGGCGCTGCGGAGCTGCGTGTCCCTTCCCCGGGGGGCGCACCGGCCCAGCCGCACGGCTGTCACCACCACCTCCTCCCCGTTATTTACATCCCTCTTTAGCACTCTAATTACCGGCTTTATTGCTTTCGCCTGGGGGAAGCCCGGGGACAGTGGCGCAGGGGACGACCCTCCCCGCAAGCCCCCGCACCGCCCGGAGAGGCGGAGGGAACGGGGNGGGGGGGGGCGCGCTATACACAGCCTAACCGGGCCTGCCCCCTCCCCGCCTTGCTTTCAGCAGGATTTCGGGTAGGGAGGAGCAGAGCAGGTCTCCGGAAGCTGCCAGGACCCGCCCCCACTCAGGGAAGGGGAAAGCCCACGGGAAGGCGGAAGGATGCTCCTGGGTGGGGGCGCGGCGAGATGTTACGGGTGCCCCCACTACTGGGAAGGATGCTTTCCGGGAAGGGAGGCGGAGGCGTGCTCTCGGGGGTGTCCGGCGGCTTTCTTAGGGAGTGAGGTGGAGGGATGCTCCCCGGGGGGTAACCCCCCCCTCCCGGGCTGGCTTCGTCTTGTCGCACCGACGCGATCTGCAGTAGCGGAGGGTGAGGGGGAAGGGAGGGAAAACCGACAGAGTAGATGGATGTTGAGATAAGCAGCGGAGGTAATTTATTGGCCTTTATGCTCTCCCGATGGAGGCGGGGGGAGAGCCGGTGGAATCGTGTCTGCACACCAGGAAGTGGGTTTCCTCCTCTTCCTCAGCCAAAAGAGGTCCTCCCCCAACCCCCCGCTGTCAGGGGATGCCCCACGGCCCAGTCCCAGCACGGAGGCGAGCCCCGGGCCGGGGTCCGGAGCCACGGTGAGGGGCGGCCGCGAAGCCCCGGAGGGAGCCCCCCAGCCTCTCGCCTCTCCTCCAGCTTGTCCGCGGCGCACTCGCTCTTCCAAACTCATCTAAATTACATCAATAACAGAGCGCACTCTTTAATGAGCTCTCAACTTTAAAGACTTGAAGGATATTAACAAGCCGCTTGACAAATGGTGCTTAGAAGCACATTAAAGACGCTGCTAATGGAGCGCATAATGACGGCTAATTTTCGATCAGATATAAATTAGAGCCCCAACAGTTATTTGCCTTAAGGACTTTATGTAAATGATCCTGTTCTCTATAAACGGGGAGGCGAGGCGAGCCCAGCCCCGCCGTGATGCTGAGCGATGCCGCAACCGGACGGGGAGCGGAAACACCGCGGGTAGCTAGTCCCCACCAGCACCTCCCTCCGCACCGCGCACAGCGGTACCGGCACCCGCATACCCCCACGGGCTCCAAGCTGGTTTGCTGGGGGAGGAGGATGAAGAATTGTCCCGCTCCGGGCCTGGTTGCGGAGGGGAGGGAGGACACTGCCAGACGCCGGCGGGGGTGCTGAGGCCGATCCAGCAGCCTGTCCCGGCCGGGCAGGGATGCGGTATAGGCGAGGCAGTGACCCAGCTGCGGAGCCGGTTCCTGCGCACAGCTCCCGGGGCTGTCCCATCTGCCACCCGGTGCTCCTGCAAGCGTGGGGGGTTTTTTGTTTTTTCTTTTTTTAACCTCCATTGCTTTTCTCTGGGGGTTGTGCTGACTTCTGGGGCAGGATTTTTTGTTTGTTTGTGTTTGGTGGGGGTTTTGAGGGTTTTTTGTTTGGGTTTTTGTTTTCTGGCTTTTAACTGTTTCGGCAACAAGTGCCAGCTGACGGGCCGGCCATGGGGCAGGGAAAGTTATAACCCAGCCCCAGCCTCGCCCGGCCTCCGGGATGCGCCCAGCACGGAGGAGCCCTGGGAGCAGGTCAGCAACGGCCCCACCGCGGGGAGGGCTCCAGGCTGCCTGTGGGAACCTGTGGGGTTCTCTTGGGTTCTTGTTGTTTTAGGGGGTTCTGGGGGTTTTATTTTGTTTGGAGGGGTTTTTTTGGGGGGAAGGGGGGTTGTTTTTCTTAGCCGATTTGTTGAGATTCTTTTTCTTTCCTCCCCGCCTCGCTTACCTGCAGAGTGTTCTCCTCCCTCCAAAACCCTTCTTTACCTTTGCGGGGTTCCCCTCCTGAGCCTCCAGGCTCAAGGCTTCCTCCTCCCTCCGGGAGGACCCTGGGGGGGGTCTCACCTGCCAAAACAACAATAACAATAAAAGAGGAGTGGGGGGTGAGGGAGAGCAGTGCTGTCCCTCATCCTCCTCACACCCCCACTCACCGTTCCAAGAGCACACACCGCTCGGTCTTTCCTGGCAGCATTGCCACCGCCGCCCTGAGGAGTCACCCCCTTTCCGTACCCCCACACCCTTTCGCCTTCCTGATTTAGGCAGAAAACCCGGTGATCCCACCATCCTTCCGCTCTCCTGCCTGCCCCGAGGGCAAGGGTGCGGGAGTTGCGCGGAGGGCCCCACCGGTGGCTGTACTCACCGGGGCGGCCCCGGGGCTTCGCCTCCTGCTCCGCGCTCTCTGCCCCCATCCATCGATTTGTTGCTGAAGAAACGCGGCGCGTTCTTATAGCGGCTACGAGCGATTAATATTGCATTAACCCTATTGGGGGGGGGGNGGGGGGGGGGGGGGGGGGGGGGGGGGGGGGGTTGGGAAGAGAAAGGGAAAAATCCGCTCCCCCCACCTCCCCGAATCCATCTATTATTAAGGTGAGGGTGACAGGAGAGCCCAGCTGTGGGAGTGTGCTTGTCGTGGGGCAAGACAGGCAAAACACAGACGTGCCGTTGTGGCGAGGAGAAAGGGGAGCCGAGGGTGGCTAATATTTAATTTCAGGTCTGTGGTTTTCTAATTCGAGATTAAAAGCAGTCACGTCTTTGAAGCCAGACACTTGGTGTAAATGTACAGTTAAAATATTCTATTCCATAGCCCCTAGACAGAGCTCTGCTACTCCCAGGCTTCATTAAATTTTAATTATCATCCCAGACTGGAGCAAGGGAAAAGGGGGAAGACTGTCCACCTAATTGCAATTGATAAAGGCAAAGAAGCCTACATCTTTTTCCTCGCCGAGCACGCTTAGTAGTTGTTGTTGTTTTATTGCAGGCACATCCCGGCGAGGGCAGCGTGAGCATCTCCACCTAGAGCTCTGCTGTTTACAGAAAATGCACGTGAAGGAAAACCGGGAAGTGATGTTATGGATGGATGTTGGCGGGGGGGAGGGGGGGGGAAGAACATTAGCTCTTGGAGAGATCTGGCGAAAGCTCAACGGAAGAGACAGGGATCCTCATTAGGGCTCGGCTGCTTATTGTCTCCAAAAACAAAGCGCGCCGGTGCTCCAGCCTCTCCCGAGCCCGGCGGAGGGGCTGCCTCTGCCTGCCCCGGTCCCTCGGAGCACAGCCGTCTCTGCCAAAACCTCCCAACCTCGCATCCCCCCTATTATTTGGTGCCTTTTCGTTCGTTAACAATCTGCATGTTTGGGACACGCAGGTACTGTGAAAAGTCGACTAATGGCCCCAGGTTTTTGATTTGGGGGAACTAGAGAGCCGGCTGTCTCCAGGCAGTAAAAGGTAAAAAAAAAAACCCAACAATAAAACCCACCGCTTTTGCTTTCTAAGCAGCTTCCTATTATCACATCGCCACTTAATTTTATTTCCATTCTCTCCAAGTTAAATAGAAAGCCGAGCTCACAGGGGAGCTGCCATGTGCCTACAGACTGGGGATGTCAAGCAGAGAGACTCACTGTGCAAAGTTAATTTCAATTCCCGAGGAGGATTTCACATTCTCGCTCGCTTTGACCCACAGTAATTAGCTGAGATAACTAATGATTACTTACTTATTCCTTGTAATTATCTGGATTTAATAATTCGCTGTGTAATTTATTAATTCGCCCGTAATAGCCTTTAAGTGAATGGCTCATTTAAGAGGGCGAAGCAGCAGTTCAGGGGCTGCCCGCCTCCTGCTGATGGTTCGGGGGGGGCTCTGGGGTTTTCAGGGGTCTCACTGGCCCCTGGCTCGACGCGTCGCTTTCCGCCTTCGCCTCTTTAAACGATCCCCGCGGCCGCGGAGGTTGCTCGACAGCCCAACCCGAGGAAGCATTTCCCTGAGGGTTTGGGGGTGGAGGGGTCTCGACGGGGGCTGCAGCCTTGGCTGTTGTCCCGTCGGTGAGGAGCGCAGGGGCGCGCAAGTGTGTGTTGGCTCAGCGCAAGACTAGCGCCACTCCCTCCCAAAAAACGACCCTGTGCTCTCAGCCCCGGCAGCGGCGGGAGGCTGCGCACCCGCGGAGCTGGGCAGCGCAGTCTGTGTAGCGGTGACGGTAACGACAGCGACAAGTGCTGGCCGTGCCGGAGTGGCGAGGGCAGGGATGGGCAGGTGGGGTCCGCCTGGGCTGGGGAGGGACGAGATGCTGTCTCTGCACCCTTCCGCTCCCGCGGAATCCCCCGGCCCGGCCGTGCCAGCAGGCTGGCACTCTCGGAGTGCCCAAGCGGCTTTGAAGATGCAGCTGGAGCTGGTGGCTGGGCGGAAATATGAATATTTAATAGCGGCTCGTGTGTGATCTCCTCTCCCCCACCCCCCCGCCGTCGCCGTCGGGTTTCCCTGCCTTTTGTGAGCTCCACGCGGGGAAAAGACTTTTCTTCTTCCTTTTTTTTTTTTTCTTATTCCTCACTCCCTTTTTCTTTTTGCTCGTGTGCGTGGCACTTCTGACTCCGCCGCGCCTGCAGCAGGGACACCTCTATAGTCCAACCCCATACCCCCATTCCATGCACAATCACAGCCACGCACACCGTTAACTACCCACGGAATTGTCCGTGATGCTGCCACCACATCCTCTCCCTCGTGCGTCCCCGCTGCAGCCGGGCAAGGGATGCGATCCCCACCCGTAGCCTTGGATCTGAGAGGATCCCACGGCCCGGAGGCAACCTTGGGATCGGGTAAGGTCTGGAGGTGGGAAAGCAGCAGCAGCAGCAAAGGTTTTACCAAGAAAACGGTAACATCCTTTTTTCTTTTTTTTTAATGAAAGACGATTTATAACAACATTTAAAAATAACTTAACTTAGCACATTACTAGAATAAATAAACCTCCTATTGACCAGGGAAAAAAAAGGGGGGGGGGAGGGGAAGAACCAGAAAAAAACAACCCAAAACCAAGGAAATGGGGTCATGTACAGAACTTAAGACTTCAAACAGTCTTGGGTAGAACAGCGTTACAGAGGAATCTGTAAGAATAGATCTATATGTGCGTCAACGCCAACGAAATATTTACAATACATCCAGGTACCCAACAGAGCACCCGCGGTTTATTGTTGTTGCTCCAAAAGAAAGGTACCAAATCGTTTGTGAATTTACAAGCAGTGCAGCCTCGCTCGCTCCCTCCCTCTCTTCCTTTCCTACTAATTTAAATTTGGCTTTTCTATAACCAGGCCTCCAAAGGGGACTTCTCCCTTCTTGGAAAAAAAAATATATATATATTGCCATAAAAGGTAATAAATAACCGACCGACCAAACAAACAAACAAATAAATAAATAAACAAGCAAGCAATCGAATAGATAAATAGATAAATAACCGAGCCGGTCTGAACACCGTCACGATACAGTTTTGAAATCGAGAGAGAAGGATATTGTACTGGCAAGAAACCCGAAGCGACAACCTCCCCCTGACACGCTGTCACCTATGCGGCCACGTCCTTTCGGGCTTCGGGAGCAGCGTGTGATGGGGACAATCTGGGAATCCCCATTAAATATGTAACGCGGTAAACAAATACCTCGGACAGTGAATCAGGCTACACAAATAATGTAGGACATCTACTACAGGGTGCCGACGCCGTACGAATAAGAAGAACTCGCCAGAGAAATACCTTGGGTTCAGGTGACAATTTACAGATGGCCAAAAAAGGGACGTTCAGAAAAAGAGAAAAGCTCACGTTCATAAATCCTACCAACACAAAATATTTGATTCTCACTATCCATTTTTTTTTTTACTTCTATCAAGACTTAGATTAAAGAGGTGTAATTAATTAGAATGAGCACGAAATGAAGTTGCTAGAGAGATAAATTAATAATTTACAAGGGTTGTTTGGCAGTAATCTAATAATAGCTTTTGAAGACCAGTGAACACAGCAGGATCAGCTCTCTCCCTAAGCGTTAAGAACTTCAGAGAAGGAAAAGGATAATAACCACAGTAAAAATATATATATATTTATATATTTATAATACGCAGTGTAAATGCAGAAAAACCTGCCATCTGTTTTTTTTTTCTTTTTTTCTTTTTTTTTAAATCATTATTATTATTATTATTATTTAAATCAAAATACTTTTGAGATGTCTCTCGCGGCGCAAGCCTCAACTCTCGGTTCAAGTTTGGGTCCCGAGAAGACCAAATTCCGGCGCGGACAGACCTGTCTGGAGGTCTGCAGCCAGGCGAGCTCTGTAAGAATAAAAACCATCGGTACTTGCCGGGGCGGGTCCGGGCGAAGGCTCCTCGGGGAAGGTCCCCCCGAAAACTGAGCGCGGGGCGGGCTGGGGGCCGTGAAGTGAGCTGGGGTGGGTGGCTATTGGGGTTTTTTCCCTCCGTTCCTCTTTTTGTTGTTGCTGTTGTTGCCGTTTATCTAATTTTACGATGTGCTTAAGGGTGGTGGTGACTCTCCGCCTCTGGCGGCTCAGATGCCGGCAGAGTACTTCATGCGCTTCTGCTTCTGGCGCTGGTTGCAGAACCAGACGCGCACCACGTTCTTCTTGAGGTCCAGCTTCTCGGCGATGGCCGCGATCTTCTCGGAGGAGGGCCGGGGCTGGAGGGCGAAGTAGGCCTCCAGCGAGCGCTTTTCTGGGGCGGCGATGGAGGTCCGCTTGCGCTTCTTCTCCGCGCCGCTGAAGAGCTCGGGCTTGGCCAGCTTCTCGCGGTGGGACTTCTCGGCCTCCTCCAGCCAGGCCTGCAGAATGGGCTTGAGGGCGATCATGTTGTTGTGGGAGAGGGTGAGGGACTCGAAGCGGCAGATGGTGCTCTGACTGAGGGAGCCCACCCCCGGGATCTTCAGGTTGGCCAGCGCCGAGCCCACGTCGGCCTGGGTCACCCCCAGCTTGATGCGGCGCTGCTTGAAGCGCTCGGCGAAGGCCTCCAGGTCGCGGGGGTCGGCGTCCACGTCGCTCATGCAGCCCATGTGGGCAGGCAGCCCGTGGGCGTGGGCCATGCCCAGCGCCGCCGGGTGCATGGGGTTCATGCCGGCCATGTGGGGGGGAGCGTGGCCCGGCGTGGAGACCACCGCGCCGTCGGGGGCCGCCATTGCCCCCAGCGCCAGCCCCGGTGTCAGGTGCTCCAAGAGTTCCCCCTCCAGCGCTTGGTGGGGCTGGTGGTGGTGGTGGTGGTGATGGTGGTGGTGGTGGTGGGTGCCTGACAGGGCGGACGGGTGGGAAATGGGCACCGAGGAGGAGGAAGCGGCCGAGGTGCAGGGGATGGTGTTCATGGTGTGGTAGGTGGCGTCCGGCTTGAAGGGGCTGTGGTGCGGCGGGTGGTGATGGTGGTGGCTCTTGCTCGGGGAGACGATGTCCACCGCTGCCAGGGCTTCGGCGCGGGCCAGCAGGCTCTCGTCCAGACCGCCGAATATATTGCTCTGCAATTGCAAATAGAAGGCACACATAACGCTCAGCAGGGAATTCGCCTCCCCGCGCACTCCGCCGTGCCACTAAAACCTTCCCAGCATGTTAACAGAGAAATCCTGGAGAAGGGAGGGAGGGGGTGGGGGGAAAGGAGCGGAGCGGAGAGGAGAGGAGCGGAGGGAGCGAGCGGGGCGAGGGAGCGGGCGCGGCGCGCAGCCGCTGGCAGAGAGGCAGCGGACGGACGGACGGACGGACACACGCACGAGCCGCACGCAGCATCCCAGGTCATAAAAATTAATAGGGGCGGCAAGAGCCGCCGCATGCATAAGTTGGGGAGAGCGCCCGGCGGCGCCGGGTGATTTGCTGCGCGGCCATGAAAAAATCATCAGGCGGATCCGGGGGGCCGCCAAGAGGCTCCCCTTAAAGCGGGGCGGCGGGCACCTACCGGAGGGGCGGGCAGGCAGGCCCGCCGCATCGCCTCCGCTCCGCCGCTGCTGCCGCCGCCGCCGCCGGGGCC
>VWZX01001131.1:1714326-1937071 GCA_013399015.1 Galbula dea | reverse complement strand
GCTCCCCCCCACCTCTGACCCCCCTCCCGTCCTTCGGTCTCGCTGCCGCCGCAAGCCAAGTCAAGTCACGAAGTCAAACTTAAAGCCACGACCGATCAATGAAGACTTCTGCCGTCCGTGGCGCCTCGTGCTTCCTGGCACTAAAATAAATGCAAGAAATCGAAACTTAATTACTTGAAAGAAATCCAGAAATCCCTCTGCATAATTTATCCAGGCATTTTTCGTAACGTTTGTGTTGAATGCACGCGTTGAACTCCGCACTCTCCTCTCCCCAACGACGGGTTCCTTTCGGTGGACGAGAGGTGACCAGCTGGTCCCGGCGGACCCCCGGGTCCCCCACGCACCCCGGACCCTGCCCGGCCGAGGGACGAGGGGAGGAGAGGGGAATCTCCGGAGAAAAATGCGTTTCTGCTTCGGGGTTGCCCGACACCGAGCTTCATCCCTCACCCCTCAACCCTACCCCGTCTAAGAGCATCTCCTGGGGCAGGGATGCGGGAAGGGATGCAGGCAGGGATAGGGGCAGAGACGTGGTCAGGGATAGGGGCAGGGATGTGGGCGAGGAGGCAGGCTGGTATACAGGCAGGGAGGCAGACAGGAATGTGGGTATAGAGGTGTGTGATACCCTCTCCTCTCTGCCTGCAAGGTCTGAGCTCTGAGCAAGATATTTTCTGATCAGGAGTGTCTGGCATAACAACCCAAGTCTCCTCATCGTAATGGAAAGTGCCAATAAAGTAGCTCCGTTATTCTGATAAACACCCTCCTTGTCTTTGATGATACCCCTGTGGCCTCCACAGTTGTGCTTATGAATAGGGTATGACACCTGCTAGCTGGGGGTAGGATATTAACTGGTGATGCAGCTCTGGCCTCCTCATTTGCCATCCAGCCTAGCCTGCTCAGAGAGCCTTTCACTGAATTCATTAGGACTGGGAATCTGCCGGCTCGGGAGCAAACTTTATCATAGACACCTCATCTAGAAGTTGAAGTAATGTTATGAAAGAATGAAAAATACATTTGGGAGCTGCCTGGAAACTGAAGTACATTTTGATTTAACTTACATTAACAGAAACCTAATGTAAAAGTGAAGGGATCTAACAAAACCATTAATAATTTAAAAATAATTACAGATAGTCTATCCTTACTATTCATAACCACTCAACATTTTAGACAAAGAAAGCTGAATATTCTTCGTGGGAGAAAGATGTGAGCAGATTGCTAAGCAGGAGCCATCCAGCTAGTGCTGCCTTCCCTCTGCTCACATGTGCTGCACCTTTCCCTCGGTACCCAGGGCACTATCCCAAAGGTACTTTTCCAGGAGGAGGTGTGAAGGCTGGCTGGAGGTGGAGGGCAAGTCCTGTCTTTGTACAGGGCTTTTTTTGGCAAGCATAAGGCATGGATTTCAACCCCTCCTTCTGACTGGAGCCGCTGTTTGAGGTGGGCCCAATATTGGCAGGGGAAACCAAGGGTGCTCTCACACCTCCTCAGGCTCTCACAAGGCTCTGCCAGCTTCGGAGGCCTCGGGAAAGCTCTTTTCCATCCATAGACTTGGTTAGCACCAGTGACAACGGTGGGTCTCCTGTCCCATGCTGTGACATGCTATTTAACGACAGCTGATATCAGCACCATACATCATCTGGTTGGCTTGCCATGCCTCCCTACAAACGTTATTTTTAATGCATCCATTTTAATTCCAGCTTCCATTGTATGCTTTATAGCTCAAGGGTCTTGAGCATCTTGCAAAGCTGTGGTTTTGCCTGCCTTTCTGTTCATCTGGGGTTGGTTTTTTTTTGAGATACACCTTCTGTCCAAATGCTGTGTAAAGTCAAAGCAGCTGGGTGTAAGGCAAACTTCACTGCTTTTCCTTACAGCTAAAGATAGTATTGTAAAGAGGGAAATTTCACAGACATGAAGTAGCTTCTAAAGGAAAAGAAATATTGGAAAATACAAAGCAGATATAAGAAATTCAGACTGAACTCTCACAGGAACTTATCTTACAAATAGGTAGGATCCCTTTCTAACCACTTCCCCAAGCTACTCCTTGCACTGAAAACATTAAGATCTCATGGATCATTAGAAAAAAATAATGCTATAAATACATTCTGGATGTCCTTGGGATGCTGTTCTTGCTGATTTAGACAAAACCCTGGTATCTTAGATTACCCTTCATTAATTATTTCCATTAATTTCCCTTGTTATAGATGTATTATCACAAAAGATATTCCAAACACATCCCTTAATTAAGCACTAAACTCCTTTCTACCTCCGTATGCCATTTAAATGGAGCAGTGAGAACACGCGTGCTCAGCCCAGTGCCCGGAGGCTGGTGGCAGGCAGTCAGTGTATGTCAGCTATCTTCTGGGACTTGCTCTAACTCAGAGAAAATATTTTGATTTTCCCTTTGGTCATCAGCATGGGCATGTTCTCAGCTCAGAGCTCTTAGCCTTCCCAAGTTTCCAGTGTCCTTCATCTTCTTCTGGAGTTTTTTCAAGGCAAATCTGATCTCCTTTTCTCCCTCTTCCACCATGTGAGGTGTTGGTTGATCTCTTGATACATCCCCAGGAAACACCAGGCACTGCAGAGCAGCATTCCCTTTTTCAGCCAGGAAAAAAACCTGTGAGGGGTGTTAAGCACCTAAAAAGGTGAGGAAAACCTCATGTTTCTGGGAAGGTTGTCACTGATGAATGGATGTAATTTTAAAAATGGTTTACCACTTGCATCATTGGATTGGGTTTTGTACCTCAGAGCCATTACATGGTGTGCTAAAATGCCTGTGCTGGTAGGCAGGGTCCTGCAGGCCCATGTGAGAGGTGTAAAAGGTACAGCTGTGGTATTTGGTGTGTGCCGTGGCATAGCCTGTGCTTTCCACAGTCTCCATAGGTTTGGTGAGGTCTCAGCAGGTTTCCTTGAAGGAAGTAAATTGTTACTGCACACCCATGAGAAGGAGGAAACATTTTCTAACAGGTCCCAGCAGCCCTATCTCTCCCAGTGGCTCAGGCTCCCAGTGTGCTGCTTGCCTCTGAAAATGCTCCTGCTGGGGCCAGACACTAGCCCAAAGCAGGCCAAAGTGGTGGTAGTGGTGTTTGGCTTTTTGGTTGTTATTGTTGTCTTGGGGTATTTTTTGAGGGGGTGCAAGGGGATTTTTGTGTGTGGTTTGTTTTTAGGTTTGTTTTGGGGTTGTTTGGGTTTAGCTTCATATAGTGCAGTGATTTGATGGAACAGAACAAATTCTGTTCAGTGATTTTACTTTCCAGCTCAGTCTCTTCTAAGTAACTGCACTTTCTCAAGTTGATAGCATGTTCTCACAGACAGTATCTGCTGCTAGCAGTGATAAGTCTTGATGGGGAGAATTAGTGCCAAGGGTTGGGGTTCAGACCAAGGTCATTGCTGAATCTTGTGTTCCACATTGGGGTGCATTCTGCCTTTGATCCCAAGCCATGAGTTCCTGAATCCAGTTCCCAAATCCAGCTGAATCTGGTTCCTGTCTGCTGCTGGGTCTAGTCTGGGACTTCTGCTGCAGCATCAGTAGTGATGGTGATTAATTGACGTCAGGGAGTTGTGTTTGATATGGGGTTTGTATATATTTTTTATATTACAAATATATATTATATTTATATTGTATTTTTGTATATAATTCATTTTATTCTTATTATTTTCATTAAAGCTCTTTAAGTTTTCTTTCCAACCCTTAAGTCTCTCTCCCTTATTCCCTTTCTGTTTCCCTTTGGGGAGGGAGAGTGCTTAACAGAGAGTGTGTCACTCATTTAGTGACCAGCCCAGCCCTAACCCTTGACAGAGTTTTTGTTAATGTTTGTGGATGTTTTTGAATGAGGGGGTTCGATCTGACAAAGCTTTTACAACCATTAAACTTGTCTGCTTTTAGTGCTGACAGCTGTGGGATAGCTCTTAATGGGGGTTTTTTTTGACCTTTTTCTTTTGGTGGTGGTTGGGTTTTTGGTTGTTTTGTATGGGGTTTTTTGTTGTTGGGGGATTTTTGTGTTGTTTCTTTTTTTTAAGGTTCATATAGTTTTTTATAATGTTCGTGGGTATTTTTGAAGGAGGGGGTTGGACCTGACAAAGCTTTTACAACTATTAACACCTGTCTGCTTTAAGTGCTGACAGCTGTGGAATAGCTCTTAAGGAGGAAGGATGCAGTGTGGAGGGTCTTGTCCGCGGTCCTTCTGTCTGTCCGTGCTGGTGACCGGTGAGGCGGCATCCTTGGCCGAGTGTCTGTGCGAACACAACCGGGCACCCTGCGGATATTGGAGAGGAAATTAAGGGCAGATCGTGGCTACTCTTCTGGGTTTTTTTTCCCGGGAGATGGACTCAGGACCAGGATCCTTCCCCGGCTCCGGGATGCGGTAGCCTGGGATGGTGCTTTGGGGCTGTGTGGGCTGCCGGCAGCCAGGGCTTGTCCGTGGGGGAAACCCGGGTGAGGCTCTGGGGTGGTCGCCGGAACTTTGCTCCGGGAGGGGCAGGGCCGCCGATGCCCCGGGTCTGGGGTCCCCCCGGAGCTATCGATGCCCTGTGACTAGGGTCTCCCCGGGAAAGGGCTAAGGAAGCCCCAGGGATGGAGTTCCCCCCGGAGCTAGGGAAGCCTCGGGGCTATGGTCTCTCCACTTCTCAGCCCGAGCCACCGCTGCTAGTTCCCAGGGAAGATGGAAAATTCTCTGTTCTCAACAGGAGCCAAAAGCAAACTCTCCTCGGGACTTCAGCAGAGCACTGCAAGGACCTTGTGAGAGGTACGTTTTGGAACCATGGTTTAATTTTTGTCTCCCTGTTCCACCTGCTGTCCTTTCGTGTCCCAGTGTGCTACCTCAAGGAATGGCACAGTATATCACTGTATGTTGTAGTGTGGCTTGTATGTAATTGTGAGCACGGTATTCTATTGTAAAAAATGAAATACAGTGCCCCAAAGGCAGGAGACATCTCAGTTGAGAGAGAAAATGCTGTAGTCTGTACCCATCAATTGCTCAGAAGGTTTAAAAATGAACCAAGAAACCAGAAAAGCCCAGGAACCTGACAAGGGTTACATGCTTGGAGGGTAAAGCAGCTTAAGTTCATAAGTTAGTAAGGCTATAGATACTAAAAGGTAGGGGAAACACCCACCCCAAAAAAAGGTGAGTAGAAAGAACGTCTCCTTGCAGGTAAGTAAGGGGAAAGAAGGTGATGAAAAAGTTTTGTTTTATTTGTTTCCAAGCTGTGCTCTGGGAGACTGTGTGCTGGGTGACCTCTGGTTTGGCCAGGGCTGATTTGCAATCTTCCTGTTTCGGGGCCTGCTGCAAAAGTCTTATGTTGGTTTTGATGGTCAGTATTTTTATATGGTGGTGTTTTAGCAGGGGTAAGCTCTCTACTCACAGCTTTTCACAATTTTGTAGATAAGCTGTGTCAGCTCAGCCTTTATAAATCTCATTTTTGCCAAAGATTTATGCTCTGACTGTTAATGCATGCCTCTGGTCTGGTATCTTTCATAGAGGGTTTTAGTGAGGGAGCTTCTTTTTTAGAGGGTTGGTACATTTATTTTCTATGCCTAAGACATATGATGAAAAATGTAATTTATAATGTGGCACAATAAAAATGAATGATCTTTGAGGGGATAGTAGACTTGCTCCTGTACCTACATGGTATCTTTTTTGGTAACATTTTGATAATGATTTTCTCTGTGTGCAAAATGATTTTCCATGTGTGTGAAAGGTGGTGACAGTGCATCAGGCAAGGTTAGGAGTTGCTGTGTCAACTCTGACTTTATCAAGGTCACTATGTGTACAGAGCAGTCAAGCTGGACAAAGGAAGGGAAGAAACACTCATTCAGCAAAAGTACATGGTTTACTTTGCTTTTATTCATTCCACTGTAAATCAGAATCAACTGAGTGAATTGGAATCATCTTTGAATTAATACATATGTGAATGCTCTAAATGTTTTACTGTTCTTAAAAAAATCAGCCAGACCTAGGAATACCCTGGGTAGTGGCAGGTTTTCCCCTGTTTTCATGCTCCAGAAAACACTAAAAAAAGTGCTGTGGCTAATGACTGACAAACAATGTGTTCGGGGTTTAGAAAGCAGACACTTAGTGTTGTTCTCTGCTTGAGGTTTCTCACTGCCTCCCAGTTTTGGGAAGTTCAGGCTGCATAGGCCCAGCTGCCATCTAGTGTGGTAACTACCCCAGACTCACCTTTCCCATTATTACTTCATGTTCAGTGAGAATTTGTTTGCAAATAGCTGGAATCAGATACTAATCCCCTGGGTAAAGTATGCTGGAGGCTTAATGTCCTGTTGGTCTCAGAATAAATTTTACACAGTTGTTTTGGTAGTGGATGGACTTGATTCTTTTTGTTTTCCTAAGAAGCTGACCAGCTGATGTTGGTGGATGAAAATTCCTCTAAAACATTTTAAATCATCAAGCAGGTGGTTTAGTAAGCAGGATGATACAGGAGAGGGAGGCTGCTGCTCTTTTCCAGGTGGGGTGGGTTCTCTGCCCCTGTGCCTGGCCCCTGGGCATGGCTGGGGCTCAGATGCGGGATGGTGCTGGCTTAGTGGCTGCTTGGAACAACTGCTGTCTTCTGCTATGCATCTACATGTTGAAAAGCACAATGGTGCTTGCTGCTGGTTGAGGTCTTCAGAGGCTGCTGCAACACCAAAAAGTAGAAGTTAATTGCAAATTCATTTCCACATAGCAATAAGGGGAAAAACACTTGGGGCCAGTTTCTTTTAAAGAAAAGGGAGGAAAAGCCTGTTCGACACTCATTTGATTAACCTGTGTTGTTAATCACTGCCAGGTTTATGAACCTCTATTATAAACTTGTTACTCTAAGGGGTTTCAGTTCAGTGATTGAAAAACAGCTTTAGGGCCTGGGTAGGTAAGAGTAGTGAGAAGTACAAGTAGAAGCACTGAGCCTTTGAAGAGGTGTATAAATAATTAGCAACATATTTCATGTGGTCTCTTTTGTCAAGATGCACTGTCAGACCTGGGATTTTATCAGAACATGATAAAAATGTAGAAAGATCTTTATATTTATTCCAGCATAACAATGTTCAAATCTAAACTGATTCAGGATATTAGAAGCTATTTTAGGTCACAGGTAAACAGCTCTGCATGCCTGACCTGCACTTGCATCTCATGTGGTTGCTTCAGAAAGCGTCTGAAAGGTTCCTTACACTCTTGTGTGTTTTGAATCTTAGATCCACATTTCATGGTTGCAAAACATATATTCAACAGAGGTGAAAAACCTGAACTGCATCTTAATAAGGCAAAGTGATGAATAAACTGTTGCCCATGCAACTTCAGAAGGTGGAGAGAAATGTAACAGGCAAACTAGCAAACAATGGTTGGAACATCTCAAAACACCCCAGCAGAAAATAAAAACAACCCCACAACTCTCTAGGACATAGTCACATCTCACTCAAAAGTGACAAAAACTTTGTTCTTATTAATAAACAACAAGCACACATCCTCCCAATGAAATATGTGTATCTGGAAGCTAATGACATGGCAAGTGTCTTGGATACCAAACCCCAACACTGTTTTAATCCTGCTTTGGTTTATCATCATTCCAGTTGTGAGACTTTTGTGGTTTTTCTTTTCCTTTTTATGTGGTAAAACTGTTTGTTTTAGGGCAAGACTTTTGCTCTTCCATTTTCAAACACTAATCCTGATCTCTGGGGAAAAAACCCAGCTCCACCTGTTGTAGATGGCCTTACTCATTTGTCTGTGGAGTAGCTCAGTGGGTATCAGCATGAGTTTTGTCCAACTAAGAATTAATTTAAGCCTCAACATAACCCAGCACTGGCTGGTGGATATGGGACCCCCATGAGAAAATCACGTGCTCAGCAGCAGAGGTCATTTCAGCAGAAATGTGTTGGTCTCTGCTACTTTCAGGAATGTTAGTGGGACTTCAGTGAGATAAGGACTTCATGAGCACTTTCTGTATTAACAGAATCAAGATTTCACTCTTCACCTTTTTTCAACTTTCTGCCCAGCTTTGAAGTCTGGAAGAATAACTCAAATTCAAAGAGTGTACTTCATTTTGCCTCCAGTTGAAATGGTAATTTTAGTGCAAAACCACAGGCCAGTGAATTTCTAAGTCATGGGCATAAGGCATTTTCTGCCCTTTCTACTTAGAAATTCCACAGACCTGTTTCAGATAATGATTACAGTTATTTTTAAAATAGCTGTTGTGCTCGTGTGCATTTGTATTTTAAGAGGCTGGTACTTGGCTAGCTTTAAGTTGTGCTTGTCAAATACTTTTAAAGGAATATGCTGTGTTATTAAAGAACAGTGTTGTCTATTTGCATGTGATGTGAAATGCAATGGGAAAAAGCAGGTCCATATTTTCTTGTCTACTTTCTGTCTTTTCTGGTGTCCACTGGAAGTTGATGCTCATGTGGCTATTTCATGTCCCAAGGGATCAGACTGACTTATCTGTTAGGCATCTTTCCCACCGAATAACAGAATGGCTTAGGTTGGAAGGGATATTAAATATCATCTAGATCCATCCTTCCTGCCATGGGTGAGTTTGATTTGTATTTTCACAGCAGCCCATGGGGCAGGTGTTACCCCTGACAAGCGAGTGGAAGCTGTGCCACTCGGCTAGTGCTTTGCAATCTGCTAAGCAGGAAACTGAGCCTTTTAAGTACCTGGCTTGCAGGAGGTCATCATTAGTCTGTCAAGATCTTTCTTTATTGCCACCTTCCATAAAATTTTTCTGGTATGGCAACTCCTAGTTATGTTTTTTTGAACAGACAAGACATACTGTTTATGAAAACAGGCTTCTTAAAAGCAAGCTGTGGTGGGGGGTAGAGGAGGAGAGGTTGTTTACAGTATTTTAAGCCAAACGGTTCCTTTGGCAGGAGGTTTTCTGTAACAAGTGAGAACAACAAGAATTAGCTCTCTCAGCACTTCAAGGAGCTGAGGTTTTTGTCTGTAATGAGAAGAATGAGACTTGTTTGACATCAACTACAAAACAACAGAGGGAGGATAAAGGAGGAGGGCAGAAATACATTACGGGAGGTGAGGAGAAACAAGTTCACTGCTCTGCAGTGAATTCACGTTTCTTGCTCATTATAACGTCTAATTACAGCTGGCATCATTCCAGAGGAGGGGTTGAAAGAAGGTAGATCTTACCAGCTATGCTAGATCCTGTTGAGGGACTGACCACAGCAGCATCCCACTCAAGTTCACATAATCCAAATCTTTCCCATATTATTCTTCTGTACTGGGTCCTTCTTTATGCAGAAATGCAAATTATTTTTGGACTCCTGAGATTTGAGAACTGATTAGAATTTTTATGTTCCTCTGAAAGGTAAAAATAGGTTATCCCAAGATAGCCCCCAAATTATATACTGATCTGAGAAGATGGGACTAGCTTCCTAGTGCCATGAAACAAGTAACTACTTTCAGTAACTAGTGCCTAGGGCATGGCTGTGCCTCTCCTGAATTATTGTCTTTCTGATTTATTTTTTTAGCAGCTTAGTAATAACTTTACTAATGCCAGACTCTATGTACCTGAAGTTAATTGATGTATTGTTAAAAGCAAATCTTTGTTTTACTTTCTAAATCTGCTGTGTGACTGAACAGCAGAGAGATTACATATGTGGCTTTCCTGATTTCCTCTGCAGCTCTCCCAAGGAGCAGAGCTTGAAATCAGTGAGGAGACTGAGCTGAAGTGTGGCCATCTGAAAGTGTCTGTATAGATACACATGTGCAGCCTTTGGGGCATGGCTTTTGTTTTTAAAAGCAATAATGGGCCAGGATACTGTAGGACAAAGGGAATATTTGTTGAATCCAAGCTCAGGATGGTTGGTGGTGACCAGATAATTCCTGTGTAACTTAATTGTAAGACTCCTACTCTTTCTTGAGTATTGTTTATTTTCCCCTTTTTCCTTTTGAGAGCATTTTCAAGGGTAGGCTGCATTGCTGGAGACCTGCTCCTTTCCCACCACTAAACAATGTCATCTAAGCAGTGGTGGCTGCACACTAATAAATCTGGACTCTGGTTTCCTGGCTCTGAAATATTTGCCCATTTGGTGGTGTGGGGACAAGGATTGCTTTTTTTCTGGTTTGGCTCCTAAATGCTCTTCACCCCTCACATATTCTAGTTATAGTGACACTGTTCTTCTGTTTCCAAGGACTTCTGATGGCCTCAAAACTGGAGCTAGTCACAAAGTGTTTGCCTTGTCACTTTTCTTCCCCACTCCTGCTGGGTGTTTCATGGCAGCTGGCTGGGCTTTGCTTCTCTCCTTGACCTCTAGTGCATTGTGTTCCACTGCATTGAAAGCTTGGGGCAGGAAGCTGGTGAAGAGGTCTGATTGGAGTGGGACAGTAGAGAGGGAGAAGCTAAGGCTCTATGTAATGGAAGAAGCCTTATCTGTGCAGCTCTGCTTCTGTTTGGACACAACTGTCTGCTGCTTATTAATATTTCATTTGTATTGCACATGCATGCTGCTAAGGATGGGGCTTATCTAGGCATGAAAAGCTATTAATAACCAAACCTATATGTACCTGTGAGATTCCAGAATCTTATTACAGAAGCAATTCTCTTTGCCCACTTCTACTCCAGTGCTAGAGGCTCCACTTCCTTCTGGTTTTTATCTCCATGTAAGCCCATGGTTGTTTTGATTATATAATGAAAATAGCTAAGCAAAATCAAGATGTCCAAGGATCTTAAAGGAGCTAAATAATTCTTACAAAACAGTCTAAGAAGAATTATTTGGACTTTATTTCTTTCTATTTCCTCTTGGTAATGCTATTTTCTTTCCTAGAGCTGAGTGGGGGAAGTAAAAAAATGTGTTAAAACCAAAGGGGTGTGTATTCCACTGCATTTTATCTACAGTTTTTGGTTTAGACCCAGATCTATTACACAGATATAAACCAGGGTTAATGTGATTGCAAAAAGAGACACAAATCAGCGTTAGGTCTGCTAAATCTAAAATGAGAATTATATAGAAGTAAAGATTTATGGGGCTACTCCTAGTTATCTCACGTAAGGAGAAAATCATGGATGTCTGATGAAAGCATGTGGATATACAAAAAAAATGAAGTTATGACTATCTATAATCTATTGAACTTTATTTTCCATCCATACAGTAAAAATTTATTAACACCAGCAAGAGGGGAAAGAAAGGCAAATTTTGTTGCTATGGGAGTCCTTACAATTTCAGGTCTGTGGTGTCAGTTTGGAAAACAGAAGGGATTTTTTTTGTGCTTTGTGGGGTTTTTTCTCAACACTGGTATGAACTACAATTAAAGCAGGTGGCCAGATGTTTACAGAGAAAGACAAGTACTCTGTTTATTTCAGCAGCTGTTTAACAAGCCACCAGCACAATCAATTCAATTAATCCCAAGAAATAAAACTTGAAATAAAGATGATACCTGAAATCATTTTTATTCATGGTTAGAGACCATGCAGATTCTTTTGACAAGTTGAAAAATCTTATGGGTGATGTTGAAAACTTCAATGTACAAGTGCTAATTCAATTTGAGGGCAAAAAAACCTGACTTGATAGAATGGTTTCTGTAGAGATATTAGTAGAATAGCAAACCCCCAAGCAATACAAAGGCAGCCAGAGTATTGTATGCTCATTACCTGAATTTTCAAACACTTAACAACTGTGACAAGTATGAATATGCAAAGCTTACAGACTCTGACCAACATTTTTCTTTTTCTTCACTATTCCTGGAATGTAAAAGGCAATGCTTTAAGTCATTGCATACATAAAAGTTATTAACTCAATTTAAAGTTGCATATGGTATAAGGTCATAGGTCTCTAGCTTAGCAGAGCATTGAAGTAAATCAGCACCTTAAATAACTGTGCAAGTGCTCTGTTGAACTAGGGCTAAAATTTCAGCCCTTGTATCTTCCCAGCTGTTATGCAGCAGAGATGAGAAGTGGATCTTGCATAGACAGTACAATATTAAAAATTGATTAAATCACAGGTATGGAGATTGAAATATTAAAATAGGAATGAACTCTTGCCTTTAATGGTGAGGGTCCTAAACAGTCATCCTCACCTCTAGATGAAAAAGTATAGTGAAGAAAACCTAATGAATGGCCCATGTTGAGGGAATAGTTTGAATAAGAATTCTTCTCCCACATCAAGACCTCTTGACCTCCATGAGGATTTTGTGGGCTAACTGCCACATCAGGTCTGTAGGCTCCAAAAGCAGCTTTAATTTGCCTGGTTTTAAGTGCTGGGCCAGATCCTTCAAACTCTTGTTTGCTTATATATATAGTCCATCATACCTGACTATTTTGTGGTGGCATTTTATGACAGATAACTTATCAGCCCTGATGTTTTAACTGGACATATGAAATACCACAAAGTGTGCACCCTAGTTACACTGGCATTGCTGGCTGACCCTTACCTATTGCTTTTTCTCACCTGAGCAGTGCCACTGATTTCTGACAGACCAAAAAACCCTGAGATACCTGTGCAAGGCATAGGATCTTGTGCTTACTGCTGAATGCTCAAAGCTTTGACATCTAACCTTAAAAAAGTCAGTATAAACTACAAGAGTCTGGCTTTTTTCTAAAAAAGCTAAGATTTTCTACTGAAATATTTGATGTCTCCATTACTTTACCTGAAAGGTGAAAATCAGTCCAAGTTTCTGCTTAAATATTGTCAAAAGCTGTGTCTACCTATTGTCCACTGGAAATATGTGGTAATATGTGTACTAGCTGATGCATGTATACATAGAATCATATGCCTTTTACTGAGCTCTTCTATGGTAAAAGAAAAAAACCTGTGAGTTTTCAAAGCACTGAATCATTTGTAAAATAGGCATCTCATGCAAACGAAGATAAGCACAGGGATGGTGTCACTTTTACATGCCCAAAGTGCAGAGCATGGTTTGGTCTTAACTACAGAGGGCACTGCCAACTACTGACTGGAATTTAAAGGTTTTAGCTGCTGTATGGCTTCTTATCTCAGAATTGACAGTTGTTTGAGTGTAGAAATCAATATGCTGCTGCTTCCTGGAGTTGTACACATTTCCTAATAATCAATCCAAATTTTTGTTTGGCTATCATTGTTAAAGATGATCAGGAAAGAAGGGGTTTGTGAATATAAATGAAGCATCTCGTTGCTCTAGGCTGTGCAAAGTGATGTTACTTGGTGTTAACTCCATAGCTTTCTTATTGCATAAGAAGGCTGGCTCTGTATTTTGGAATGCTGAAGAGAAAATTAAAAATGCAGGCCAGTCTTTGGGAACATTTTACTTACTGTTTTAATAAACTTTTGTTTATGCCTAGAGGTGCCATTAAATTACCAGCCAGACATTAATATACAGTACACAAGGGATTTTCTATATAAGCAATGATTATTACTGTATGACTCAGATGAAGCTTTCTATACACACACAGAGCTGCTGGACAGGAGATGAAAAGTGACTACCTGTCTGGATAAAGCATGGTGGTACTCAAACACTGAAGGAGCCATTTGGTCAGCTAGGTTTAGAAGGAAGCTCCTGTTTTGTTTTGGTGGTGGTTGTGGTTTATTTTTCAGAGCAGAAGCAGGACTGAGAGAGACCAGTAGTCTATCATGGTAGAAACACCTTTACTTTCTTTCATAAAAGAATGGAAGACAAGCCCATGGTGTGGATCTCCAAGTGAAGTATTGTTCCTTGAACAAGGAGTCTTTTTACACCATCAAAGCATCTGCTTCAGTTGCTGGCTCTGAGCAGATGCTGGAAATGGTTAATTCCAAACACAGCTCACTTTCTGTGCTGTTGTGTCCACAGCAAGAACATCACCAAAGGAAGCAAAGACTGCAAGAACAAGCTGGTCAAGGACACCACACTGGAAAACATCTCTCTGAGTAACAGGGTAGAGAGGCTAAATTGTGGAAAGATGTGTTTTGCTGCAGGCCTTGTGCTTGCATGCTTCCACAGACAGGAACCACTTCAACTGTGGGATTGCAGGAGTGCTGTCACTTCATCTAGAAGGAAGAAATTCAAAATCCCTCCAGCTCCTGAAAAAATGTATGCCAATTAATTCTGAATTGGGATTTTCCTTTACAGTTGATCTACTTAAGAATGCACCACAAGGAAAGCTTCCTATGAGGAAAGCTTAGAAATGCTCTTAGGGAAAAGGCACAGTCGTAACTCTCCCACTTCCTAAAGGGATCAGGGTAGAACTCTGCTTAATGCACATCTTCTAAAGGAAATCTAAGGCCCTACCTAGTACAGCCTCCTTAGATTCTGCTGCTGCTGCAAAAAAAAAAAGATAACCAGATGATCCCTCTCCATCTCTGCTCTTCTTGTTTCTAGCTTCCCTACTGCACTCTGACTTGCACCTAAAAAACCAAGAGTGAGGTCCCATGTTACTGCAGCACGAGGCTCTGGCATTAGAGGCACTTACAAGAGAGAAAGACTTGTGAAATGAGCAATGCAAAATGGACCTAAAGTGGCTTGTATGGTTTGAGCTGGATGGATGGCAGGTGGTGGACAGTGCTGCTTGGAAAGCTTTGTGAAACCTGATTATGTTGTAGGAATGTTTCAAGTTCGAAAAAAAAAACCCCAAACCTCTTCCTTTCCTTGGGAATAAGAAGGAGAAGGTAAAGTGTCCTAGGGGTAGAGCTCTTCAGGAGCATCCTGGTAAAGGTGTGGGGCAGATGCTGACCATGGGAGGACAGAGGAGCGAGAGGGTTTAGCAAGTGTGTTGGTTGTGCACTGGATATGCCAGAGGTGCAGAAGTCTTGCTTCCTGGTTAGTGAGGCACCAGAAAGGTAAACAAATCCACAGTAGAAGGAGAGCAGCATGACGGTAGCCAGGGATAGAAAAGGTTTTCCTCCAGGCTATGTGCTCCCTGGTGCTATTTAGCCTTACCTGATTTTTTAATCCTCAATTCCCATATCATCTCTGCTTAAATAAGCTGTTTGAACTGGACACTTCTGGAATAATGGCTGCATCCAAAACTTTCATCAGATAGTGCTGACTTCATGATTTGTATCTGATTACTGCCAAAAAGCGAGGCAGTCATGTTTTCCTTCTATTTGATGGTTGGAGGGGCTGCATTTGTTTCCATGGTTTTGTTTTTCATTTATGTCATTATTTGCCAGCAATACACAATCATGTCCTTTGTCTTAGTTCAGCTTTCTTCCCTTGTCCTCATGTGGTACTGTTTCAGGCACAAAGCGTCCCAGTTTTTTTAATACTTTCATCACTTATTAATGCTGCAGATCGTGGGATGAGGAGTTGTCAGCATCCTCATTTTCTCTGTATTGACAGATATAATAGCAGATTTGTTATTAAATAGTTTTAAAAAAAATCTTTTTCTCTCTGGTTATAATTTTTTTCCTAATTATTTAGGATATTTCCCAATAGCTTATCTCCTTTCCTGACTCCACTTCTTGATTTTTTTTTTTTTCTCTTGGGGGGGATCTGCTTTCACTTTTAAGTCTTCCACTTAGCTCTGCAACTTTGAGGGGCAAGGCAGAAGTGAACCTGGTCAACATCAGCTATATCAGACCCCATCTATTATTGTGCTCTCTTGCCTCTCTAGGAGAGGGTCTCTGAGGTTGTCTGCAGAAGGTGGAGGAGGAGTTTGAGTTTTGATTCAGTTCAGAGTACTGCCAGTGGGGATGTTCTCATAGCTTTGGCCTGGTGTCCTCATTCCTACTCAATCACCAATGGTATTGTTCACTGTAGCTGGTTCTAATGAGGGCTGCATTGTGTGTATAGGCACTACAGTCATGTAAATGTGCCTTGGTTTACAGTGTCTGGTGTGAAGCAGCTTTGCAGTCTGATCAAGATCTCTTAATTCTCCTCTGATATTAAGAAAAAAAGTCCCAATTCCAGCACTGCAAAGGGGCCTGTTGCCACAGAGATGGGTGGGAATGTCACCACCTTCTCAGGACTGACCTATGCAACACAAGGAAGCACTTGTGCTCCTGCAGGGGTCATTCCTAGTCTATTTTAAATCAAAAGGCCAGATAGGTTGGGATCAAATAACTTGATTTGCAAACACTGTGGAATTTACTTCCATGCAGGTAAATGATGGCACTAACAAGTTCCATAACTGTAAGCTCCCCTATTTCCTGGCATTTTTGACAGATGTTTTTATGCTGAGACTGCTCATGTTTTAGGTGTTTTGGTATGATTATTTTAATATTAGAAGATTGGGTTTATAAGCATAAGGAGAAAAAAGTATAAAAGTATCACCGTGTTACCTCTGAAGTGTCTTATTTAACAGGTTAACTCCAGTTGTTGTTCACTGTGGAATCATCCAGAGAAGTTATTTAATGTTCTTGCTTTCATTTCTCCAGTTTAAATATCTGCAGCTTTTCATGGGTTTTTAAAAAATACGGTTTTTTTCTGTTGTTTTTAAATTGCAGCTGAAGAAGCCAATAATTTGTTTCAAGCACAGCTTTATTATGCCAGTTCCCTTTTTTTTTTTTTTTTCCCCTTAAATCTAGCCTTCTGAATGCATTATAGCCTTGCTGCCTACCAGGAAACCATATTTCTGTGAAAAAGTCCAAACCATGCAAATTTCTCTAACCTACATGGTCTCTTGGAGGTCTAGGAGGAGAAGGCAAGAGAGTATCATGCATGGAGCAGCATTAAACCAGGTTTTCTGTGTAAGAAGAAGCAGGTTCTACCAAAGCCTCCTTTGTCACCTTGTAAATTTTCTTCCTAATGCCTAAAATTACTGCATGGAAATTTCTCACTGGGCTCTTAATTAAAAGAAAAATTGCTTATTTTTTGGATAACTAAATATATAAGAGGACCCTCTATTACTATATAAAGCTATATAAAAAAAAAGGCATTGCACATTTAAAGTCTTGGGGGAAAAAAATGATCATACCATTATAGAAATAGAACCAAGATTCACAAAACATTTTATCATCTTGTAGCTTCAATATAGAAAAGCAGACCTATACGTGTGTTTAAGTCCCTTTAAGTGCTATTCTAAATTGAACTTGTGCATAATTCCTACTACTGCATTACACTAATGATAGTAAGACCTGCAGCTGGCAGTACCTAGGAACACACAGGTGTTTAATAACACCCAGTAGCAACAAGCAGAAGATCCCTTGCAGATGTCTGAAGCACTGTAAGTGCCTAGGGCAGGACAGAATAAGAGTTGAGCTCCTTTTCTGTAAGGACAACCAGCTAGGGGGATCAGTACAGCAATTTCTTCAAGTGCCTGAGAAAATCTGAGATCGTGCCACTAAGTGCTTGGGAGAAATATAAATGTGGTGTAAACTGTCTCCCATATATTTCCACTTTTTCTCCTCAACTTTCCTATTTATAATTAACACCTCTCTTTATCTTGTTCATTCTGAATATCTTTGTTCTTTTCAAGTTAAATTATTTAACACTCTCTCTTCCTCTCATTTAAGCTCCCTTTTTCTCGTGATCCCCACTCCTTTATAATGAAATCTCTCCTGTCTAAATGCATAATCAGATGACATCTGCTACTATGGAACTTAAAAATTCCCAACACATTTCCCAAAAATAGCTTACCTGTACAGTTATTAGCAAGGTATGTTGTGCAGATGGGAAGCTGGGTACACAAAAGAAATAGGCTTCGCATGGCACAAAGGGGAGCTGACATCTCAGCATCAGTTACAAACCACGTAAGCCTGATTGTTCATAATGTAAAGCCCAGAAATGTCCAGTCCACTTCTGCATCTTTGTAGATACGAAAAACTGTTGCTGCTCACAAGAACAATCCTGTTGATGTCAACAGATAACCTGTGAGCAATGAAGATTTGGTGTCACGTAGCTACACGTGTCACAAAGCTTTTGTATTATGCAGAAGGAAGCACGGAGGCCTTTAGAGGCAGGAAAGCATCTGGAAGCCCTGAGGTATGTTTGCAGTTGAACAAAAATGAAAATTTGGTCATGTGAAATCAGAGAGAAGCTACATCCTCATTCCTGTACTGTATCTAAGCCATAGTTAAATGCATCCCAAAACGGTTTTCTGGGAGGTAATGGGGAATATACATACAAGTGTGCCAGACCCTTCTGGGGTCGGGTTGGGTCCCAGCGGCTAATGAGGGTATGTGTATTATCTGTATGGGATTCTGATGAGAAAAGTGAAATGTTGTGGGATATGGCTTTGGATGACAGAGACTGAATTGTCCCTCCCTGATACTGATCAGATGCCCCAATGTACATGACGAATTGCCTTACAGCAACAATGATGCTGCCTTGCAGAGTCAGGACACATCAGAGTCCTGCCAATTGTACAATACACTTGTAGCGTTTTCTTCTTTCCTATTCCACACTGATGGGGCAAGGCAGGGTTTACAGAGTGCTCTCTTGCCTAAAAGCAGGAACAATTTAATCTATTCCAGCTAAGAGACTATATAATTATCATGATCGTCAAAGACAAGCTTTTAAACAAAACTAACCAAAATATGTTTGGACAGGCAGTGAGAAATGACACAGCAGAATTGTTGCATGTTTGAACCCTGCCGGACCCAGGCAGCCGTGGCAGTACCGGTGTGAGCAGCTGTGCTGACAGCATGTTTCATACCTTGTCGTCCCCTTGTCAACGTGATATAGACAGAGGGGGTCGTGGCCAGGCAGAGGCTTGGGAAGTGAAGACACGAGGGGGATAGGCAATTGAAATCATAGACCAGAATGTCCTGGGTCAGAAGAGGCCCACAAGTCTAGAATCCATCTCCTGTCTGTGCACAGGACAGCCCCCAAAAAATCACACCACGGGCCTAAGAGCATTGTCCAGATGCTTCTTGAATTCTGTCAGGCTTGGCACCGTGACTGCTTCCCTGGGGAACCTGTTCCAGTGCTCCACCATCCTTTGGGTGAAGAGCCTTTGCCTAATATCCAACCTAATCTTTCCCTGGCACAGCTTCATGTCATTCCCCTGGGTGCTGTCGCCGATCACCAGAGAGAGATCAGCTCCTGCCCCTCTGCTTCCTCCTGTCAGGAAACTGTAGAGCTTCAAGAGGTCTCCGCTCGGCGCAGGTTCAGCACCAGGATGAGGTTTGTATGAGACTCTTAACGGAGATATACAGAGCGCTGGAGCAGAGCCACCCACATCCGTCCAGGGAGCTATCCCGTTTGGCAGCCGGTTCCCTGGGCAGGCACCCGGACACCACGGCGGGAGACGCCGCAGGAGACACTGGTGATGTCGCGTGTCGCGATAGGCAATTCTTTCCCTGCGGGCAGGGCAGATAACCTTGGGTCTGAAGGGACAAAGGGGTGAGTTCCGAGGCGACAGTGAGCAGCATCCTGTTAGCCGCTACCTCGACGCAGTGAGGGGACGAGCCCCGCACACGCGTGTGTGTGCGTGCTTGTCACAGGTGACACACGTGTGGCACAGCAGTCACCTCCTGCCCGAGCTCCCGCCAGGCGGTTGGAGGGATTTTAAGTGTCAGTATTTCCCCTGCCAGCCCCGACCTGCGCCCGCCCGCCTCCACTGAGAGATTCCCGGCTCCCTGCTAGCGGTTCCCGGCGGAGGCGGGAGGAAGTGGCAATCCTGCAACCAGAGGTGCCCACGGAGCGCCTACCGCCCCGTCAGCCCGGCCGGCTAGCGCCCGCCCTCCCGCGCGTCAAGCGCCGGGCGTCACGCAGACGTTGTAATGTACCAAAACAGCGCGCACCCGCCTCCACCTCCAACCCNGGGGCGGCGGGCGGGCGGCCGAAGCTGATGTGTTTACATATGTGTATATGTGTGAGGGAGGGAGGGGTGGACGCTGCGAGCAGCCGAGCGCGCGACTGCTGCGTGTCTATTAGGAGGTGCGTGGTAGCGATGGCGGCGGTGGGTGAGACTTTTCCCGTCAGTCGATCCGGCTGGTCCTGCCGGCGGGCGGTGGGGCCGCACCCCGCCCCGCCGCTGCGCTGAGCCACGCCGAGGCGGGCCGGGCCGGGCGGCAGGGAGCGACAGGGACCGACGGGGCGCGCCATGGGGCTGCTGGAGCGCCTGCGGAAGGAGTGGTTCATCCTCGGAATCGTGCTGGTCATCGCGGTGGCACGACTAGAGCCCGCCGTTGGCGTCAAAGGGGGTGAGTCCGGCCGGTGCGCCCCGGCAGCGGGGCAGAAGGTGCAGGGAGCTCTGACGAAGCCCCCGCAGAGCCCTCGAGGGAGCGGCGTACTTTGGTAACTCCCGGCGGCAGGTGCTGTGTGTCCCGTTCCCCTCTCCCCGAGGCCGCGTTCCAGTCGGTCGGGCCGGGCCCGACGCTGCTCGTGGTGGGCTCGGTGCCGGCGGCAGGGCAAGGAAGCGTGTGGCTCGTCGTCGCCCTGGGGAGGCGGGAAAGAGTCTGCGGGACCCTGAGAGGAGTGAGCTGGTCGCCTTGCTGCTGGTGGTGCTGCTCGGATGTACCTCAGGCGTCAGGGCACCCGCTCCGAAACTTTGGAAGTAGAGTTGCCTATGGGTGCGGGGGCTGAGGCACAGGGGCCCCGCCGGGCGCTCCTGTCGTCCATGCACCGCCAGCAGCAAGCCTCTGCTCGTAAATCGGTTACTGGAGCTCAGGTTCCCAGGAAAGGTTTCAGGGAGTATTCACCTGTGTGTGTCTTTGCTAGGCACTGTACCGGCTGCTTGGATAATATCCTGCTCTTTCTGAATGAGAATGAAAACCGGGATAACAACTTACTTTAAATGTATTCCTCTTAAACTAAGTAGTGACTTCTAGAACTCTTAAAATGGGCATAAAGTCATGGCAGCTCGGCGTCTGTCAATTGTGAGCTTTTCCAGGCGTGTAGCTTTATGTATATTTTTTGTTAAAATCTCAGGTGCTGTGTTTCAGGCAGATGGCTTTTGAATTTAATAACAAGACACTTGTCTTTCAAAGAGTTGTTGTTGTTGTTGTTGTCTCTCGTTCTTCCTCATGAAAGATGAGGGAAAACAGTGAAAGTTTCTGTGCAGAATGCTGGCGGTTAACAAACCAGATCTGTCCTTTTCTAAGCTGGGTGGTCTTGTATGTTTCATGTAACTAGAGTTGATGAAATACCCAGTGATACTTTGTAACAGATACTGGTGTATCTTTAACTACAAACACTGGCAGCATTTGTGCTTAGTTTCCACTGTAACTTCAGTTCCAGATACTTTGAAACAGATACTGGTGTATCTTTAACTACAAACACTGGCAGCATTTTGTGCTTAGTTTCCATTGTAACTTCAGTTCCAGATACTTTGAAACAGATACTGGTGTATCTTTAACTACAAACACTGGCAGCATTTTGTGGTTAGTTTCCATCGTAACTTCAGTTCCAGATGTTCACAGTTTTCAACAAGACATTAAATTTTATATTTTTTTTTCTAACTGATCTCAGAGGATTTAAGAGAAGGGATGTAAAGCACTTGAACAAAATTTCTTTAGCAATTCTGTGTTATGGGAGGGGAGGAAGAATCTGGCTGTGCTTTTATACACATAGCTTTTATCCTTTTCTTCTTTCTTAACAGAGATGAAATTTGAGGATAGCTTCTCACTGAGGAGCCAACCTTTCCCTCCTCCTTAGGTTCTGGGGAAGAAAGAAAATGTTTTAAAAAAAAAATAACACTAAACACTTGCTGTGGCAGCTCAGGCTCCAGTACTTCATGGAGTTCAGGGTAGGCAAATTCCTGCTGTGGAAGGATCCCTTCTAACGTCTGTGTGCTGTTTTGCATAGGGGAATAGGACTTGCTGAGTGGTATGGATGGCCCAGCATTCATACCAGTGGGACAGTTGTGTCACAGATAACAAAGAATTGCACTGTTGCCACCTTCAGGGCATAAGCCATGCCCTTTTTTTGTGTGTTTTTTTTCCTATTTGTTGAATGAGCCTATTTAGTTCCTTTTTGAAAAGAGCTTTCCTGACCAGTCTTGTGCACAAGAGATGGAGGGGATCTGCTCTGACCAGGGTTCCCTGCGCTCCATGAATGTGCAGTTGCTCTAGTGGTAGAGGTTTCTCCTGTGCAAAGGAGTTCAAGCAAACCAGTGAAAGACCCTAACCTAATAAAACTGAGTCCTGGAAGAGCCCTTATCTTAGCCAGACCAACTAATTCACTGCCTGTCTGCCCAGTGCGTATGTGTGTGTACACACATGCTCTAATCTTCTGAAAGATTAGAAAATTACATATGTAATGTAGTTTTCTGTATAACAATATATATTTATGTAACTTTTTCCCCCCCTGGCTATTCAGTTAACATGCCATAATTTTGCAACTTGCTGTATGCTTTGTTGCAACTTTAACTCTTGCATTTCCTGCCTGATTTTGACCTTATGTTTCATAGAGGTTGCTTGGTTTATTTTTTTGTATTTAATACAGTTTTAGTGTCTCAGCAACAGAGTCCTCTCTGAGAGTAGGATTTGGGTTTCAGTGACTTGAGGTTCAGTTTTGATTAGACTCAGTGTACAGTCAAATTCCTCTCCTTTAAGGATCATTGACCTTGCTCCAGTGTGACCATCAATGTCTCGTTCATCTGAGAGCAGAAAGGATCTTCTCTTCTGGAGTGTGGAGTGAAGGCTTGCTTGTTTGCTGCTGCAGTTGTGCACATGACAACTTAGTGTCACTTGCACAGTTAGGATATTACTCTGCTCCTAAGTAGTCTGCTGATATTTTCTTTCTGATAACTGGCAGAATGTTTATGAAAAAATGAGTGCGTGCATTTTGTGCTTGGTGGCTTCCAACAGCAAAGTGTGTTAAGAGAATTCATCATTTTTATAGGAGTGTAAAAAGTATTTTATTTTAATGTCCCTGAAAAAAAGTATCTAAATCTCCACAAATATAAGCCTTTAATATAGTGGAACCCTTGGACCTGCAGGCATCTGCCCTTGCTGGTCTCACTGCAGCAGTGTGTCTGAAATGTATTATTGTAGGGCTAGAATGAACCATTTTGCCACAGCCCTGTTGTGGGGGAATAATACACAGTTGTGTTGTCCCAAGGAAATCCTTGCAAGGTGCAGTTTGGTTTCCACAGTGCAGGCAGGCAGACAGGGAGGTGTGTTGTGGGGGAAAAAAGAAGGGAGGTGTAGATATGTGAATGATATTGATGCTCCTGTGGAGGGAGCAGCTTATGTTTTAAGTGTATGGTTTGAGTTTGCTGATGCTGTAGAGATACTCTGCAGACAGAACTCTGGAAAATTCCCCATTTTTCACATTTCCAGAATTTACCTGTGAGTTCCCTGTGGCCTGTAATGATGGAAGCCAAATTTGTATGACATTAGACTTCCCTCCACTTTCTGGTTTGCTTTTATTTTCTGTAACTTAATATAAACCCCATTCTTTCTGTTAGAGACTTTATTTTCACTTACTTTGATGTAATAAATGCATATCATTATCTCTTTGACTGTAGCTCACTTTGTTCTCTATGTCTGTGTTTTTTAGGACCATTGAAACCCGAGATTACCATAACTTACATTGCTGTTTCAGCTATATTCTTTAACAGTGGACTCTCCTTAAAAACTGAGGTACTGTACTCTCTCATTGCTTCATTCTTGTTTTGTTTAAAAAAAAATGTGTTGCTTTTGATCAGGTTTGAGTGTAACTGGAATATTTAATTCCAATGCTGTTGTTGCTGATGCTGGGAGATTGGCTAACAAGAGCAATGTTAGACATGTATCAAATAACCCTTCTTTGATTTCAGGAAATCCTTTGCAAAATAATGAACATGATAAGAAGGAAAGTGTGACTAAATTTCACCCCTTCCTAGAGGGTGAGTTGCTTGACTTTGCAGGGTTTTGACTAAAAGGAGGTGCTGAGGATAATTTTGAGACTGGATCTACACCCTGGATGTGTCCCAAACCCAAATCAGGGTGTCACCTTAGAAGCATAACACCACCTGCCTTCTACCTCCCCTTCCACGCCTTGGGCTTCCCCTCTGCTTGGTTTTGATACTGGCCAGAAAACTGTGGGGCAGAACTTTGTAGGGGACTGGGCATAGAAGGACTGCATGGAGTCATCATGCTGTAGGGCATGAGGAGAAGGTGTGGGCTCTCTGTGCATCTCTCCTTCATCTCACCTGCTTGTGTGCTAACTGTTTAGGCTAGTCATTGCAGGACTGGTGCAAGCTAAGATCTGGTGGCTTTAAGTTACCACGCTGGCTAGGCACAGGACAGCAGCTAGCATCAACACAAAAAGGGTTCCTCTGCTGATGCAAGGCAAATATTCAGGGCACAAAGTCTTTGTAATCTTTTCCTATAGGTTTTGGTTGTGGAGAGCTGGATTTGAAGTGCCTGCTTTCTGCTGCATTATCACAGACACTTAGACTTGTTTCAAATTTGGTGCATTTTTCAAAGAGGAACCATCTGGGTGTAAGAAGAGATGAAGGGGAGAAATTCCTAGTGATGTGTAAAGGAGGCATGGAGAAAGGAAGTGATGGCTACATGCCAAGAAGAGACAGAGCAGCCAGAGTTGAAGTGAAAGACTGCATGTCTCTGCTAGTCTAGTTTCTTGGTTGCTTTTATGCTCTTTGGCTGTGCTAACAGGTGATGTCATTCATATGTTGCATGATACTAATCCCTAAAAGAATCATCATGATATTGTCCACTTATCTTCTGGGCAAACTAGTGTAAGTGTTAATAGAATCCTCCTGATAAATCTGACAAAATCAGGAATAGCTAATCCTCTTTCAAGGTAACACTTCTGGTTTTATCTGCTGTGAAACTGTATGCTCACAAAAAAATTTGCTAACATCTGTTCAGAAAGCAGCATTCAAAGAGAGCTTGTCTGTGCATGGCCTTGTTATGTTTTCATATCTAGAGGTGACTGAGGGCCTCTTACATTTGTTGAAATAGCCTGTGTCTGGGAATGACAAGAACATTTGATTCCACCTTAATATAATGTCCTCAGTTTTCAGGGACTGGATAGTTTCCTCTTTTAAAGCAGGTACCTTCTGTAGGGCCACAGAAATTAAATCATGTACTTGAGTTACCCATTTCAATGAGGAATTTGGCAAGCCACTGAAAACACTGTTTGCTCTGTATGGGTATTTACCCAGAGGAGCCTATTTATGACTCAAGAAGCATGGCAACAGGGACCCACACTGACCAGTGAGAGGCTGGGATAAGTTCTGTAAAGGCTCTGAAATACTGGGAAAGACAAGTTAACCTGTTTCCCTGCTGTGCAGAAATGGGGTCATAACTAATGGCATCCAGTAACTTCTCTGAGACTTCTGCTTCTTTGAGGGCTACAGTGATGCATGTGTTTTGGGACAAACCCTTTGTAGACTGCTGAAGAGGATGAAGGCTGTTTGCATCAATGTGTGTTCTATGATGATACAGTCTAAGGAGAAACTATTCTCCAGGTCAATCACATAGATGGTTTTAAGGCTGATAATTTAGATCTGCTAATAGTGCACTATGTTGGCTGTGTTGTGATCACCTTCCTTGCACCCTGGAAGCTGTAACGAGTCTTTCCCAAGTTTTTGTCTTGGATTTTGCTTTTGAAAGTATCACACAGGGTTTTTTTAATCCAGATCATCTGGTTTGAAGGCATTTTCCAATTGTAAAAACACTAAATTAGAAGGGCACTTCTGTGTATGTGGTGGTGCCTAGACTGGGAGTACCTTCATAGCTTGATCCACTAGGAGATCTGGGGCTGGAGGTGACTTGGCAGGAAAGGAGGAGGAATCAGCAGCTTTGCTGAAGGAAGTCACTTGGTTTGATTTTTCTCAGTTGTATTATTTACTTTGAAAACATATACTTTTATACAGGTATGTCCAGGTATCTCTTCTTCCTCCACAGGATGTGTTTCTACAACTAGACATTTTAGTTTTGCTTTCTTTTTGAGATAAGACTTTAAGCATAGGATATGAACAGATGTGTATTTTTTGGTGGAAGTTTTTTTTACCCCCCTAACTGAAAGTTGGGAGATAATTTAAAGAGAATTAAAATAACAAGGATACACTGCTGAATTGCTAGCACTTCCAGATGTCAGTTACATCAGTGTGCATTTGCATGGTTGAAAGTGCAGTGTTTGACTGTGTTTCATAAAAGTTCAACTGTTTTGAAGCTGAGACAATGACATTTGAACATCAGCTGCTGCATTAATGGATATGGAAATATACATTTTAATGTTACTCCTTTTTTAAATGCATCTAGGGTGTCAAATAGCTGGAGAATCCTAGTAAATTAGGCTTTGAATAAAAGTGCCATCTGTTCTTTTCCTGTTGCTTTGTTTACTTGAAGAGAGAGCAATTTCTTTTGAGATGCAGGAAAAAGAATTTTTCATCTCAATCAGTGAGAGCTGGAATGAGCTGAAATGTACACAGCTTTTTCCTTGTGCTCAGAAACAGTGTAGAAGGTCCTTGGAGTGCCTGAAGAGATGGAAACAGGGAGAGACAGAGCTAACTGAAGAGTTTATTGTGTAAGGATACTTGATCACCTCTCTGGAGTGCTCTTACACTATTTAAAATTAAATATTTTTTTTGTTTTCTCAGTCTCCAGTGGTGTGTTGTGCTTTATTTCTCTGAATTTTATGGTTTAGTGGTTGTTAGCTTGCTACAGCCTTGATACTTTCTTTGCTGTTGTTCATCAGTCTGGTTTTTTGCTCTAAATTTCCTAGCTGTTGATGCAATAAATCAGCAGAATCTGTTAGAGGTTACTTTGGTTTTTCTGTTTATTAGTCTTTCCTTTTAAAAAAACCCCAAAACACAAATGATGACTGCTTGTAATGCAAACATCTCTTTTTCACATTATAAATGAGGATCACAGTTTGTGGCTCTCTTTAGACTAGAGAAGCCTGAAACCACTTGGGCACTGCAAGTTTCCCTTCCTCTTGATATTTGCAGTCAATAAAGTAAGGAGGCCACCAGCACAGTTAACACAGGTTTGGAAGCAGTGAAGAAGTGCTGAGGCTGCCTGCTGAAGAGGTGCCAACAGGAGAGCTACACTGGTACTGCAGTGGTGGACAATTCCCTTGGAAAAGTGCCCAGGGAGCAGACAGAGCTTTTATGTTGTCTAGATGTCCTTCATTATTAAAGAGGAGATCAGATGATCCCTAAAGGTGCCTTTTTGACATGCACTTTCTTTGTGTTCTAAAGATGATCCTAGTTTTAAAAGCACAAATGTGATCTTACTTCAGCTGTTATGTCTGCAACTTCCTCTCTTCTTTTTCTTTTGCAGGAGCTGACAAGTGCTTTGATGCATGTGAAACTACACCTTTTTGTCCAGATTTTTACACTTGTGTTCTTCCCAACAGCAATATGGCTCTTTCTTCAGCTATTATCAATCACACCTATAAATGAATGGCTTTTGAAAGGGTATGTTTAAGTATAATAGAGTAAAATATCATTGTAGCTTCTTAAAGGGCTGCTTATCCTGCAATGAGTGTTTTAAGACTTATATTGTGAACAGATTTTGCTGGTTGTTTTTGTGCTTCAGCACTTTGCTGTTGAAAGGACAGTACATGCCCAAGATTATCCTTTCAGAATCCTGGTCTCACTTCTAGAAAGTCTGGTCAGTTAATTTCCTATGTAGGGAGCTTGCAACAGGTTATCTTCCTCTGTCACAAAGCACAGCTAAAGATGCTGTGCTGGTTCTCAAGGATGGTGAGGAGGAAAGAAAAGAAATGCTGTAGGAAAAACATGTCAGTGAATATCTATATAAATATATCATGTGCTGCTGTTCTATTCTGTTTTTAAACAGTTTCTATTGAGCATCTCTTGCATGTGTTCAGATCAGGGTTCAATATCAGCCCCTAGCAAAATTATGGGGAAAAAAAATGATAAGGTTTTTGTAGGAGTAGAACTTTGAGATAAGTATAGACTAAGTTACCAGGAAAACAAGATGGTTTAAATCTTTGGTGTTCTCTGCCAGTGTACTGCATTGCTGTCCTCTCCAAAGCTGCTTTGATGTAGTGATAGATGTTATGATAAATCCAAAAAGTAAAAAGAATCAAAAGGTGAGGACCTAGCACTGTGCAGCTATAATGGAATGTTTGAGTGCAAAAATCAATTATTTCAGAGACCTGCTGAAGGAATCCTCATTGTTTCTTACTGCTTGGTGAAACATGCTTGGGGAGAATTCCCTGTCTTAAAAGTTTAATGATAAAGCTGCTCATGTTTGTGGCTTTACAAGGCCTAAACCTAAAAGAGCATTTTGTTTTCTTTTTAAGAGGCTTCTCTGGATGTTCCACCAAGTCTAAAATGGTCCAAATGTTACTGAGAAGGTGAAATGGAGATGACATCATTTAGCTCTGTTTTGCTTAGCAGTATTAGTACATCAAGGAAGTAACCAGTTGTTTTACAATGTCCATTTGCATTTGGCTGTTCAGGGTTAAAGTTTATTCTTCAAAGTAAAATCATTGTGAAGTTTTTCCCCAGCTGGAACAGAGGTTTTCCACAGTGAGCTGAAATTCCTTCCTAATCCATAGGAATCTCAGTTTCTGAACTGCAAGGTGCAAGAAATTTTGTAACCAGAATTTCATCCTGATGTCCTACAGCTGTATCTTTTTTTTTCCCTAGAAGCACCCTAATGAGAACAGGTGGGAACAAGGCAGGCTTTGGCAAAGTTAATTCCTCATCATGCATGTTTAGCAGAGCATGATGTGGTGTAGTGGGAGCTAGTTGATAGTGTCTAATGGGCCTGGAAAGAGAGGCATATGCTCCCAAGGGCATGCAGCACCCTTTGGCAGGGTGGCTCCCATGGGGACTGTAGTTTTCCATTGCTCTCTACACAGGGTTATGCCTAAAGGGCACAGTCAAGCCCACAGTTCATTTCCCATCTTGCTTCAGAAGGAATGGTTGGTTCTCCCATCCTCTGGAATGCTTTGGTTTGCAGTCTGTGTTATTTGGGAGGCAGATTCAGATGCTACCAGCTTTTTCTCTATCTCCTCACAGCTGAGTTTGTTGTGTGTGGGGTTTTGTTGTTGTTTCTTTAGTGGGGTTTTTGTTGTGTGGTTTGTTTTTTTTCTGGGATAGTATTAGGAGGTTTGATGCTTTGCAATTGTTTTGAAGTGATAAAAGAGAGAAGAAACTGGCACCATCCCAAGCATTTTTTTAACTTAATTTTTTGTTACCTGCCTAGGTTTTGTATTGATAGCATCCCTTTGAAAAGGAGCAGGAAGCATGTTATTAATGTTTGCACAGATTGACTTCTGCCACTCTTAGCATATAGCATTTCCAGCACAGGAGATAAGGTATGAGATACAAAGATCTGGTACAAGATAAGGCTTTGGTAGTTCCAGGACTTTGGACCCTACTGCTTGATTGTAATGTGTCAGCAAAACAGGTATTATTTCTCACTCTTCAGCAAGTGTTTGGACCCCTGATGTTAGTACTTAGAGCATGGCCTGAACCAGTCAAATGTTGCAGTTTGATTGTTAGCTGTAGTAATCTGTTGGCCATGAGAGGAATTTGTTTGTGTGTTGGTAGTATTGTGTGGAGTTGAGGCAAAGCAAGAAAAAAGTTCCCAGGTTGATGTTTCAATCCACATGGTTAGAAGTGTTTCCAGTTAGTGTGCACCAGTGTTTTTGTAGATGAGTGTTTTCATCTGAAGGATAATTAAAACCATAGCTTGACAGTGACTTTGTTTTTTTTTAATTCCAAATGTATTATTTTAAATTTGAGAGGATTAACAGAGACTGTGTTATTAAACCTTTCCCTTATAGCATGGAAAATCCTTGCCAGCTGAGCTGAATGCCCTTGTGCACATTTCATACCTCTCTGGATAACTTTGATCTTAATCCACCCTTATCAGCACAGGTGAGAAGTTGAAGGAGCTGGCTGCCAAGAGGCCATAGAGAAGAGAGCTAACAGTATCACAGCCCATGTAGGGGAT
The DNA here is from genome assembly GCA_013399015.1 of Galbula dea. Classification (NCBI taxonomy): domain Eukaryota; kingdom Metazoa; phylum Chordata; class Aves; order Piciformes; family Galbulidae; genus Galbula; species Galbula dea. The sequence goes on along the minus strand of VWZX01001131.1, from coordinate 1,907,412 downwards.
GGACATCAGTCACCATGTCTTTGTCTGCTGGATAGTTTTGTATATATTTCTAAACTTTGCCACACCATTTATTTTCTCTGTATTTCTTTTCAATATGAGCTTATCCTGCTAAGTGCTGACAACTCTGCTCCCTTCCCTCATTTCACTGTAAGCTAAGGATATGATATGCTTCCAAGGTGGTGCCTGGCATTTTGTGGTTGGATTTATATGATGCTTATATTGGTTGCCTCTTTCCTTTTCCACAGTGTCTGTAGCTGACAAACTGAATATCATCATTGTCACTTAACAGTTTTTTCTGTTTATGCTTCTGGTATATTTGCAGCATATCAGCTGCACTGTGATGTGCTCCCTATTGCTGGCATTTAATAGCTCTGTTCCCTACAGCTTTTTGACACTGGGGGTGGACTGACACAGTTACAAGTGCAAAGTAGTTAACCACTAGTAGCTGATTATTCTAAACTGGAATACTGTCTCAAACTCCAGTACTTCAAAACATATAGAGATTCCATGCTTTGGGAATTTTTTGCAGACTGTTTTATTCCATGCCTTACTGTTGTCCTAAGTCAATGCAGTTTTTCTTGAGAAGCCCTGTTTTATTTAACCCCATGTTTAATTGTGATCTATTCTGGTATGCTCTTGCTGTTCCTAAATACACATTTGGTACAACTAACTTTTATAATAACCAGGTTTTGTGGACTGTCTTTGAAAACAAAGGAAAGCTCACCACTTGTTTTCTTACTTTGCAACAGCGTTTGCTATATACATCAGTAATTTTGCTACCTAAAATGCAGGGGAAAGATTTTTATGTTTTGATTAATAGAAGTCAGGTAACTTTACCAAGAACTGAAAATATACCTAGAAATTAAACATTGGATGGCATTTGGTGTCAGGAAATGATTTCTATTTTCCTTTTAATTTATTTTTTTAAGGGGTTGATGAAAAAGAAATTGTAGTAGGAACCTGAAATAGTGATCATGCTTCTTCTTACTCTTCTACTTAGCAGAAAATGCTTTTCACTGAAGAGTTTTTGCCAGAAAATAAGAGTTTACCTCCTTATTTTCTCTTTTTCCAAGTAGCTACAGGTATCTCACAATTCACAACAAACTTAACTGCATCACATGTTCTGATGTAGTGATCTTTGTGGTAGGTGTGTAGATATCTTTGTGAATGATAGATACAGGAGTAGAGGTGGGGAAATGGAGTCTCAGAGAGGTTAAGTATTTGGGTTTTGAAGGTTTTAGGTTGCATACTGTTTGCATCATGTGAGGAATGTAACATTTCTTTCTGTTTTCAGCTTGCAGACAGTAGGCTGCATGCCACCTCCTGTGTCTTCTGCAGTTATTTTAACCAAAGCTGTTGGTGGAAATGAGGTGAGTTTTCATTTTGCTTTTGAATGCTGCTTTTTAAACAGAAGTTCCAACAAATATTCATGATAAATTCCTGTGGCAAAAGCTCGGACTGGAATGTGATGCTGTTGTGGTTTGTAAAACATGCTGGAATTCAAGTTTGTGCATTTTGTTGGTGTCAAACAAGGGCAATAGTGATATGTTATCAGCTGGCATTGGTCAAACTGAAAGAAACTGAGTTTGTTGAAGTGCTAGGAAGGTTTCAGATAGAAATTGGTTTTAGGAGTTTTCTGCTTGTTACTGCACTGTAATTCCTAACCATATAATGTCAGCATGCTGTGTACTAGTTATTTCATAGACCATTAGCTTTGTAGTGAAATTCTGCTCTTGCAGTGATTGTTTAGATGATGTTTAGTGTTAAGAGGCCCTGGAGTAGATATTCCTCAAGCTTGAAGCTGCAACTGTAGCAAGTGAGGTAATATTAATTTAAATCTTATACTGTTATTTGAGACTGCATGACATGGAAATTCTGGAGATGTGGAGTTCACTGACTGGGATGCATTGCAAAGTTCTCAGGAGGTAGGAGATGCCAGAATTGATCTTTATGCAATCTCAGTTTGGTCATGTGCTATTTCTGCCTTAAAATGGCATATGGTGATGTCATTTCAGACCCTTCCTTTATCACAAAACACTTGCTGTTTTCAGGAACACCAGGTAGAAGCATTTAGGAAATTAATCCAGGTGTGCTAATTAATGAGGCTGTTTCATTTAGATCTGCCTCCTCATAACTGCTGAAGGTGGATGAAACCTGGTGGGTGAGGAAGGGAGAGAATAACAAGAAGAGATTGGGTTTAAAGCTAGGGCTGTTGGGATGCTGTTCTGGAGGGTTAGAGCCAAATCTTGATTCAGCCACAGAGCTCCTGCATGAGGCTGGGTGAGTCACTCCAACCACATTTTTAAACATGGCCATTACTTGTGTACTTCTCATTTTCTGAGTTCAGACTCCTGGGACCGATTAATGTCAGCTTTGAAAACACATGATAGCACTGAAATAGATTGAAGTTGTACTTTGTACTGACAAAGTGCTGTTTTAATTGCTCTATCCTCTGAAGAGAGACCCAAAGCATCTCAAGTCAAGCATCTCTAATTACAGGAATCTTGATGCACATCACTGTCTCCCTGAAAAAAAGAACCATGAAATTGTCTGATGGAGGTGCTGTGGAGTAATTAGTCTGAGGAAATCATTCAGGTGCATAACAGTGATCAACAGAGATAGGAGAGGTTTTCTAGTTATGATTCCAGATGTAGGTGCTGTAAATTATGCAGAGATGCTCCACAGTGAACAGTGAAGATGAAATGAAGTATTGAATGAGTGCTGATTCAGTGATAGCACTCTCTGTCCTATCTTTACAACAAGGAAGAGACCTTCTGGAAAAAAAATAAGGTGTTAGTTAGTTGAAGGCAGTATCATGCAGCATTTTTGTGCAGGACTGAAAGAGGTGCTTTAGTTTCTTGACTATCAGAGTTCACCTTTTTTATGACAGTATTCTTCTGGGGTGGTAGGGGTGTATCTATTTTATACTAGCTGGAAGATGGAAACTTTCTATTATGTGAGGCTTGTGTATAGAATTGTATAAATGACTGGCAAAGTAAGCTTGAACCTCTAGTTCTTCTGAACCACACTGGTGTTGGAGGAATATACAAATGCATGATTTGTTATGGACTTTTCCAGTTGCTGACAGAGTGAATCAAGAATTGTGTCTTGGGAATTGAGAGTTCTCAGTCAGGCTCCAGGAAGGTGTACAAAAGAGAAACACTCTTTAAACATGCTCAGTGTAGACCAAGGGTGTGGCAAATTTATTGCCAAACTGAAGTAAGTTTTCAGTGCAAACATATTTTTGGAATTTGATACTTCTCTATCATTTAGACTATTGCTAGTTTTTCTTCTGAAGAAGAACAGCAAATCACATTCTTTCTGCTAGAGGAGAAGACCCTCTCACATCTCCTCTTGCCAAATTTCACTTAGGCTATTATTGATATAATCATCTTTCTGACATAAGCAGAACAATGCATTTATTTTTTCCATTTTAATCTAAATCCATTCTGATATACAAAGAATTTAAGCCTGGGAGTCAACTGGAACTGTTAAGTGATTGTACTGGGGCAGCATTTGTTCATAATAGTCTCTTAAACTCCTTTTGCCTTGTCAAGGATGTATCCCTTACCTAGAGAAATTGATGTGGCCAAGGGTGTATCTGTACTGCATAATGTAATATGAAGATAAATGAGCTTGCTCAGAAGCAATATAGTGAGGAAGCTCTACATGAACTAATTAGTCTGAGAAGTGTCCTGCTGCTGCAGAGTACAGGCACACCCTCAATAAGTGCTCTAAAGACCTCTTTGGATTTCTTGAAACACAGCACATGAGAACTGTGGTAATTGACTGAATTAGGACAGTGTAGAGGATTCTAGGTTTTCTTTATCAAAGTAGAATTGACTGTTGGATGTCAGTTTGGACTTGGGTTATTGTTAAAGAAATAACAGGTGCTGTGGCATGGTTGAATTAGTACTCACCTAACCCTGAGGAAGTACAGATTGTATTTTTAGCTCTGTCATTAACCTGTTGGGTAGAACAGTGGGGTTTCCTGTCTCTGGGGTTAGCAGTAATGGGTAATGGCAACTTTGGGAAGTGTTTGAAGATCGTTGCTGCAAAGCTGTCTGTAAGAACTATATTTTATTGTTCTGGGACAGAGTGATTAAGTATTTGGTGATTAAGTGCTTAGAGAGTCTGCATCATGAGAAACTGTTTGGATGGGGGATTTGCTGCATATGAATTGAAGTATTCAGTTGAGAAGATGAAAGGAAGGACTTTTTGTTAATCTTACAAGGATCTGGTTTTTTTAATTGATGCATGCCTGAGGGTGCAAAAGAAAATGTTCTTCTTGTGTTGGCTAAGGAAGGTGTGGTCACCAAAATTGTTACTAAAAATTCTGATTAGACTCTGTTAATTGTTGAAAAATTTAATGTTTTGGGATTGCAAGTGCAAAGCCAGATAAGCTAAAAATCTTCATTATTTAACTGTCAGTGTTGAATAGCAACAGAATCACAGAATGTTAGGAGCTGGAGGGGACCTCAAAAGATCACCCAGTCCAACCCCCCTGCCAGAGCAGGATTCTAGTATTCACAATCTACCAGTGTTTGTTTTCCTGAAGGTTCAAACACATTATATCAAAAAAAAAAAGTATCTAAACCTTAAGTCCTCTTGATCTGTGAATAGTTACTCAAGAGTGCAAATGTAAAGTTGTCTAAAGCACAAATAAATCTTCTTTCTTCCTGTACATTGTTCCCCAGGCCAGCAATCGATGCTGCTTACAGATTCCCAGTCTCAGCAGCTGTTGGGTGTGCCTTCTACACTCTGCCACCCTAGCCACTTGGATTGCTTTGCAGTAAGCCTGGGAGATGGGCAGGTGGGGGCTGGTTTGGGTGGTTAGGACATTCCAGAGGAAATAAATCATTCCTGCTGATAGGGGGCTTTTGATAGCCTTCAGTTTATAAGGGAAGGCAATCAAGGCAGTTAGCCCCTTTCCTTGCTGTAGCTCTGGCATTGAGGGTGGGGAGAAGCTTTATATTTGAGTGATTAAAATTTCTGTCCAAGGATCTGCCTGTATAATTCAGATTAGCTAGGGGCTAGTATCATTCTATCCAGGCAGCTGTTGACAAATCAGATGTAGGCACTGGGGAGGGAAATCTTCTGTGCTCCCTGAAAGTCTTGGCTTTTAGAGAAGATGATGATTTATGGTTTGATGGAGGTAGCATCTTGATGTGATGAGCAGAAATACAGCTTGTCTAGTAGGGCTACAAATTCATAGCTATTGACTCTGTGACCCATCCTTAGGCTTCTTCAACTCCTCTCCCTGGTCTCTGGATGATGTGTGGTTTGTTCTCTCAGCTCTCTTTCAACTCTTCTTTCTTCTCTCTGGTCTCCCCTCTTCTCCCTGATTTTCCATCATCCCTCTTGTGATCTCTTGCCATATGATGCTACTTTCATTAACCCTGCAAACAGCTTTCAGAAACAGCCTATTTCTAGCTTTTGTTGCAGACATATTTAGTCCATTAGCAAATCCAGTTTTAAGTACTGAATTTAACTTGGTGCAGATAAAGCCCTATATGAACAAAAATATGTTCACATGTACATTGGGGAAAAAAGAAGGAGGGATCACCATCAGAAACTTAAAGGTAATTTTATATTTGGTGATATTTTTCTCAATTACTTAGTTGTTTCTGTCCTCAGTAACACTTAGGAAGTCTCTTGATTTGTGAAGAGGACAGTCCATGTAGTTAAAAAGATTGGAATGAAAACCACAAAGTCTCACTTTTGTTCTTTGCTCTTGTTGGGCTGTGAAAGGTCAAGATTTGGATAGCATTATAGCATCTGACAGCAAGGAAGGCTTTTTGGTGTCATTGTTTTTTTGAGAAGACTTGTAGATTTTCAGTGAAATTATAAACCCCATTTATTTAAAAGTCTGCTTCTAACTATCCATTTCTGCAAGAGAGACAAATAAGTATGTCAACATTTCAAAGTGCTGTAAAGAGAAACCTATTAAAAGCTCAGAGATCCTCAGACAGAAATGCTGTAGAGATGCCAGGTATTACTACAAAGTATTCAGACAGCAAATGTCATTCTCTCCTTAAGAATCAAAGTAATGAAGCAAAGAGATTGAACATTAGATCTATAAGTCTATTATCAGTTGGGGAGAAAAAAGCCAATTTGCAATGAGTTTTATGGCAGCTTAATGACATATTTTTGAGAAGTGTAACATGAGAGGCAAGAGCTGTGATGGAATTGTACAGATAAATCGTGGCAGGCAGCTCATTTTATTGAGGAATACTTGGGCTATTTTGCTGTCTAATACACAGCAAAACAATTGAGGATTTTTTTTGGTTCAGTTAGGCTGTACAAAACCTTGTAATCAGGGTGCTGGTTTACTTTTTTGCAACTTTATTGTGGCTCTGCTTTGCCTTTTGTAAAGCAAGGTGTTGCATATGCAAGACAAGAAATAGGCTGTAATGAAGAAAGCTAGAAAGGTATTTACAAAATAAAATCTAAAGTAAAGAAAGAGCTCTAGTGTTGATTTTTGGATTTGTTTTTTTGAAGCAGATGTAGAATAGAAAAGTAAATGGAAATTTGCAAGGTCCACAGTTAGCCTTTCTGGAAGAGAATCAAGGGAGAGTAGTAGCATTTTATGCAGCAGGTTACATGCAATTGTTATAACTGATATTTAAAAATAAAAAGCATATGAGTACTTACTGAGAGATAAACACTGGAAAATTCCTGTGTTTCAGTGGTGGGTTTTTTCCTTTTTTAAGTAAAAACAAAAAAGAGAACCCTAACACTACTGTAAAGTCACAGGAAAGATATTGATTTCTCTAAAAATATCTGAAGTTCTTTGAACTGTGTATACAAGTACATTCACCTTTAAAAAAACCACAAAGAATAAAAATAAGTGCAGGCTCTCATGGTTTGTGATCCATAGACACTGATGCACCAGTGTACCAAGAGCATTTACCCTTGGAAGGGTAACACATGATCATTATGAAACAAGATTATTTAAGATCTTCAAATAAACTCTGTGTATCATGTTGACTTGGCTTCTATAATAGAGTTTTTTCCTTCTCTAAATACAAATCAAGTTTTGCAGTAGTGTTGTCTAAAATTTGGTTTCCAAATAGCACTTAAAATATTCATATTTTTAGGTTTTATTTCTGAAAGGGTAAGCAATTTCCTTCTGTTGTTCTTTGATGCTGTAAAGGGGAGAAACTGATAATGACATTAGTTTTGTGGCTTTTAAGGAAGAAATTTTGTCTGCCCACACAGATTAAATAGTTCTAAATGAAAATGTAACTAATTCTGCTTTGAGGTGCTACACTGAAGTCTCTGGGAAATGTATATGAGTGTTAGAGGACAAATTTTGGGAAGATGTCTGTACATCACCTGTACAAATATAACAATTTAACTCTGTCAGCATAAGTCCTGTATGTACATAGGAGCTATTGTGCTATTAAATTCACCCACTCTGGTCTAGTATTGCAGTCTAATTTTTTATGTATCCTAAGAGTTTACTTTTCTTTTATCATTATTGTGCCTTGAGCAGATGGTTTTTATTGAACTGTTTATTGACACTTAGGTTTTTTTTCCTTCCCTGAGTGGTGAGTGCATTTTATATCCATCAATGCATAGGGGTAGCCCAAATTATTACTTACAATATGAATTTCACCACTATAATGTGTCCCAGTCAGGCAGCTCCATTAGATATCTCTAAAGTTCCTCATTGTCTTCTCGAGTCTTCTATAACCCAAAGCAATTGTGGAATATTCTGGTTTGGGTTTTTTTTCCTTCTCTGTTCCAAATCTGGGGTGCTTGTAGCAGCTCTGCTGTAATCTAGAAAGCTGGGAAATTGCCTCTTTAAATTGTGCTAAGGCTGTGGCTGGAAACTCCCTGGAATCATGATAGCCTTGCATTTTTATAGCTGTGCTTGCCTGACTAGAGCTGACTTTATAACAAGGTTGTTTTTAGAGGCTTTCCTATTGCTCTTCTGCAGTGCTTGGCTAGGGAGATCAGGGCTTTGGCCTGCTATGGGACGTTCAGTGACCCTGAAAGCTGTTTGTGGCACAAAGAAGCCAGGACAGAAGAGGCATCTTGCTCTCATGCTTGACAAAAATGGCCTTTTAAAGCAAGGTAGTTTTGTGTTTGTCTTGGTCAGCTGGTTAATTCAGTGTAAAATTATAGTGAGCAAGGGCTTCCTTTATTTAGCAAGGAGTGTGGTGTGAAATGCTTTGCCTATGCAAAGCAAGCATTTTTAACTGTATGAACAAATCAGTAATACTTCTATTAATACTTGCAGAGAGTGGTATCTACTACCCCCCTAAATTTCAGCTTCTGTACTCTCTGCTATTTAATCTTGACAGCTGTTTGAAAGAGAGTGCAGGTATTTTTCTAGAGAGGGAAGTGTTACCAGCTTTCCCTACCTCAGCCTTTGAAAAGAAATGCTATCTTTTGGAGAGCTGTGAGGACTGGAAATACTACTCTGAAGGTGAGAGGTTTAAAAGTACCAAGTGATCTGTTTGCATGGAGTGTTTTATGCAGTCTTAATTCCTCTGAATGTCTCCATGATGCCAGCACTCACTGTGGAAGGGTCATTTTCTAAGGGCTTGCTTTTGGCAGAGCAGAGCAGTTGTATGCTGGCACTGAAACCCAGGGACACGCTGGGTTCTGGTTCTGCTGTCCCTCACCTGTTGGCTTACCAACCAAACATTATTTGATTAATTTTAATAGTAGGTGAAGTGTTTAATTATTGCATAGAGTAGGATTGGGGTTAAATCATTGCTACAGCAGAACAGAAACTCTTGAGCTTTGTCTGTTGCTTGGAGATGGTTTATTGTCTACCATGAGCAATAAAGGTGGTTCCTCTGACATCTGTTCCTGTGTTCATCTGTCTCTGAGGACCTGCAGACTGGAGGTTTGTCCTCTTGTACTCACATGGGAACCCCTGGGAGAAGATGGTAGCAGTTAGGAAATTTGAGGGGCAGGAAACTGGCAAAGGAGCATTAGTGTGTTCACTTTCAGGTGCCCTGAAAGAACATCACCTCCTGATTTAATCAGCTGTGTGATGGGGAGGGCAGAAGTTTTGCCATAAATCTAATGTTGGCTAGCTCATTCTGTACCTCATCATATCTATCCCCTTCACAGGCCACCTTTCCAGACAGTTTGCTTCCCTGGCATTTTGTGTCCCCTCACCACCCTCAGCCTGACCTCCCAAGGTCTGTGCTGTTTGTGTCCAAATCCTGCCCTGCCTCAGGCATGTGCGTGCATCCCCAGGGAGTTAGTTCCAGCTGCCTGGTTGCTCTGTGAGAAGTGGGAACTGGTGGGAGCCATGGTCATGCTTGGCAGTGTTTTCACTGTGAGGTAGCAGCTGTGTACTTTTCAAATAGGGCTGCAAGCCAGTGCTTGAATTTAAAGTACAATAATGTTTTTGATGGAATTTTCCCCCAAGATTCAAGGGAACAAAAAATGTATCCTATGTTGATGTGGATACAGTAGTTCTGACTTCATCTCTTTATTTTTAATAATAAAGAGATGCTTAGTAAGAAATACATGAGCAAACAAAGAAGCTAGTACACTGCTTATCAGCAAAGTAGTCAGCAGCCATAGACTGACTAGGTAGTTTAGTGCAGCAATCCTGGGAATTGTGGCACATAAACTAAAGAACATATTGATGTGCTTGAACTGAATTGTTTGAGCTGCTAAATCCAGAGTAACAGTGTGTTTCCTGAATTGGTATGCCCATCTCCATGTATTACTTCTTCCATGAAATTTCTAAACTCCCTGTTTTAGCAGGTATTGTGGACTATTTTAACAAGGCTCCCAAAAATGTTGAATTTCTAGTGTGTGGATGACTTTGCTTTGCTAGACCTTTTTGTTGTTATATTTTGTAGTGATTTAAATTCATTTTCTTTGGTGATACTGTTGCAAAAAGTCTGTAAGGTCTACATGGATGTATACTTTGATACATCCTGTGTGAGTATTTCAGCTCCAACTGCATATCCAAAACCTTTTAAAAGGAAATCTCAATGAGCCCCATGGGGCAAAGTAAATTATTACATGTGGTGAACTCTTAAGTCATAGACCAAGGTCATGGCAGTGAGAGTGTATTTCAAAAAGGTTTTATCTGTGCTTGGAAAGCAAATGAAATCTCTCATCATTAACTTTAGAATTATAGTTATAAGAGGATTTTCACTAAAGGTGAAAGATCAAGTTCATGGAGGACATAATGGAGTCTGAAAAGTTATTTCTGAGACATAATACTAGGGCATGAAACATTCACTCAGGCTTTCATGTTACAGATGGGGAGTTTACAGCTTCTCATCTGGATATTGAAGATCAGAATCATTATAATTATTGCTGTCTGTTGTGACTTTATTACAGCCTTTTTAGATAACACACCCCCCCTTTTTGCTGTAATATTGTAAAGACTTAAAGTCTCTGGCTGTTGAGCTATGTCAGTCTCTGTCATAGCATACAGACAGTGCTTTCCTTGCTTAATCAAAATAATCCTTCTATAGGAATACAGTTTAGTAAACTTGAGTGATATTCAGTCCATAATGAATTAACCAAAGCACATGTGCATGCACTGATATGGTGTCTCTGTCCTCAGTTGTTGATAGTTCACATAAACTGGAACGCTGGAAGGGAACAGTGCAGCAAAGCATAAGTAGAACTAAGCTTTTTAGTGACCCAGCCTATTATCCTCTCCATGGAAATGGATATTTATTTGCCTGTTTATTCAACAGACTTTTTGCTAGGCTTTGCTTGTGTGCATGCTTGCATTTCAGTGCTACCAATGAGCAATAAAAATCTGCTCAGTGCTAGAGAGTCTGAACTCTGTGGCTGCATCTTGGGGAGGGTTTTGCAAATACCCCTGCCAATAACAGCACTCACTGCTTCAGACACTTTACAGTGCTCAATCTGGTTGCTTGTAGAAATGTTAGAATTTGCCAGTGATGGGCTGTGATTAACAGTAAAGTATTAAATGACCATTGGCAAAAATTAATCCCTTCATATTTGTGCTTTCACTGTAAAGAAGGTTGTTAGTTTACAGGACAGGTTCAGCTGTTGTGATTTTATTTGGAGGACTCTGTTTAATCCTCTTTTCATGCCATCTCACTCCTAGGTAAAATTTAAGGGGTTTGTGTTTTGTTTTCTTAAATCCTCTTAAATCCACCTTGAATTCTTGGTTTTAGTTGATTCCTTAGAATGTAGTTCTTTTGTAGCTAAGAATTCTCTCTCTTTTTTTGGTGTATATATAGCTGCACTAGTTCTGCTTTATTTTCTTCTATGTAAATATGAAATCCTAGAAAGTAATGACACTTTATAACCCAGATACTTAGTGAGTCTGACAGCTGAGGTCTCTCCCAAGTTGTGAACAGGATTCAGATGTGCTTTTTTTGCTTCTAGAGTGTGTAAAATAGTAGAGTTATGCTTACCACCCTCCCAATTTCCCCCCCCCTCTGGTAGTTCTGCATGATATAAGTCACTATGCCCATTGTGTAAGCATTCTGTCATGGCTCTAGGTGATCACACTGGTTTTAATTTCCCTCCTCTTTTAAATCACCAGCATGTTGTTGGTCATCTTCCTTTAGCCATACTAAAATCTGCAGTAGTCTTGTTTCCCAGACTGCCAGGTCTCAGTAGCAGTCAGTGCTTCTAACCTGTAAGAGATGATATTACTCAGGCAAATCAGTTGTTATGCTGAAGTATCTTGTGAAGTAGATGGTTCATTTAGCAACACTTCCAGCAGGCTGTGTTCATGGTTTCTGTATCAGCCCTTGTGTTTTTTGGGGTTTTTTTGTGTGTGGTGGGAGGCAAGAGTGTCTTTTTGTACTCTGTAGGTAGGCAAGAGTGTCTTTTTGTACTCTCTAGTCATTTTTTTGCAACTTAATGCAGATCTGCCCTACAAGCAGATTTTAAGGAGTTTTCCTGTCTTTCAGGCTTCAAGTTCTTTCAAAATTGTGTGATGTGAGGCAATGGAAAAACTCATTTTGTCAGCTTATTTCCTCCTGTAGAGCATATTGTAATATGCTGAGAATTTCTTCTGAGCCATCTCTCTTCTTAGATGTTTTTACAAAACTAGAAATAGTTGAATTGGGTTTTCCTGCTAATTAGCACATGCCAGCTGCTACCAGCAAAAGTACACCTGTGCTGCAGGGGAGGGTACCTGGAAACTTGGGCATGATTCTTCTCCTTTATCCTAGTGTAAATCAGAGATTCTGCTGTTGAAATCAGAGCAACAGAGTGGGTAAGTGTAGGTAGGAGTCCCAAAGGAAAATTGGGTCTATAGGCTTTGCAGTAGGTGGATTCCAGAAGCAGTAATTGGTCTTAGCTGGTCTCCTTCTACAAAAGTGTGCAGATGACAAGATGCTGAGTAGATCCATAAATAAGCACAGTGCTGCATTTTTGTCCACTGTATTCTACTCTGTTAATTACTGTCTTTTGAAAATCTGGACTTTGTTTTAAGTAACTGACACTGTGCCTGGAAGTTTAAAACAGAAGAGTGAAAACTGGTGTCAGTATTGTTGGTGCTGTAAATGCTTCTAAAGATGAAACTGTTTGTAGGTTAAATGTATGTCATTATCTCAAAGTTAATCATACTTATCTTTCTTCAGGAAGTATGTTCATCAGGAAACATCACTAAGCTCTCCCTCTGCTATCTTCTCATGCAGATATTAGAGGAGTATAAAGTAATTTTATTAGCTGACAAGCTGTTTAATTGCAAGATAAGAAACAGAGCTTTGCTCAGTGGAGGAAATGTGGAGTTCTTCCAGCTGCATTCAGAAGCCTTCACTGGAGGTAAATGCAGCCTCCAAACTGTGGGAGAATTTGATCAAAGCAGTTTATGGATGGTTTCTCCTGGGTTTATTCATACCTATAGAAATAAAACATCTAAGGCATGAAGAACTGCATATTATACATCTAGTCAGCAATGACTGGAGCTGCACTGTACATCAGACTGGTGACCAATGACTAGTGAGGTTCCACAGGGATCCATCTCAGAGCCAGTACTCTTTGATAACTTCATAAATGACTTGGGCACAGGACTGGAAGGTTTAATAAGCAGGTTTGCTGATGATACTAAGCTGGGAGGAGTTGTTGACTGCCATGAAGGCAGAGAGATCTGGATAGATGAGAGGACTGGGCAGTCACAAACCACATGAAGTTTAACTAACAAAGGCAAGTGCTGGATTCTACACCTGGGAAGGGGCAGCACCAAGCCTGGCAGAGTTCTAGAAGTGTTTGGACAACACTCTCAGGCCCATGGTGTGATTCTGGAGGGTCCTGCACAGGTTAAGGAGCTGGACTTGATGATCCTAGTGGGTCCCTTCCAGCTCAGTGGATACTGTGAGAGCACTTAGGACACAGGAGCACTCCTGCAGGATGGGCATGGGAGCATGAGGGTAGGAAAAAAGGTCTTCTGCAGGGCTGCCCACAGCAGTTGTTGTCCAGCTGCTAGTTTCACCTCTGGTATAACCTGTAGTGGTTTGGGGAGAATGTGAATCTGGCAGACTGCAGACTGTGGCAAAACCCAAGTACTCTGTTTGTAGGATATCCTGGCCTTAGAATTAAACCTTCCTCTCTCTGTGTTTGCAGCCCCTCTCACCACAGAGTGGGCTCTGTGCTTTGTGAACTGCTCTGTTTCCTAGCCCAGAGCTGCTGGCTGGGCACTGGGGTGAATGTGTTGCAGTTGTCAGAGGTTCATACTTCAGGGAGAGTGCTGTTGGCAGCTGAAACCTCTGAATTAGTCAAAAATAGTGTGTTTGGATATTGGAGTCTTTTTTTTTAGGCTTTTAAAAACCTTGTTTGATCATGGAGTGTGTGTTGACCTTTCAATAAAAGCTTCATTAAATCCACCCATTCCTTGCAGGGTTTTTGACTTCTGTTTGCCTTTGTCACACGTTCTTTTCCTGGATTATCATTCATTAGCTTCTCCAGAGAGATTAACAGTTCCTTAGAACAGGATCATGTGCATTCTAATGTTCAGTGTGAAAGCAGAGCTGGAGAGCAGAGAAGCCACAGGATCCCTGTAGAAATTTGAAGACAATTTTGATAACTCTAGTCCACTCAAAAATCTGCTGATGCTATAATGTTTTTTCCCTTGCCAGGACCCTCCTTGCCTGGTGTCATTTCTTGAGCTCTCCTGGGATGAGATTAGTCTAAAACAACAAAGTAGCCAGATGTCTGGTTCTGAGAGAGTCCCAGAGGCCAGGGTATGGTAGGCAACAGTAATCACTTGGGGCTGAAGATCAAAGATACCTGAGAATTACTTATGGGCACATACTATGTGTCATTCCCATTATTAACAGTCTGAGAAAATTTGTATCCCTAATTAACCCTTTTGTTGTGATGATTTTCTTGCCAGTACACTCCTGTCTTTAATAACTATTTGTTGGTTTTGGTATTGTTGCACAAGTACATGTTTGTTTGTAAAACAAATAAACTGTAATGCAGTACTTCTGTAGTAGCAAATTTATGTAACTCATCCAGATCCCTTTTATCATGGTAATTTGTGAAAGTCAGAAGTTAGTCTGATTTGGTTTTGTTTACTGTGCCATCATCCTTAGGACTGGTGCTACTCCTATCCAGAACTGTGGCAATAAGAATAGCTAGCTTGTCAGGGTAGTAGTTACAGCTCCTTGTGTCCTCATCTAAAGTGAATTAGAATCTACCCCCACAGGCAGGATGTCTGCACATCACTGCTTTTTCCCATGTTGTTATTGCTGATGAAAAGCTAATTAATATTTTTAGTGGTCAACTCTTGTTTGTATTATATACTCTGAAATACCAAACTAAGGTTCTAAGTGTGGTCTCTGAATTTTTGGAGTGCTTTCAGAATGAGTGACTCTTGGAAAGGGAAAAAAAATGTTGTTTTTTAGTTAATCCTCCAGATGGATGTATCAAGGTTGTGAGTGGAATGTCTCTTTTCCTAAATGATAACATTATCTGCTGTTGTAAACTGAAGACTTGGATCAATTTTTCCTAGCTTTTGAATACTAAGCTGCAGTTATCAGAGATACCTGTTGTTTGTGGTGGCTGCTGTGGTTTCACTTTCTGGAACATGATGTGACATTAATGTGTGGTAAACACTGCATGTGTATATTTAAAATGGAAGGTGTGAGTTTCTAGTCACACCAAATGTGTTTGCAGTTTTTTGTCCACATTGTGTTTAACAGTTCTGAGAGACCTTTTTGAGGGAGTAGTTGTCAAGGGTCAGGGCTGAGCCAACTGCCAACCTAGTGACAGACTGTAGTTGGTCAGTTTAGGGACACCTGTCCTGTCTGCTCTTCCCTGTAGATGCAGCCTTTACTCTGCGCCCCCCAACGTGAGACACAAGGTTTAGAAGTGACCTTGGTCTGCATACCAATCCTTGGTAGTAAACCTAAACATTAGGTCTTATCACTGCTGGAGCAGGCTCCTGGTGGGACCTGTGGCCCTGTGGAGCTCATGCTGGAGCAGGTTTTCTGGCAGGACTTGAGACCCCCACAGGGGAGTGACAAAAACACATGATGAACTGACCATAACCCTCATTCTCCTTAGCCCTGTGCCCCCAGTGGGGTGAAAAGTAGAGAAAATTGACTGTAAAGTGAAGCCCAGGAAGAAGGGAGGGCAGGGGAAAGGTGTTTTCAGGATTTGGGTTTATTTCTCATTATCCTAGTCTGATTGGTATTAGGTTGGGGTTTTTTCTGCCCAAGTTGAGTCTCTTTTGCCCATAACAGTAATTGGTGAGAGATCTCTCCCTGTCCTTCTATCAGCACACAAGCTGATAGATGTTGTGTTTTCTTTCTCCTGTCCAGCTGAGGAGGGGAATGACAGAGCAGCTTGGGTGGGACCCTGGCATCCAGCCAGGGTCAACTCCCCCCGACAAGCTGAATAAATTTGAGTGCATGGAGGTGTTATATTGCATATTAATGAATACTGCTTTATTCTGGGTACTTCCATTCCAAGACAGTCTTTATGAATTTGAAATAACTTTTGTAAAGGATAAAACAGGAACTGAAGAGATGAGAGATTTGCCCTTTCAAATCTGTGGGAACATTGCTCTCTAGTTAGGGCTGATGGGCAGCTAGGGGTTACAGAGTTGTAGTTGTTCTGCTGGCACAGCTATGTCCATACATAGGCAGTTTTCTGTTGCTCTCATGTACTCCTCTCTGCTATTAAGAATAAAACTGAAGCACCTGTGCTATCAAAGAGCAAGAGCTGTACAAGTAGTGAGGAAGAGTGAGTCTTGCAAAAGGAAAGAAAATTGTGGTTGAATTGAAGGAAAGTAAAATACCTCATCAGCATAGACCTTATTGTTCCTTGAAGGAACTATGTTGGTGTGTGTGGTTTGGGTTTTTTTACAATGATGTTGTCATGTGAAATATTTTTAACAACATGTATATATTTCCCTCTGCACTGCAACATCTGTATTTAGTCATTTCAGGAGTGTTCACTGTTTTAAACAGCCCATCACAAACTGAGCACATCTTGCAGCAAAAGCTTCAGCCACAGCAGTGTGCTGAGCTTGGACTGAGTAAAATCAAATTAAAAAAATCTATTGATTTAATTGAGACCTAGATCTGATCTTTAGATCATGTTATGAAATAGAAAGATCTGTATTTCCATTCCCAAGTTTATTTCTGATTGCATTTTCCATTCATAACATTTGAATTCATAAGAAGAATGGGGGCTGTAAGTAGCAGTGCTGCTTGCTTTTTTCATCTGCTGGAAGCACAAAGCATTCACCACTAACAGCAAAAGCTGCTTGATGTCTTGATTATACTCAGGTTCTTGGTAGAGAATTGTTGCTGTTGAATTTCTGGCTTTCCAACATGCCTGATACAACTTGTCTTTACTTTAGTTTGTGGAGTTTTTGACCTATAATTTGGAGAAAGAAGGAAATTAATTGGAACAAACCTCTAGCAAACTACAAGTGTTGAAGTGACTTTTCTTCTAATCCCTTGTAATGAAAAATGTCAGCTTCTTTTCCTGGTTTCTGGATAACCAAAGTCATTTATGTTTGCAGATGTTAAAGGAGAAAAGCTGTAGTTAATATTCCAAATGCTATTCAATTTTACATCACCAGTGTGATGCTAATTGGTTTGTGGGGCAGAGGAGATGGTTGGAAGGATCATGAGATAGTTGACAAAGCTCTTCCTCTCTAAATTGCGGGTCCTAAAAGTCTAAATCAAGTCATAGTAGATATATGAGCTTGTGGCTGTTAAGAAGACTCTTGACTATATTAAAATATTTTGCAAACCCCTAGGTTATTCTCATGTTTTATTGGTGACCCTGTGACCTAGAATAAATTCAATGCAAAGGGCTATTTTAACTGCATGGCCCTTCCCAGTTCTGAGGGCCATGCTGCTAACCAGTTATCATGACTGGGGTGGCAAAGAGAATGTCTGTGCTGTGAAAATTAATTACTTGGGAGCAAATTTTTCTGTTTAACCATGTCCTGATTTTCATAATGTATAGTTTTTATTACCATTGTGTATCTGAGGAATAGCAATAGGCAGAACTTCCATAGTGGTTGCTTTCTTAAAATATGTAAATTATATAGCTGTCATTATTTCACATGGTCCTTTCCTGACAGACTCTTGTGACAGGGATTACTGTGCATTACACTTCTTTGTACTGATAATATAACAACCAAGCATTTAAAATAAAAGATGAAATTGCTTCTGAATATTTCCTTCTTTGAGAGAGCTGGATAAATGAAAATTAATGAGGTTAGGGAAATTTAGCTTCACAAATGATCAAGTAAACCTGGCTTTGCACAATCTGAAAAACATGATTTTAATAAGGCTCTATTACATTTTTGTTGTGCCTTCCATTGTTAAGGGGAACTGGAGAATATGTACTTCTTAATGAAATTAAAAGCTGTGTTAGAACCAGAGGCTTTTTTCCTGGTAGTCTTTGAGATTGTCTCATGTAACATGAAGAAAATAGCATCTTTTACTGGCAGGTGTGTTTATTAGTCTTCTTTCTTGTGAAGTTCTTGAGCTTGGACTCTGTACAAACAGCATCTATCCTGGTAAATAAAAGGGCTTGTAATAGACCCATATTGAATTGAAAGACACTGCACAAGATATGTAAACACTTTTTTTTTTATTTAAAGGGCTCAATAAAGGGGACATGCAGATTAGTGATTCTGAGTTGTGGTTTGCTACCTGATGTATTTGAAATGTGAGAATATTTCCTGGATATTAAGAAATGTTAATTGGGAAGCATAGTCCAATTAGAAGCCTTCTTTAAATCAGATGGCTTCATGGGTCTGGCCTCTGAAATTATCGTTATATAGTGATTCTTGGAAATTCCTTCTGTTTGTGTTTGCACTGCTGCAACCTTGTCACAGGCTGTATCCCTTAATCAGTAGCTGTGTCCAGCGTGGTGGCAGTCCTTGTATCTTGTACTTTTGCTGCTGAAAACTGCCCGGTGTTGCAAACCCCAGAAAGAATGAGCAGTTCAGCCCTGAACCATCCCTTTGGATGGCACAGCACAGAGATAACAAAAGCATATGTCTGCCTTCTGGGTTTTTAACTCTCCTTTCCCTGTCAGGGAGATATCCGGATGATAGGTAGGGCTGGAAGTTGCATCTGGAGAGCAGGGCTTTGTACTTGGGATTTTGTTTCATGGTCTGGTTCCTGGGGGAAGCAGCAGTAGTCCTGTTAAACCTCTTAGACTTCCCAGGAGCTGGAAGGCAAGGAGTGAGCCTTCTGGAAATGGCAAAGCAAGGTACGTTCAGATCCTAACTAAGGATGTGCACTGAGCAGAGCTGGAAAAACGGATGTTTCCCTTCTGTGGGGAGGTAATTGGGCACTGGGGCTTGGCAGGAGCTGGTGCAGCGAGGCAGGGACTACTGCCACAGGTTGATGGGCAGGTGATGCAGCGGCTTCCACCCTGGCGGCACAGGAGGTCTACCTAATATGCTGTCTGCCCTAAGGGCCTGGGGGAACACAGTTGGATTATTATGTTAATGCCGGAGCCTGCTGCCCTCTTCCTATCCCAGCTGGGCTCCCTGTTGTTAGGAACTGCTTTGCTCTGACAGTGGAGTAATATACTTCATGATGGAAAGGGCAAAGGGGCTGGCAGGAGAAAAGAGCAGGTCTGCACAGACATGGAAATGAGGGGGGAAGGCTGTGGGAGGGTCTGTGCCTAGGTGCTGGGGGGGAAAGTTGATTAGGAAATGAGTAATATAAATCTGCTAATTGAATTGTTATTTACAAGCCCCATTTCCTGATTTGTTTCTCTGTGCATTACCCCCACCCCTCACCCCCAGTGCTGATGTACAGTGGATTTGAAGTGCTTACCAAAGCAGGCACTTAGGTTGATTTATTTTGAACCAAGGTGCTATAAGGCACTGGTACCAGTGTACAATGCTGACAATGGTGTATTTTTCAGGACTTTGATTACTGTTTCATGATCTGCCACTATATTGCTACCCTACAGCTTATAGTGGTGATATGATTCTTTTATATATTGTAGGTAACTATATCACTCTGAATTTTGTTGATACTTCCACAGGAGTAAGGAGAGAGATACAGGTTAGAGAAATGTATTTGTTATGGTGTTAGAGCAAATTGAACTTTGATTCAACGAGATGGTGAAGAGGTTGTGATATTTTTCTGAGGTGTTTTCTGCACTAGAATTGAGTAAACAGAGACTCAGTTTTAGAATGAATGTATGTGAGAGATAAAAATCTGTTCTACAACCAGAGGTTTTTTTCCCCCCATGATGATTGATTCGACCTGGTATGCAGAGTCTTTCTCTATCTTTTATCAAGCTTGTGTCAGTGGCAAAACTTGACTCAAAATACAAGCCAGGCATGGTTTCTAACATCCTTATTTGTCTGGTTTCTTCCCAAAGTGCTGATCCCAATAGCTGTAAGCCAAACTTAAACTATTTTAAGTTTTTATGAAATGCAGCTGGTGTGTCAGATATAAAGTTGTTAGAGAGGGAGGTGCTTTTCTTGTACATTTAGCTGGTACTTGATGTTTGTGTAAGATGTGATTTCTGATTGCTTCTAGCAATACAGACTAGACTTTTTTCTACTATTCATGCATTAGTTTGCATATCTCAGTTCTGTGCCTTGCTTTTGTGTTCACATGAACTGCTTTTCTGCTTTGCTATTAAGAAGGTGTGTCTGGCTTGGCATCAAGACTTCCTGCTGTGCAGGAAAGTTGGTAGCTCTTGCACTTTGACCTGGCAGTTGTGAATGTGCTTCTTAGGCAGTCTTGTCCGCTTAGGTATCGTAGGGCAGCTGATGTTACCGAGGTACTTTAAGGTGGAAGAGGATTCTGGCTCTGGATTGCTTCTGCAGGCTTAGTTTGCTCTGTGTAGATACAAAGTATTCTGGGCTTACAGTGTCCTGACAGAGTACAATTTTGTTTCTCTTTCCCTTGCCTCCTTGGGTGCCCATGATGAATGTAGCAGCAATATCTGTGTTCTGCTGGAGCCTTTGTACTTAACATAGAATTATTGAATTCATTATCGAGTTCTCCTTGGAGTTCTTTGTGGGCAAATCAGAATGCATTGGCCTTGTCCCTACAGTTTAAGGTGAAGGTAGTTTTAACTACAAAATGCTGGACAATAGACACATTGTCATAAAATGTTTTCCAGTTGGACTTTTTTTCCCCAGTAGTTGCATTTTTGTCATTCCTATTGTATATAAGCCTAGTTCTTTACTAATTACTTTAGAGATGTGGAACTTGAGCTACAAACCATGTTGAGGTGGGAACTTTTCCATTTTCTTCCCCCTGTATATGCAATTTAGACTTTGTAGAAATATTTCCTCTTTCTTTCAGGAGAATGTGTATGTAAATATTTTATTTCAGGTCAGGTTAACCTGGGTCAGTTTTTCAACCAAATCATTTTGGCTTTGTGCACATTTTTCAGTGTAACTCAGGTTGCACCATGCTTTCTTTTCTCTTGATAAAGTGATCTCCCTGGCTTTATCTTCTCACTGCATGGTAAGAATTTAGTAACAGTGGACTTTATGGACCAGCTGAAAAGCTTTGTGCAGTGACAAATGCAGACAGAGGCCATCTTCTACCAGGCACGAGAGCAATTCGGCTGTGAGGAGCAAAATGTCAAAATGAAATGGTTAAAAAAGAAAATTTCAATCATTGTGTCAGAAGTGATAATTCTAGAGGTGAGAAGAACTTGGGTTTAAAGCAAATGTTTAGATACTGGAATATCCCTTTTGCTGGATAATCCAGTTTTCAGCCAGTTGTCATGTAAATGGAAAGTGGAGAAGCTCAGTGAAAGCTGCCACAAAGAGCATGTTCAGTGCCTTTTTGGATTAGAGGGTACAGCAGTCCTCTTGGAAAATGGGGGGGCAACAACCTGGTTAGAATTTAAGGATGTTCTGGGCATGCCCAAAACATGGGCATGTTAGAAGGGTGATGGTAAATACCAATGTTGTAGTTACTTTGTTTTTCAGAGGAAAAGAGCTTTGAGCTTCAGTTGTTACTGATCCACTACTGAACTCTTTGGGCAAATTTTGGGGATATGTAAAGGAGCAAGTTTCTGCACTTTCTCACTCTATACATCTGTGTACATGTGACTTCTATGAATTGCTAATTTAGGTGACAAAAATATCTGAGCAGCATTTTAAAAATGCTATTGCATGTGTCAAGATTGTTCCTTTTTAGCATCAGGCAGTGGCTATAGTGCTGGCCTCCTTTTTAGTATGCTACTCCCCTCCCCCCTTTCTATCTCTGCTACAATATTGCTGTGTCTAGAGCTTTGGCTGGGTTCATAAAATGAGAATTTCCACTTCCATACAATACTGGTTTACAGGAAAGCCTAATATTTGGGCTAGATTTAAGAAAAAGGAAAAGGTAACTGTTCTTCTTTGAAACATGGACAGGCATTTGTTGCTGAGATATAAAACTCCTTATCTTGTTGAGATATAAATCTCCTTATCTTTTAACTCTCACCTGTGACACATTCTGACATTAGCTCCAGAGATGGAGGTTCCTGGTTCTGTGCCACTCTTTCTTTTACTAAGCTGGTACTTCAGCCAACCTTCCCAGGCTGTGTTCTTCCTTGCACTAGTGTTTTATTTCCTGTCTCCTGGCATTGAACAACTACTAGTGAAGCTGTTCCCAGTAATAGCAGTGACAGGGACTTTAATAATAACATTCTGAGCTGGTTTGGATGGTGTAGCGGTTAAAATATCAGATTCTGCTACTAACTGCCCAGAAAGCAATATGACAGTGGGATATTTATAGAAAAATACTGATGCAGGCATAGCCTTACAGTTAATGCAAAGGGCACCTTTTAAAAAGTGGCCTTGTGCTTTCATTTCACTTCAGCATGGAAGCAATACTCTTTGGACTTTGGGATGCATTGTTTAACTAGACCTGTAATCATGTTATGGATGATGTGTCTCCAGGAGAATCAGGGGACAAGACCTTTAAGTGTTTTTATCACAGCTTAAGATCTCAGAAAATGTGAACTTAAATAAAAGTATGTTTGGGAGGTTGTTATTGCTCTGTATCCTTTTGAGGATACCTTCTGCAGCAAGTTGGGTTTGGGTTTTTTAGAGAGAAAATCACTTTACAGTTATGAAGTGTTTGACCATAAAAGAGGATCAAGTTGGCAGAGTTACTTATATGCTGCTGTTCAGCTGAGCCTCCTTTGTTAAATCATTGTTCAGCTGTCCATTTGGTCTGGTGTGAGAGCTGGTGTCTTCACTGCTAAGGTAACAACCCTTGAGTCACTAACAAAGGCGTGATGTCTGTAAGGTTTGTGGATAGTTTTCCTGCCAAAGGTTCTTTCCTTTTTGCCCTCTAATTGTGTAGCGTGTTCTGTTTCACAGGTCAACCACATGGTCTCTAAGGCTTGTTCTTTACAGTAGCTAGGCAAGGGAGAAGAGACCTTCTGTTTGCCCACATCTAGGAAAATGATGGAAATGGGCTTTCCATTTGGGGAAAAATAAATACAAAAAGTTGGGCTCTATACCTTCCTGGGAGCACAGAGCTTTCTGGTGTGGCAGAGAGGTATGAAGTTTGTGGAGGAGTAGGTCAGGTACTAGAGCATGGAGTTTGTGGATGGTTATGCCCATGTAGAATCATAGAATCATTTTGATTGGAAGAGACCTCTAAGATCATCAAATCCAACTGTTAACCAGCCACTGCCAGGTCACCACTAAATCATGTCCCTTAGCACCATATCTACGCAGTTTTTTCAATCCCTCCAGGGATGGTGACACAACCGCTGCCCTGGGCAGCCTGTGCCAGGGCATGACAACCCTTTTGGGGTTGTTCCTCATGTCCAACATTAACTTCCCCTGGTGCAACTTGAAGGCATTTCTTCTCATCCTGTTGCTTGTGCCTTGGGAGAAGAGACCAACCCCCACCTGGCTCCAACCTCCTTTCAGGTAGAGAGCAAGAAGGCCTCCCCTGAGCCTCCTCTTCTCAGTACAAGAAAGAATGTGTTCTTACAAGACTGTCAGCTTTAAATCACTGCTTGCTTGAATGTTTACACTGGCACTAGGTAGTCATCTTAATGTTTGCATTTACAGTTTTTAAGTACAGGTGAGAAAAAGAGAAACTACCTCTGTTTATTCATGTTGATATTCAAAAGTCCACTACAGATGTTTAGGTGACTGCCTCTATTGAGGTGAGTGATGTAGGAACCTACACTGGAAAGCACTGTGTCTTATGAGTGTGATTTTGTGTTTTGTACTGCAGCTGATGGGAGGACAGGAAGGTTAAGCTACAGCTTCAGGGTACCCCTGGGCTTGGGGTGTGTGGCTGGTCAAGGACTGTCTTGCACGAGGACAGTGAGAGTATTGATGAGACTGTCTGCTGACAGCCCTTGTCCTTATGGAAAGGAAATGGAACATGGTTGTTGTTAGAAGGAGGAAATCTCTCTTCAGCTTGGTGTCCTGAAGAGATAGAGGTGAGGTTGCAAAAAAAATGTGTGTTGCCTAAATGTGTGTTTCGGGATGGGGCCTAGGTAAGCCTTTTCCCTTGGTAAGCCTTGAAGGCATCCCAGCAGATTTGTATGCTGCACAGCCACATGAGCAACTGGTATGGGTGGATCTGTGGCATTTAGGATGAGGTGAAGACACTGTGAACAATGTGACAGCCTTGTACAGCTGATAGCCTGGGCCAGTCAGGCACTGTGCACTGTGTCTTCTCATGGAGCATCTCTTCTGTACCTAAGGAGACCAAGTCTTGGTTCTTTCAATGTGCAGATGGACATTGCAGTTCCTGAAAGAGGTGGTTCTCTCCTGACTTCCTTCATGTGATCCTCCTGATGCTGATGCTGGAGGCTTTTGTTTTTCATTCTGCTTGGCTGGACAAGGAATCTGAAGTAAAATGATCCCCCTTACAGGACAATGTGTCTTTGCAACCTTTAGTCAACGTGGGTTTCCTGTTCCTCATCTGTATGGTAGTATGGTGGAAATTTGGAGACTGACACAGCAACATTCCTGAGATCTGAATGCTTAATGTTTGCCATTTGAATTGTTAACAGATGTTTACATTCTGGGGTTAGTTACTCTCTGGCAAAAACACTTGAATGTATATACTCTGCTAGTTTTTAGTCTCTATCTGCTACTGCCTCTGAACAAGAAATACCATGGTGACCCTCCAGAACTCCCTTGAGTCGTGCCTGTTGCTCACAGTAGAGAGGCTACCATTTCTGACAAAAGGAAAGCAAATGGGATAGTTTTCTGTCTCTGTTTCAGTATTGCTCAAACTAGTGCTGAAACAGAGAAATCCTTCAATGGAGAGCACCACATGCACTGAATAAATGTCTTAAAAGCCTGCCTTTTGACATCCTTTTGATGGATGGCTTTGTATTTGTAAATATTATTACCAACAGGCAGTGATGATTATGAGGAACCACAGAAATAGGGGAGTGAAAGACTGATTTTCAGCAGAAAGAGCTTGGCTAGTGAGAGGTAGGAGGCAATAACTCTGCCAGCAGAAGCCCTCAGCTTATTTCCATGCACTGCTTGTGGCAGAATGCTGAGCCTGGCTGAAGCAGCAGAAACATGTAGTGGGGTGATGGCAACCTCTGCCAGCCCAGAACAAATCTGTAGTGTGTACAGGTTTGGATTCACAGCACACCAAGGTGGTTTTGAAATCATCATTCTCTGGGTGACTTTCCCCTGCTGAAATGCAAGCAGCCAGCATATTAGTTATTCTGTTTTCATTTTCTAGTGCCTTTCCAGCATCATTTCCATACAATGGATGGTTATTGAACAGGGTTGAAATAAAGAAATATTTTCCTGCTGTCAGCACAGCTTTAGAGGCAGGTTGGGGATTAGGTGATCTCTTTTTCACAGTCAGCAAATAGTTTTGGAGCACAGGGAACGTGGCAGTGGATTAAAACATAATTCCCTCCACATCTTGATGGGTTTCTCTCTTGGTGTTCTGGGGGTTCCTTGGTTGGTGAGTGTAGGGAATTTTGGGGTGGTGGTGGGTCTTGGGTGGTTTTGGTTTGTAAGAGGGTAAGGTTATGTGTACAGTTCCATTTCACTAAAAAAACCTAGAGTAATTCAGGTTTTGTTTTGAGAGACTTTTCAAGCATCAGTTCACATTTTAGTAAGATTTCTTCAGACTCAAAGTGTACTTGTTATCAAAATCAGGTTTCTTGGTGGGTTTTGGGGTTTGGGTTTGGTTTTGGTGGGTTTTTACCATTGTTGAGGTGCCCTATGACATATGCAACACATGGGGCCAGATTCATGTGTCAGATAGATACTACAACTTCAGCTGAATTCAGTATGGAGTCTATATCCCATCTCCCAAGAGTCAAATCTGGGCCCTACTTGTTTCTCAGAGTTGATGCTGGAGTGTTCAAAAGGCAGGTACTTTGCCTTTGAGGGAACAACTGTGCAGCTAGAGATTTTTGTTGAGCAGTTAATGCTCCCTCTTATTTCTGCCATGCAGTAGTAGGATTTTTATATGCATTTTAACAGTTATTTAAGAGTCCCCATATGCTTAGAAAAGAATCTGAATATATGTGCCTTTTTTAAAGCTGCATCATAACTAGGTTATTCCATCAATAGAGTGGAATGACTGGGAGCTGCAGTTGGAACAATATGTAAAAATACAGCTTGTAAAAGATTTCCTTTATTAACTGTCATCATCCAGAGAATATATGTTCAAATAAACGTTGTGTAATAACTAAATTTGAGATTAATAGGCCCCTGAAGAAACAGGGAAGTCATTCAGGATAGTCAGTGAAAAATAGCCTGTAAGGCTGTAACATGCACATATTGTCCTGCTTACATGCTCTCTCTGGTGTCATTCCCATTTATCACTGTCAGCAGGCTCTGTTCTCATTAAAACACTCTTGCACAAAAGCAACTTAATTTTCTTAAGAGAAGAGGACACCTGATTCAATTTAGTGCTCAAAACCAGGAACTTGAATAAATATATATATTTTTTTTTTTCCCCTGCCTGAACTCAGATGAATAGTTATGAACAGCAACACAGATTAAACCTTATTAGGTATATTTATATTCTGTTTGCAGTAACAGTGCTGTGGCAAATAGCTTTCTACAGAGCTGTAACATCTTATTAATGGAAACAGCAGTTAAGACATGAGCTGTGGTAATACTCACATGAGAATTTATTTTTAAAGAGGAGATTGAAGGAGTTGTTTAAAAGGGCTCTGCCAATTCATTCAGGCTGCTTCTGCCATCCTGCTGCCTTCTTCCACCATCTCAATCTACACTGGGTAGATAAAAGTTCCTTTTCTGTCCTGTTTGGTCAAATCATTTCCATGACTTCAGACTTTTTTTTTTCTTCTTCTATTTTCTTTTTTCTTCTTCCTGTCAAATAGGAGACCTGGATTTTGCATTGATAACCTGGACACTGTAAATGTTATACCTACCACATTGTGTTCTTTGCCCTCTACTACATCATCCTGCAGTAGTACTGCCAGAGTCCTTGTCTTTCTACAGTTCCTTTCTACTCTTCTAGGTTTTCCTCTCTTCTTCATTGTGCCATGTGTGTTAAATAGGATATTTAATAGGATTCTCTAAACTTGAAAAATTGCTCTGGTTGTTACTACAGCTGCTTTTGAATGTGGTCTGACCTTGCATTTCAATACATGGCTATGCATTTACCTTTGGAAAGGATCTTGCCATTGATATTATAGAGGACTCTCCCTCAGACTAATGGTACATTCAGTGATGGGTTGCAAACATGCAAATCTGAACTTGGAGTCTTACAAGGACTTTAAATGTTTTCATATTGTATTGTTTCATTTAAGCTGACAGCAGATGTTCAGATACCTGTTGAAGCTCAAAAGGACCAAACACTAAACAGTTATACAGTAATAGTGCCTATTAAATTCTCCAAATGGAAAGTGAAGAGCCTGGCTGTATCATGTGTCAGCACTAATGTTTATTTGTATCATCCCTCTAAGGATCTCAAAGTGCTTCTTAAGCAATGAATTAATTCTGACAATGTTCTGTGAGGTGTATAGACAATATTATCCCTCTTGATAGAAGGGAATTGGAAGCATAAAGTCTTTAAATTCTACAGGATCATGCTATGAGGTATGTTTAATTATAAATTGGAGCAGTTGATTCAGTTTGTTTAAGCTGAACCAGAATCACAAATGTAAGCTCCAGGTTTGTGAGTGTGAGAAAAATCTACTAAGTTTATTTTGCTGGAGAAATGTTTATAAAGAAACCTGCAAATAGAGTTGTCAACACTCACTGAGCAAATCATGTGAATGATTGCAGCTTAATTTGTGGTCTTCCTGATTGATTTCTTCTTTTGCCTGGAATGAGTCTTTGATCATCTGCCTTGAACAATTTTTGACATTTTGGAGAAAAGGGATTAAAATTGAAAACTAATGTACCCTTGGACCAGTCATCAGTTAGGACTGTTGCACGTGACTGGCTCAATACCTGAAGCATGGCATTTGTTTAAGGTTGTTGCCTTAGTACCTTTTATGTGGTTGAGAATACTAAAAACCACCAGAAGTCTTCCAGGTGGATCCAGAAGGAAGAAAGGAAAGAAGATTGTTGATGGCCAAAATATCACCACCATAGTACAAACTGGTATCTCTCCTTACCACCTTTCCAGGTGCAGATTTTATCTCAGAAGTGGAATTGCAGCATATTTTAAGTAAAAAGATTTCATGTCTCTTGCTGATCCTCAGGTCAGGCTTGGTAGCCACTGATGTAGCTAAAACTTAGATGCAGAGTGCCCTTGTAAGTGTATTGATTCTTGCCAGCTACTGCTTTTGTTCTTTGTGCATTGTTGAAATGCCCAGGAAAGTGGTTGAGGGCTGCCTGGCACTAAAGTTGTTTTTCTTGCATCAGTAGATGTGGTCTGGCAGGCTGACCTTCCTACACTGTAAGCAGAGCCTGAGCTGAACCTGACTTCTGCTAGGAATTTTGAGGCAGGGAGATAAGGTCAGCATGTTGGGAAGGGAAGAGCTACTTTTTATCCTCTCTATCCATTTTATGTGGACTTTCCTGAAGAGGATGAGTGATACAGTTCTTGGTAGTAGCCAGAAATGTCACTGTCACTCTGCACACACAGTCTGCATGGGGAGGAGGGGACCATGAAGTTTCCTCCCAGCCTTCTGGTGCAGAAGTGGAGCCAGATGCTTCTGTCTCTCAGATCTTAACAGTTGATTTACACTGTTTTAGATAGCAGAGACTGTTTGGCAAGGAAGAGCTCTTTACATGTGCTTAAAAAGAGAAGTCTAGATCCTCCTGCATGGATTCAAAGGCAGGATGTCATGAAAGGAACCTTTCTGCATCTTTACTAGATTGAACTCAAACACAATCAGTCTTTGTCACAAGACTGGCACTTGTCCAACAAATACCAAAGAGGCTTGAGAAACCTGGTGGGTTTTTAATACAGTGATACTAGGGACATCAGGAGGGATATACTAGCAAAAGATAGCTGCAAGGACTGAAGCTGGATTGAAGCTGATCCTTTGCAATAGGTTTGTGTGCATGGGTGTAGGGTGTTTCTCCTGCCAGGTGAAAGTATCAGCTGCACAGCTTCAAATACAAGTAGAAAAGCCTGATTTTAATTCACACTTGTTGAAGAATTGCTTAAAGTAGTACTCACTCTTGCTTTCAGCTGTGATCTCTGGCAAGAGGAGCTGTTTGGACTTGTGCCTCTTTGGTTTGTTTTTTTTTTTTCAGTGTTCATAAAAGAAATGCTGATGAGGCAGAGGTGTTAAAATGTGTTCCTGTAGTTTACAACTGTCAGCTATAATGTTTTATTTAGCTGTATCTGTTCAGATGCTCCCTCCACAACATGGAGTGCCATATGCCATTGTCCCTGGTAGCAAGCAAGTCAGTAAAGGTTTCCCAGTCTGCATTTGTGTTTGTATTTGGGCCACTGAGGAGCTGCAGTCCAGTGCCATCTTTTATTGATAGGGCCAGCAGAGGAGGAATCTAATGAAATTATCAAAGCTTTGAATTAATTATGAACTTGAAGAAGAAAGCTAAGCTCTTGAGAGCTGAGGATCTCATTACCCATTCATTTTCATTGCATCCTCTTATGGAGCAGAAGGCAGGTTCAGCTACAGCTCCTACCCTGATTTTGGACTTTATTCAAACTTGCTAAACTCACTAGCATCCACTTGTTATTAATCTGTGGCTGGCAGTGTCCAGGGTGATTAATTTGAGGCTGCTCTAAATCTTCCTGTAAAAGGTAGATTTCCCTCCTCCCTCTCCTCTTACCTTTGCTGTGTAGCTTTTCATCACCAGCCTGGCTGCCATACAAGAGTTTCTGGTCTTTCTTGGTAATTGGGGAAAACTACTCAAGACTCAAGTTTTAGCTTCCTGGAATGTAATGAGTTAATATTAGGAAATAATACTGCTACCTTGTATTGCCTGGATATTTAGGTAAGCACAAACACCTCTAAAGTCATTCTCAAAATGATTTCTTTTCTTAGTTTAAAAGACTTAAGGAATAAAAAGTAATGATTAGACATTTTGACCTCAGAAGTGTGGGGGTTTGTGTTGTGTTTTTTTTTTTACTGTTCCTGCTTTAAATGTGTTGCTCAAACTGTAGAAACTTCTGAATTTGTCAGTGATTTATTACAATGAACAGTTAAATTAGTTTGCTTGCCTGATTACTATTCCATTCAAAATTGTTAAAAGTCTGTGTGAATGCAATGTTTTAGTTAAATAAGATGATTTTTATTTAAATCAGATGATATTTATTTTAGGGAGTAGGTCAATATATAAAAATGTTCCTGGCAAATTAACCCAAAAGCAGGGAGACCAAGCTTCAGTGTAATATTCTTAGTTCTTGTGGCTATTTCTCTGAAGTCCACTGGCAAGGATTTCCTTCTCCTCCTGCTTTTGTCCATTTCAGCATGTTATTTATGAATGCAGAACCCAGAACCAATCAGTCTTCATAAGTTACAGGCCACTGGCAATTTTTTAAGTAGTGCCTAACTGCCTAATGGTCTCTGTGTATGTGTATATTTGGAGAGTCTAATAGCTTCTTGGGTGGGGGAGTGACATTTTGTTCTTGTACTACAGCTATTTTGACCATTGGTGATATTTATCTTTTTCTCTTTGCAGGCAGCTGCTATATTTAATTCTGCTTTTGGAAGTTTTTTGGTAAGTAATGCAATATTTATAGCCAGTGCTTTAGTAGTCTTTTATTTTTAACAGTATCATTGGGGTGTTTGTATTTTTCCCATTCCTGGTGGTGGCAAAGATTTGTTTCATCTTTCAATTTATGTCACTGTACCATGAAATACAGATATTACAAATTTAGGGTTTTTTCTTTGTGTTAAACTCTTGAGAAAGGTAGTGAATAAATTGTCTCTGCCCATGGTAAATTAATAATGTGTAAACACATCTTCATTTTCTCCTTAATGGGTCAACAGAATCTATTATTATGCAGATGTTGCAGATGTGGGCATCAATATATTGATTTTTCTAATAAGGCCCATCAAATACTCATTATTTCCTATCAAGAGGCCATGGATTTTGAAAAGAAAACATGACCCAGCTGATCAGAGAGTAGATGCTAATTTACTCAGTGACTTGTCATTTGTTTAGCATATTTCACTGTCAGTGAAGCCACTCAGTGTCTCTGAGGAGCACACTGAAATAGCTTGCTATGGGAAAGCAATCAATCCAGCTGGAAATATAACCATTTCTGTAAAGAGCAAACCCTGATGGTCTGAAAGGTTCAGAAAGGATATTCTAAAGTATAGTAAATAAATTTATGAAGAAAGGAAGAATAGTTCTGTTTCATGGATACATGGTTTAGAGAGACATTGGTGAATATTAAATACAAATTGTTTTATATGCAGGCAAGCTACTGTGACTGATTTGGTTTATTTAGTTAGGCAGCTGATAATGGAATTTGTTCTTCTTGACTAAAATTTGGGCATGTTTAAAGTGTGTGTTTGTGATTCCAATCTTGTGTCCCCCCAGAAAGAGGACCATGATGCAGAGAATGAATGAATGACAAAAGAATTAAAATTAGGAAAATCAGATCAAACCTGCAAATAGAAAAGAACTCACTGTAGCATAGTAGTTTTGAGAAGCTGGAGTGTGACTCTGGAAAGCTGTACTACCAAGAGAGAAAGCTGCATGGCATTTTGGAGTTAAGCATCAAGGGAGCAGGTCCAAGTTAGGAGGGTGGGTGTAAGTTTTGTGGGTCTAGGTGACCACTCACCTTTTTTAAAACATCAATTCCCAAATACTTGTTCCTTTTTGTCACCTCTCATGTCCCCCTCCAATGGGAAGAAGGTATTTCCAGCCTCAAACTGTGGAATCCCAGTGTTAGAGCAGCTCTGGGGTCTGTGTGTGCCTGGCATTTTCTCTGCTGTCCCTGGCATTCAGTCTGGAGGTTTCCTTGAATACCCAAAGGCCTCAGTTCAGCTGTCATTAGGAAAATGTCTTTTGACTTCAAATAAGAATTTAAGCCCCAAAGCATCTGATGACAATGGCAGCTCCTAATAAAGCAACATAAACATATTTTAATTTCTAGGACCTCTTTGTAGCTCTTTGAAGAAATCTCAGTTAAAGAAGCTGAGCTAGTTTGTGTGTGTTCATATGTTTCTGATTTTGGTTTTGATCACAGTTCTGTGACCTGATCATTGGCAAGTTCCATTTACATAGAATTATCTCATTTCACGTTTTATTCACTTCAGATTTCTTCTTGAAATCTTGGAGCAGCATTGCAATAAACATGATGGTGAAGAAAAAACCCCTAATTCCCAGGAAAGACTTTTTAAACCCATTGGAGATCAGCTAGAACCAAACCATCTAGTTACTGATTATTAGAAAATGATAAAGAAAGTGTGTGCCACTCTTAAGTCACACACACTTAGATGCTTCTTGTGGTATCCCAGTTTGAAATCATGATTATGTAGGGAATATGAATGCATGGCAGAAAATAAATCATAAATAGGTTTACTGACAGCTTTGCTCCTGCAAACTCTTCCAGTTATGAAGTGGATAGGATGAACCTTATGCCTGAAAATGCAATGGGGTGACAGTAAGCCAGGGACTGTGATAGGTACCAGAGCTGTTTATGGGCTTGGCTTTAGGTGGAGATCCTATTTCTTCTGTCTTTAATTCATGATGAATCTCCACCTCATCTTGCCTTCTCCTTATGAGTGTCTGTTGTTGTGCTGTCTGTGGATGAGCTTAGGTGTAGCTCATACCTTTGTGACCATAACCAGACACATATCTTGGCTATAATTTGGAAGTATCTGACCATTGGCAAGGCTGCAATTTTTCTCATGGTCCTAGTGTATAGCAGGTGGGTGAGATGCTGCAGTTTGTGCAACCCTGACACAGGCAGGAGGACAGTCTGTTGTCTCTTCTCAGTCTGTGCCCTATGGGCCAGTGCCTGTGTGTGATAGTGTGAAGCAAGCTGATTTAAAAGGGCTGAAAGATGTGCTGTGCTGTGCTTTTAACTTGTGGGGTTTTTTCTTTCTCCTTTTTTTATTTTTAAGACTAAGAGATGCTTCCTGAGTAAAGTTTAAATTAAAATGATCTGTGAAACAGAATGTCTGCAGGAAAAGGCTCAGCATAATGTTAGAGTGACACTGAGATGAGCTTTTTCAGATGAAGAGGAAAATATTGTGATAATGCAAAATGTAGAAATGCCAAATATGTCTTGATGAGCAGAAATACATTTAGAGGAAGCATCTGGGAGTGAGGAGATTTACCAAAACTACCAACCAATCACAGACTCCACCAAAGCCCATGCTCCTTTAAATATATAGGCAAAACAATACATGGAATGATACTGTACATATTTACACTCAATTTAATAATGTCCCAGGTCTAATTAAAACACAGTATTTTGAAGAACTAATTGTTACAGAAAAGTGGTTTTTATGTAGCTAGATTAGTAATATCTAAGGATGGATGAATTCAATTTACATAAATTTCAGCCAAGAGAATATTTAGAATCATACCACAGAGGATTGCTTTGAGTTGGTAGTTAATATCATTATCTCCTCCCCTCATTTGAACACTTTGGTGTTTGCAATAATTGTGGAACATAATGTGTGATTTCAATTTTTCCTCTTAATAGGATTTAAATACAATCTGAAAATGTTTTACTCATACTGGGTGGTTGGTTATCAACAAGGTTGCTGCTGTAAAGCATGCAAATGCATGCTAAGATTTGCTGAGATAGAAAGCACTGAGGTAGCTGCTTTCATGTGTAAGAGAGGATATTTTTGCACTTAAAGGCTAAAGAAATTGCTGGGATGTTATGAGCCTGCTGAGATTCTGTACCTTGGATGCATTACCATGCTCCCCAAGAGTTTCTGTTCTGCTTCTAAAAGTTGTGCTGCAACAACAAAATAATGCTTGTTAATGTCCAAAGCTCAGAGCAATAGGCAGGATGCTGCCAAACAGGCCATGCTGGTGGTTGTGCCATGGTGTTTGCCTGGGTGGCTCAGCTCCTTTGGATTTTTAGGTTTGCCAGGGCAGAGCCTGTCACTGATGCTGTTTGTGCACTGAGGGGGAGATGTGCTGACTTGAAAGTTGAATAGCAATATAATGCCATGTGCATGGAGGAAGGAGAGGGTCTAAAGTCCAGAAGAGGATGTCCTCACAAAATGCTCTGTGCTGCTAGACTAGAACCAGTCTGGTCTAATCTCTTTCTGCTTCCCATTAATCTCCTTTCTGCTTGAGACAGTGGGCTTGGAAACCCAGGAGAGTACCCAGCTTGTGATGTGAGTCAATGTTGTCTAATTCTTTGGTGCCTTGGGGTTATGAACAGTAAGTGTGAAAGGAACAGCCATCAGCTTCACCTTAAACAAAAAGCTAAGCCAGACCTGAAGGTCTTGGTGTCAGGAAATAAAGAGGAAAAGAGAGGATTCAGAGGCCTCTGCTTTGGTGACCATTGCACTCCTGAGAAAATGCACCAAAAGGCAGCCAAAAGATGAAAGCATTGGGTGAGACTTCTTCAGATGCTGTCTTGGATTAGCTTCACTTCCTTTGTTGACATCAATGGGATGAAATAAAGCAGTTATCCAGGCTGCAGAGGTCAGTCTGAAGGAAGGAACTTATTCCAGGTGCCCACTATTTTATTACTCTCCTTTGTCCAGATTAGGTATTTATGGTTTTGTTGTTTCACCTGACCACCTTCCAAAGTTCAAATTCTTTTTGGAGCAGGCACTTGGCTAATCAAACCAAGTTTAGTGATTTTTTTATTTACCAAATGGAAGCTAAAACTAGCAAGGAATATGAAAGTTAGCTTCTCACATATACACAAAGCCTCCTTGCTTAATGAAAATGTATGGAATTCTTATCTACTCTGCTTTAGCAGGCATAATGATTTACACAGCCTGACAGCACTAGTGCAGCAAGTAAATGCATTAGTCATAGTGTCCATTTTTCTTGCAAATTTGTGACACAGATTTAATTATGGGAATGACCAGCAACTTACAAATCTAATTTTGGCAGGCTGAGCCAACTTTTTTATTTTAATAACAATGGATTTTTTAGCAATGATTTCATTACTATTTAAAGAAATCCACTCATATGGAAATAACCAATTGGCTGAATTTATTTACTTTGGTTTACTTTAATGGATGTTGAATGGTTTAGGTTTGTTGTTGTTGGGGGTTTTTTTATCACTTTTTTTTATCTTAGTTACTTGTAGGATAAATATCCTTATTTGGCTTAATTATTTCTAGCACAAACATTGCAAATATTTTTCTAAAATCAGGGAAATGTTTGCATAGCCTTTTGTTCCCTCTTAATTGTGCCTTTGCTCTATGAAAAGGGGCAGAAGAGTCATCTGGGATTCCCTTTTTACTGTGCTGGCTGTTGATGAGAAAATCTTGCCAGGAAGTCTGTTCACAACAGGTGCTGAATTCCAGATTCAGTCTTGTTTAATTTCAAAGCAGAGCTGCTTTCTGGTGTGCTACCACACTCCTAGAAGTGGTCTCCTCTCCCTGTGTGAAGCAGTACAGTCATGCTGCTGGTCTGAGCTCCCAAGTTTGATTCTGTAGTTCTCTAAATCCTGAGCAAGTTCTCCCTGTTAATCAGCCACTGGGGAAGCCACCTCAGCCTTGAAGGACAGGTTTATGCAGTGGAAGGGGATGGCAGATCTCAGCAGCAGCCAGGCTTTGGACCCAGATATTGTGTGCCTGGCAGGAAGAGCTTGGATTGTGTGGAATTTAAATAATCTTGGGAGCCACTTATGTTGCCTGACTATAACTTCCTCCTGTTTTGTGACTGGTGTTTGGTTCTCTCCTTAGTTAACATCCTCATTTGGATTCCTGCTAGCTTCCTCTGAAATTTCAATGTAAGTTTGGGCATCACCAGCTGTTTCCAGATCTGCCAAGGAACATCTGCCTATACCTCCACTCTTACTGCATCTTTGTGCTTCCAGTTTATAGCATGCTCAGTTTCATACCTAAGTTTGAGTTAACTTTACTGGTTTGGTACAGGCAGGGCAGGGTAACAAAGCTCATGGTGACAGAGACCTGTTAGTGCAAGCTTAAGAAAAGAGCTCTTGATACAGATGATTATTTTGAGGGATGGTTAGGCATGTGCACCCATCCCAGTATGCTCTCTTTCCAAAAGCCAAACTGGCAGAGTGGGTGTCAGTTAGATGCAGAATCAAAACAAAAATTAAATGTAAAGTCTGTGAGTGATGCTGAACTCCTGCAAAATACAAAAGGAGGTCAGGAAGGTAAAAAGTAAATGAGATTTTGCTCCCAAGGCTCTGAGAGAGATCAGGTGGGAGGATAACTGGAAATCTTGAGTATTCAGACACCTGCTGTGTGGTCAGTCTGATGACACAGTTGATGTGAAAAGACCAAGGAAGTCAATAAGGATTTCCATGGCCAGCCAGCACAGCTTGTGTGAGAACCAGTCAACAATTACCAGCCCTGCTGTTGGTCATCTTTGAAATGCTGGGGAGAAAGAAGGTAGGTAGCAGTAACCAAGAGGAATTAAGTTCTTAGGAAAGACTATACTCTAGAAGGCCAGAAATTGGTCTCTGTATTGGTTTTGTTGTTTGTTTTTTTTTTTTTCCAGTGACTAGGAGGAAAATGCATTGAAATCTACATAGTAAAAATGAAACTGTTAGCTGTCAAATGGTTATAAATTGTGGGGGCTGTAGCTGGTCTCAGAGCTTTCTTGGTTTTCCCATCAGCTTTTTCTACTGAGCATTTACTTCATCTCCCTTGGTCTTGTGGGACTCAAGCAGGCAGTTCTTCCCAAAAAAGTTTATTTAAAGGTAGCAGTAAGTAGGCCATTAAATGTATCTCTTTGTATTCTCTTTGCAGCCCCAAAACGACTAACTACTATCTTTTCAAAGATAAATATGTTGGGATATTCTGTTTCTTTCACTTCATCATGTGACAGCTAACAGTAGGTGTGATATTTTTTTCTCTTGCACCTATTTTTTTGATCAGCAACCCCATTTAGGGCTCTTGCTTGGAGTGGTGCTTGGTGACTGCTTTTGAGACAGGACATTGAATCCTCTCAACATAGAATCAGTATGGCTGGAAAAGACCTCTGAGATCATGGAGTCCAACCATCCACCTAACATTACCATGCCCACCACTAAACCATGGCCCCATGAACCACATCTATATGTTTGAACTCTTACTGTTTTTATGGATTAACAGACTCTTAGGGGAAGAAATGGGTGAGGATATATATGTAGTGGCATTTTTTGGGTTAGTAAAATAAGCAGCAAAAGTGGAAGTTGCTGGAGAAAATTCAGAGGTAGAATTCAGGGTGTTGCAAATCAGAAAGATAGCATGAGAGTTCTAGTAGCTCTGTTCTTCCAGTCCAGCTGTTGTTCAGGAATTGCAGAGTAGAAGGGAATGAAGTTTCAGGAGCTCAAGTTGGGCAAAATTACCTTAAATTTTATGATCTGGCCTATTTCTTCTGATCACATAGTATGGGGAAACTGGAAATGAAAATGCCTTCAGACTGATTGTGGTATGGAAATGTATACAAAGCTTGATTCCCTTTTAAATGAATGCTACTGAGTATCCTTTGGAGAACATCTGGAAGAGGAAATGTATATATTTCCTAGGATACCATAAGGCAGCTTGTTGGGTTAGTATGCAAATCACAATATGTAAATCATGCAGAGTTTTAGCATAAAATCAGTTTGTCATAATTTGTAATTTTTCTATTGCCCCCTTAATGTGAAAATACATGTTTGGTTTTCAAAAGAATGTACTTATTAGGGGCTATTTTTTCTTGTTCTGCTTATTTGTTGTTAATGGTCAGTACTTGAAAAAAAAAGCTATTGCACTAGGACAGAACTTGCATGCAGATCTTAATGTTGGAAAGGTCCTGATACTAGTTTGTGATGGGTTTTTTTGTCTTCTGCTTTGCAGTGATTTCCTGTCTTTTTACTCCCAAGCCAAAAATTAACAGGAAGAAATAGTAGTAGTTCTGTTAGAAAGTAAGATCAAGATGTCTGACTTCTAGCTGAGTCACTAAAGTTTGGATCCTGGGGTGATGTCATATCCCTTCTTTGAAATTAGTTTTTCAGTGCAACCATGTTTTTTAAAGCTGCTCTATTAGTTTCTGACAAATGCTTGGGATAATATTTGCATGTTTGGTTCAAAAAGGTGAAAATTTACCCTACAAAACTTGGAACAGTTTAGTTGTAAAAGGAGATTTACAGTTCTTGCAAATAATGAGTTGTGTCTGTGGGTACCACATGATTGAACTTTTTGGTTCTTTGCATTAGGTGAGTTGATGCAGAAAGCAGAAATTGAGAAGGGAAGCACTATGAAACACAACTTGGTTTTGATTTTGTCCTCTCTAGTATCTTTTAATACTAGAAGAAGCAAAACTGCATTCCTCTAGGGCTGTGGTTGTACACAAACATGTAATCATCTGGCCTGATTTAAGGGTAAATGTTCCCTGCAGAAAGATTTGGAATTGCACAAAATACATAATTTTCTCCCTCTCTTTTAAAAATTCATCAAAAGGAAATGAAAATGTTTTTAGAATCTGCTGTTAATGTTCTCCCCCAAAGTTTTTGCTTCTGATTGAAATGGAGCAATGATCTTTCCTCTCTGCTGCAGCTTTAGTCATCTGCATGAGAGAAGTTTGTGCTGGGGCAAGGGGGAGTGGAGAGAAATCATCCCTTCATTTGGAACAGAGGTATTTCAACCACTGTCTTCTGCTTCAGGAGCACTTGGAGCTAGTTCTGCTGCAGGCAAGAATGATTAGGTGATGTCTTTTCCCTGTTAGTTGGTAGAAGATCAGACTAGATGATATCTGACTTGATGAAAAACTCAGTCTGTTGTACAAGGTGGGGTCACACTCTGAGAAGACTGCATGTGAGCTCTGACAGGGTGAAACACATTTGCTATTGTTTACTTCCTGTTCAAAATAATTCTTTTACTTGTACCTAACTGTGGTGAGCACTCCATGTCAGGTGGAACATTTTCTATGTTACCTTGTGGAGAATGGGATGTTGTTTCTGCATTTGTGAACTGTACTTCATATTGTTTTCTGGTTTTCAACCAGTGTCTTGAAAGCTCAGCTCTGGATACTTTCCTTGGATACCTTTATTCTCCTAGTGTTTAACTTGACTGAGACCAGGCATGACTGGGAACAGCTTTTTTGCCTGACATAAAGCCACTGGATGAAAGCTGCATGTGGTTTCACCCCCTCTGCACACTGGGTCCATGTCCCTTTGTACCACGGTAGGGTAGAGGTGCTAGTGTTGATGCCCACCTGAGTGGAAAAGTCATTCTAGCTTCTTCCTCCTGATGCATTTGAGACATGTGCTAGTAGCTTGAAAATGCACCTCTTGCCCTGCCTCATGGCTTCATTGTGGTCTAGTTTCTTTCCCACATTTTTCCTAGTGTATGGCAAGTGAATGTGAACTATTTGAAGAGGAAACATTTTACATAGGATGCCATGAATAATGTGTAAGCCAGGGTTTTTAAGACAGTCAAACCTTTTAATAAAATGGGATGTCAAATATATGAGCATGTCTTTCAAGAAATGATCAAAACATCCCAAAAGTTTCATATCCTTTCTAAAGTCAAATAATTATCCACCATCATCTAAATTTTTTGTTAGATGGACAGTACAAAGATGAAAGAATTTAGCATTGCACTTCACAGCTGACTGAAGCAGGTGTTAGAAATGCAGATTAAGTATACTGACTAAAGACTATATAAATTTGAAGTGAAAATGCCACTGGTCTACTTGCCATGCCATGCACATGTGAAGTTTCAGATAGTTAAATTATTGATTTTATTGTGTGAGAGAGTGCAGCAGTTAGGGAGAAGGTCCTTGTGCATTTATCTTCCCCACTCCCTCACCCTATAATCTTTTTAATGCTACATGAAGAGCAGCTAACAGAATTTGTTTTGTTGTGTAAGTTTTGCTGGGAAGTGCATAATGCAGCTATAGATGTGTCCATAAGAAAAGCTGATTTGCCCATGAGGTGTTTTACAGGAACATGCAGTGCAAACACACAATTGTGAGTAAATTCAATTTCTAGACATGAAGGAGACTGAATGTTAGTAGTGTTGCTGTACAGAGCCACAGACAGGGGCTGATCCTGCAGAACACTCCTGTGAAAGTGCTCTGAGGTCATTATTATATTATAAAGCTTTGTGTGAATGTTATATCTCATGATACACAGCTGCCTTGCTGGTGTGGATGGTGTGAAGCTTGTTAGGTTTGTGGCAGGAGGGTAATGGGAGAGGGGTGAGGGTGTTTTCTTCCAGTGACTCAGGAACCTGCTAATAAACTGTAGTAGCCTGCAAATTTAATTTTGTCATGACTTATCAGGTGCCTGGAGCTAGTAATCAATCTGTGGGAGGACTAATTCTCAGATAAATTAGCATTGGAAGTGGTTTGGGAGATAGAATCTCTTAAAGGAAGTGAGGAGCAGTACTGGGGCCCTTGCTGAGCAAGAGGGACAGACAATTCTCTTCCCACTCTGGGCTGTTGTGAGAAGAGAGTGGTAGGACCCCTGCAAGGAGCCTAATATTTGGCTAGCAAGAGAGACACTAACAGGGACATCACCTAGAGTGCCTGCAAGGGAATGACAGCTTTTGCAGGATTTTTTTTTCTTGGTAACCTCTGGATCTGAGAGTTCTCAAAGTTTGTTGTCATGAAGGAACTGCTTTTGATTAAAATAGATGAGACTGCTTTGTCCCTCAGCTCTTGGGGTGTGGTATTTGCATTGGCAGCAGTTCTGCTGCCCTGACTGGAAGAGCTAGTCCATAGTCTGTAAATATCCTGTATATGACTGAGGAAAGTTGGTTGTAGGGAGTGGAGCAGGTTTTCAAATGTCTGTCCAGTGCTTCCTGGGAGCGTGCAGCTGGCAAACAAAGTGGTTTGAAAAGGCTACAAATGGTTGTGTTTTGCACCTATCTGCTTTATTTTTTGTTCTTAAGAACAACAAATTAATCAGATGTTTCACTGTTTTCAATCCATCTCTCTCCATAGGCACCTAGACATAGCTCTGTTTTCTCTCATTTCTGAGAATTGGTGCTTAGAGACAAACATTTGGATTCCTTTGGTGATGATCATTGTGCCTTTCCCTGTGCTACTAAATTGAATTCCCTACAGTGGGTGCAAAGTCATTTGAAGTCCCCAGAATGACCACATGGTGCATTCATAATACAGATAATGCACTATAATGAAGTGGTTAGCAAAATAACAATGTAACTTTCACTCTAGCCTTAACTTGTGAATAGCGTTTCAAGGTGATTTTTCTGATCTTTGACTCACAGAGACACAGCTTCTATTCATCCTCCTTATTTTGCAGGCCAGTTAAAGCAGAGCAAAAGATAGTTCTTTTTACAGATTGTTAGGGTAGTGTCCCCAGCAAAGAACTGCTTCATGAATTCCTGTGCGAAATGTGTTTATTGCTGTTGCTTTCCATATTTTTCATAAGCAGTTAAAAAATAAGCCAAGAGCATGACTGTAACACACACAACTTGCAAAATACTAACATCTAGATGAGCCTAATATTTGTAGAGTTCTGCCTTCTTGCTTGGTTTAGTCACTCAGTTAACACAAGTATAATTTTGCTGCTCTTTTTCTAGTCCCTAGTACAGTGTGGGCTTCCCAGCAGAGCTGGCCTGTCTGCTGTTTCTGTCTTCTGGTTCCAAAATCTGATCAATGTGTATATGTATTCCAGTCAGAGACCTAAAACCCAGAATTTTGTCATTACTATCCCAGCTTGCTTACCCTGAAGCAGAATTAGTAGGGGGCTGATCCTCCCCTTACTCATAAAGATCTGTCAAAACAGGACATGTCACTCCAAAGACATTTGGAAAAATATATTATCAGAGTCCTACTACATCAAGCTGTGGCATAATTATTGCACCATAAATGCTTGCAAAGCATTATTCTGGCTCCTTTTTTATTCTTCAATCTGATTTCTCCTAACTCTTGGGATTAAAATTGATATGCTAATTCAGAGAACAGCCCAGTCCAATGCCAGCAGAACTTGCATTGAGAACATCTCAAGCCAGTGTTACCAAATAATATACAGAAGATTATATCATCTGTAATATATGGGAGGAGGTACAATTTGTTTTATTTGCTGTTGCAATAATTTTTAAAGCTATTAAAAACCCTTTACAGCCTCCTCCAGGTAATTACTGTGCTTTCTTTTTGGGGAAGAAAAGGCCATCACTGATAGGAAAAACCACTATGGTTTTACCAGTCTAATAAAGCTGTTCACCCTGAATTAGTGTGATGTAGATTAAGACTCCTAGGCTTATGTTTTGCCACAGTGGTAGTCCCTGTCTCTGGGCTGTCCAAAGAAATCTTTGGTTATATACTGGGTGCATGGCTTGCTTAAAACCCTGTCAGAGTAAGGAGGAGTTTCCTCCTCTTTGGAGAACTAGCAAGAGAGAGATCCAGCAGTCATCTGAGTTCAGTCAAGCACAGACATGTCCAAGCAGCTTAATAAAAGGGTTTGTAATGGAGATGGGCTTTGGGACAGGGGAGCCTTGGAGAGGGGGATGTCTAAATTGAGATGATACATTGGAAAAGGAGAAGTGAGGGAGGAAGAGCAGATCTCTGGGGTGTGCTTGATTGTCCTGGCGTCAGTGCAGAGAAAGAACAGCGAGTTCTGGGTCAGGCTGGACTGGGGTTACCCTGGGGCAGCCTCTGCCTGGGAGCTCCTGTTTCAGGAGGAGGATGCAGACACAGCAGCTGCCCTGCACATTCCCTCTGCACGATTGCCACACATCCTCTAGCAACAAGGAGCAGTTGTTCTCACTCCCATGGCTTCTTCTTGCCATCAGAAACACAAGAGGCCTTGACCAAGTAATCATTTGAGAGCCAACGCTAACATAAGATGTTTAAGCTGAGATGGGAACATAGCTCTTCAGGGTGTTCATCTCAAAGAAGAGCTGCTACAATGATAAACTTTTGAATTAGATTTTCCAGACTGATTCTGTTACAAATATCCCAATAGAAAAATAATTGTTTCATGATGTTATGTGATAAAGTTCTTGAACTAAACTCATTGGGAGTTCAGCTTTCATGGATCATCAGGCAGTAATCTTGTAGAGCCTTTGGATACTATCCTCCAGGTTTTATGGAAATACCTTAAATCCTGGTGAAAAGCTACCCAGCAGGACAAAGAGGCTGAGGCATGCCTTGTGCCATTAAGATTCTTTCTGATCACCTATACATTCATT
Organism: Galbula dea; assembly: GCA_013399015.1. NCBI lineage: Eukaryota > Metazoa > Chordata > Aves > Piciformes > Galbulidae > Galbula > Galbula dea. The sequence continues at coordinate 1,864,359 of VWZX01001131.1, read as the reverse complement.
GACTGAAATAGTATTTCAGTGGAAATTCAGCAAATGAAAGAAACACTTTGAGGTACTTTGCTGGGGTGATCAGTGCTGTGTTGTCTTCTCTAGTGCCTGAGCTTTGTAGTGGAGTGTCTGTCCTCCTGCCACATGGGAGCTGTGCTGTGCATTGGGCTGTGCATGCCTGGCATACTAAGGATGGAATGTTGGTAGTATTAAAAGCATAAGGACAAAGATGTTTTTGGAGTTGTTTTCTGCAAACTGTATCCTGAGAAGTGGGGCTTGGTTCTGAAAGGAAGCTTTTTCTTGCCTAATTGTTTTCAACTCTGAGCTTAATTCTATTCTAGAACAAAAGTGTGGAATATTGTTATGCTGTTAGACCACAAATACACTTGTCACAGCATAAATGTGTCCATGCCTAGAGTCACCTTAGATTAGCTATTGCACAAATGCCCGAATTTAGTCTGTTACACAAGTACCACATGCATCTCAAAAGGCTGTGTTCTTTTTGTGCTTCCCTTTGACATGTGCAAAAGGGGGATTTTTACATTGTGCTCTAGCAGTTGTGCACCCAACTGACTGTTTTCCATACAGAGCTATTAGGTTTACACTTAAGAGGACAAATATTTGGAGTCAAGCATACAACTTTATCTGCTTAGACCATAATCTCACAGAGTATCTGTGCTTACAGTAGCATCTTGTACAGACAGCACTATTATCAGGAGCTGGCTTGCTGACCTCCCATCCCATTTTCTGCATTGAACACCACTGTACCTGCCTGAGTAACAGAGACAGGGAAAGAAGAAGCCTTTCCAGTATAATTCTTATGACAGGATCTTTACAACCTGGGATTTTTTGGATGAGAAATACTCAGAGGTTTTATTGTGTAAATTCCAGGAGAAACATTCCTGAAGTCCTTAAAAATGAACCATTCTTTTCCTCTGCATCATGATAAATGTAGCAATTGTGAGTGTATACTAGAATAGATCATGCTGAACATCCCCTGAGCTCTGTTTGCAGACAAACCCTATCTCCACCATGACAAAATTCCCCTCAGAGTTTCAATTATTAATGCCCTGGAATCTGCGGGGTTCAGCAGATATGTTCAGTGTTATTGATGGCAAACTTTAGCCCTTTATTCCTAGGACACAAAATGAAAGAGGGAGTCCCTCAAATAACTGCATTTTCTGTTTAGGCTAATTTTGTAGAGGCCAGTGGGCTTTGCCTTGATGTGTGTAAATACAATTGTTCTCTTTTACAGCAGGTGGTGTGGTGGATGGGAAGGAGACTGATTTGGCACTAATTTATGAATCCTTCTAGCATTCTCTGTGTGCTGCACCCTATGCAGGCAGGATGCTCTAATTACACTTACTCTATATAATGAGAGCTTTTAATGACAATTACTGATTGTAGTTAGGGATGTTTAGGGACCACTTTTTCCAGCTTAAGATGATGTATTGACTTTTACAAGAGAAGATTTTTTTGTTTTCACTTTATGTAATATCTCTCCCTCCTGCCCCCCTCCAGCCTTCACAACTGATAGGCTGACTGGTGAAGCTGCTGAAGTGTTGCCAGAGAGAATTATTGTTCAGTTAATTTAACTTCAGGAGATATCATTTTTCGCTGCTTTTTAGTTCTGAATTCAAATCTGCCCCTTCACATGTTCTTTTTCAGAGCAATTTAGTATCTGGAGTGATGTTGTACTAGTTGCATTTGTTTTACATAACAAGGTAAAACTCTACTTCACACTGAATATGTCACTGCCATGTTAAGCAAAAGCATTTCCAAAAGCTTCATTTTCTCTTGATGTACTGCTGGAAGTGACATTTTAATACAAGGCTGTTGATTCTAAATAGGAGCAGGTTTAATCTTGGTTCCAGTTTTCAGCTAGATTAATTGTAGTGGAAAACAGACTCCACTCACAGTCCTGGACAGCAAATTGCTTTGCATAGGGCCCCCTCTCTTCTTTTAAGTCATACTGTGAGTGTACTTCTCCTTGACTATTGTCTTTAAATAGAGATTTGGGCAGCTTCCAGTTTACTGGTCACTTGAGAAAGAGTGTGCCATCAATAATGGAAAGATCAGTTTAACACTTGTGAGGAAGAGACAGTTTATAAGATTCCCTCCCCCCTCCCCCCCCCCAACTTTTCCTTTACTAGGTTTTGGGGGGTTTAGAAGTATCTTTCTTTGCTTTAGTTCCTGCTACTGAGTCTTGAACTGGTCTGGGAAGTGAAACCTTCTTGTAATTCCAGGGAAGCAAAAGAAGATAGCAGGAGAATTGCCTGTTCTCCTTAGCAGCACTTATGGCTGTTTGTTTCCACACATCCCCTGTGGTTTGTCATGCCTTCCATTGTCCTAATGCAGCTAGCAGTGGGACTGAGCTGGAAGACAGACCTGATCTGAGTGTTAAAATAACCCCTTCTATGTTTATTGTGGCTTGCTTGTGCTTTATTCCATTTTAAATCCTGACCATGATTGTAGTCTGCTTTGTCATGCAACTATCTTAAGTGAGAAGATGCTATTCCAGGATGTGGGAACAGAAGTAAAAGGTTGGATGAAAAAGAGAGTGGCAGCTTCTGGAACTCATTTGTAGCTGAAGACAACACTTGGGTAATGAGGCCATAAGAAAGATTGTATGCTACTTTATTTCTGTGGTCTGCAAGCCCTGAGGCCTTAAGTCTGATCTTAGAATTTTACTGATATATATTGTGCTTCACATTTATTTGCTAATTCTGCTAATGTGCTAACAAGATCTTCAGATGGGGAACTAACTCTTCTACTGTGTGGCACAGTTTTCAGAAGGAGTTTGTGACATTAGAGGTTCAATTTATTACTCTGTTAGCACAATCTGTCATTGCCTTCTCAGAGTCTTGAGTGTATGCAGATGTTTGATGACTGAGCAGACTTGCATCTCTGTGAGCAGTCAGCCTCTGGTTTCCAAAGTGGAAATGCAGCCTGAAAGAACATCTTTACAAGGATTTTGGCCCAAGCTAAGCTCCTAGGCCATGCTTTCATTACCAGTATTCTCTCCCCAGGCCTCCACATCTATGTCATTCCAAGTCCATGCCACAGTTAGTGGGAAAGATGCTGTTGTACTGGAGAGGAGGCCTTCTGCACTGGTGTGTCTTGTCTGCTCTGTGGCCAAGCCACCCACTTGGTGTCAGGCTTCTGGTTCTGTTGGTAGAAGGTGGTGGTGGTCAGCATGATGGTGGTAGTGTGGTATATCACTGTGGATTGTGAGTCAAAGCTCTCTTCATGATCATCCCTAATGCATAGGCAAAAAAACAGTGTATCCTAAGGACTCCAGAACCTCTGGGACAGTTATTGTGTTTGGCTACATAACATTTGGAAGAAAAATTATTTTTTGAAGCTTATATGCTTGAATTACTTTTGGTTTTTTCTTGATTAATGGAAGTTCTTCCTCTTAAAGAGGAATGAAAACATGTCTGAAAGGGTAAAAGTGAGTGTGAAAAGCATGCAGGGGTTTACTGTGTGACCAGAGAGGAACACTGCCAAGTAAGTCACAAGTGGAGTTAGTAAACTTACCTGCTGGAAATGACATCTTGAATGTCTCATGTCTTCTCTAGGGAGCTGTCAGACCTTTCACTGGAACTCTGGAGTGATTAAAAGTTGTCTTTTTTTTTTTAAGTTGTTTCTATCTAACATAGATATAGTAGCCTTTTCAGGGAACAAGTTGGTGAGCAGGTTTGAGGTTATCCTTTGCTTGTCAGTATAACTGTAGGCTGTTTGGTCAGAGACTCTTGGTACCTGCCATGCTATGATATTTCTGTGGGGTCCTGCAGGAGACTTGAGTGGTGCAAGTTTCATTTTGTACAAGCCTGAACAATGATGAAATGTCTGGGACAGGAGTGTTTGTGGGGTGCTTTGGGTAGACTTTCTGGAGGAGGTTAAGCCAGGGGCACTTTACCAGGAGTTTGGAATAATTAGAACTACATGGATTTCAGTGTTTTAGGTGAATGGAAATACAAAAGTGGGGGGAAAAAACCCAACAACATCAAATAAGTCAAAAATTAACTTGACCTTTTAAAAGAAATGTTATGATTTTGGAGCTAATCTTGTTTCAATACAAAAAATGAGGGCAGGAAGGTGGGTTCCAAAGTGGCTCCAAATGGGCAATAGGCAGTGTCAGTGTTTCAATGCTGACATCCAGCTGATCACAGGTCAGTGCTGATGCCTGGCAGCAATAAAGGACACAAAACTTCTTGCTTTGCTTGCTCTCTCCCACTTTGATAAAGCAAGCAATGTGCTTCAAATGCTGCAGTCATGTGGGATTATAGCATGTTTCAAATAAGGATTGTCTTTCCCAAAATGTGTTTACTGGTTCATTTCAGGTTACCTTGGTTTTGAGGATTCTTTTCAAGGATAGAGGCAGAGTGCTCAGAATGACAAATGTTCCTGTCCAGGGACTGTCAGGGTTTTTTTACAGGCTCTTTTTTTCCCCCTTTTTCCTTACAGCACTTTCAAAAGGGAAGTGTGATCCAGTAAAATGGGATTATTTTGATTTTTTGCTTTGGTGTTTTGTGTTTTGGGTTTTTTTTTTTTAATCTGAGATGCAATTTCTCACTGATTTCTCTGGTGACAAAGCCAGTTTAAGAGGTGACAACCCTGCTTTCTGCTTCTCTCATGCTGTTAAAAACAGTGCCAACAGATTGATTTCTTGGACTGTCTTTTAGACACAGTACAGTGAAATGAATTTTAAAACAAAAACCTGGGGTTTATTTTCCCCACTCTGATCATGTCTGTAATGCATTTTACAAGTGGTCCTGTGTGTGTGCCAGAAGAGGAAATGGTTAACTGTGGCCTGAGGAGAGGAGGCTAAGGCTAACAATTTATTAGTCAGCTTTGCTAGACAAGACTGGAGTGAAGCTGTGCCTTGTGTAAACTTAAAAGGTAGAATTCTGCCCTGATGAAAATCAATGGAAAAGGCTGTGCTGGTGCCAAAGTGCAAGGTTTCTTTAATTAATGTTTTGCTATAAAACAGAAGGGTTAGAAGAAGTTGTTGCTTTTTTTGATAGTGTATTTTGAAGTTTTTCTTGTCAAGTATTGAAGTGCTTCAAGCTGTAGCCAGGAAAAAAAACCAAACAAGCATGTTTCATATTGCTCTCTTATCGACCTTCTCCCTCTCTACAACTACCTGAAAGGATGGTGGAGGGAGGTGGGGATCAGTCTTTTCCCCCAAATGACAAGAGGATATGGCCTCAAGTTGCACCAGGGAAGGTTTAGGTTGAATACTGGGAAAAATTTCTTCCCTGAAAGGGTTGTCAAGCCCTGGAACAGGCTGCCCAGGAAGGTGGTGGAGTCACCATCCCTGGAGGGATTGAAAAGACATGAGGTGTGGCACAAAGGGACATGATTTAGTGGTGACTTGGCAGGGTTAGGTTAACAGTTGGACTCAGTGATGTTGGAGGTCTTTTCCAACTTAAATGGTTCTATGATTCTGTGATATTTCATTCCAGTCTTAAGATCTGAGGTGGCTTAGGAAAGTGGAAATGCTACAGGCTCATACACTTGCTCTTGTACAGGCTTTCTGATTTTGTCCTTGTGGTTCTGCTGGATTGTCTCTCTGGACCACATGACAAATCACACAGACAATATTCTGTCTTCCCATAACTAGGGTGACTATCTTCTCAGCTGGAGAAAAGGTACTATTTTCAAACCCCTTTTGCTTGAATGAAACATCTGCCAATAGCTTTAAGATAGGGTTGCATGAAATCACTTACTTTTCAAATGCTGAAGTTAAGAGTTAAGACACGAAATAGTACCAAATGGGGATATAAATAGAAGTAGCAGTTAATATTTTGTCAACACAGCCTTTTGGGTTTGAGTTGATTTTTTCTTTTGGTTGGTTGGGGTTCTTTTAATTAGTTATTTAAGGCCTTTTAGGTGCAGTTTTCAGTATCTGTGAGCTAGGTCATACAGTTTGATAGTGAAGTTAAGACTTGGTGATGCTTCTGAGGGGCATGGATGTTACAGGAGGGGCTCTAGAAAAACCCTGCTAGAGCACTCAAATCAGGTGGAGCCTGAACTCTTCTGGCTTTTCTGCAAGAAATTAGAGGAGAAATTCTCTTTGTGAGTACCAGTGTTGTATCTGTCAAGTATGGGCCACACTGCCCCAGAGGGGACCTCTTACCTGCTGCTTGATGAGACTAAGTGGGGGAATCTTCAGTCCTCATTTATTTATCAACAGATCTTTTTATCCCCCAAAAAGTGAATACAGAAACAATCTTTTCTGTATTATTCATTGTTAATATAAGCTGTGGCAGGCATATGACACAGACAGAGTGTTCTTTGTTTCTCCTAGTAATCAGCCCTTTATCAAATGCCAGCTCTTACCTTCCTAGTGCTCCAGCAATGGCAGTCAGCACAAGAACAATGTATGTTGAACTCTACTTCTTAAGCCATCATCTTTGCCAGCCTGTTAGACACAATTTTATTTAAATGCTTTGAATGCTCTGGGTGTGCAGTTTGCAAAGTCTCATCTTGTGTTAGATCTCAATACCTTGTGCTTGAACTCCCTCTATATTATCTCCCAAATCCATTCTGCTCTGGAGCACATGAACAGATAGGTGTGAGTGTTCCCTTCATCCTGTTACTGTTAACTTCTGTGCCTCCTCAGGGATTTTTGTTTAAAATCCAGTAAAAAAACTCCAACAAATGCAAGCAAACCTTCTCATATATCTATCTGTCTCTTGACTTTCTTTGCAGCCCTCTGGGATTTTTTACTATCTGTCTCATAAACCAGGTTATAGACTTTGGAGGAAGAGACTGCCTGATAAATACATACACACATTGGCTTGTCTAACCATTTAGCATTACTGTAAAACAAATAATGCAGATAACTCTGTTCTAGTGCAGAGAGTCCCCTGTTAATTAGTAGGTAAGCACTTATGTCTTCCTTTTATGCTTTTGTTTCTCCTGTATGTGTGTATGAAGGTTGCATACAGATGAAATAGGAGACTGATTAACTGGCAGTGTAGAAGTATCAGTGAAACCAGCTTCTCTGGCTGGTTGACAACCATTTGCATATTAAACTGAACAAAAAGGAGAGGTGCTCTTTAGTCTGTTTCAGTCACAGCAGCCTAATGAATTGTCCATAGCTGTGGAAGTTATTAAACATAATTTGTGCTTGTATTTTTAAAATGAGGTTTTTGTACTCCTTTTAAAGAGAATCTGTTGGTGCTTTGCTGTCAAAAGGAGGATTTATGTTTTCACTGTGCCATTAAATAATTAGAGATTGTGGGGTTGGTTTTTTTTCAAATCTACTTGGATAATATTCCATTCATTACACAGCTAATATTTGAGGTGAGAGAGAGTGTTAAAATTGTGTACAAGAGCAGCATTTAAGAAACCCCATTTGTTCCTTTAATTAACATTTAACTGCCTGTGTTCTTTCCATTTGCAATCAAGGCAACGTTTAAGAAAGGACTGTGTTCAAATATGCCATTTCATAGTGGAAAGCCAGAGTTTGCCAGGGCAAAGGGCAAGGTCATCAATTTGTATTCTCCAAATGTGACATATATTGCATAAAGAGGATTTGATCAAACCTTTTTAATGTACTTTGTTCAAGAGGTTGAAAGGAATACTGCTATAATTGTCTACACTGGATTGGCATAAGAAGGACAGATGGCTACTAGAGAACTCTTCACAGGTTTTCCCTTCATAGGATTGCAAGTATGTGATAAGTGAAATCTTGGGTTTGGGTGGGATTGCACTGATGTCAGTGAGAGAAACACACATCCATCCATCTACAGAATTTCCCCTCATCCAGATGCACTAATGTGGGTGGAACTAATTGATACTCTTAATTTACATCCTGGGTGGGGGGTGTTGTTATGGTTTGGGGGGGGAGGGGTTTTGTTTGGTTGGGGTTTTTTCCCCCCTTTAAACAAGTCATTACTGTCCTTAATTTTCAGATTGAGTGTGTCCCAAACAAATCAAATACAGATTTGACTGTATTCTATGTATCTTGCTTCCCATGGATGGTCATAGAGTTGCAGGAAAGTGGCATTGATTCACAAAGTCATTTTTGAGAATTGTGGTGGTTCCTATCTTCTGCCTTGTCTGTAAACATGAGCTGGATAGTTAGGTTTCCAGGCAGATTCAGCAATGGAACATGATTTTATGTTAATGAATTTTACTTTTCTAAGTTTTCCCCACATCTTTATGTGGGTGAATGCATTTGCATTTACTCTGTCTGTGTGTTTCCTGGTCATCTGAGATGCTAGAGTATTTTGCTGTGCCTGAAAATCTTTCCCTGTTGAATACTTCAGCATTCCACTGGGTATCAGATTTTGTTCAACAATTTATTTTTGTCTGTCCTCTTTGTCCAAAAGAATAAATATCATGTTGCAGGAAAATCTGATCCATTTTGCTAGCAGATCTGTAATACTGAAATGCATCATTTGGCAGGAGCTTGGGGCTATTCTCCTAGCTGTTGGACATTTTACATCCCTCAGCTACCAGCAGTACATCTTGATTCATTAGAAAACAGGGACTGGGTAGGCTTTGTTTTCCTCTGTAGCCTGGAAATGTTCACTTAGAAGGTGAGCAGTGCCCATGATGGTTCCTGAGCTGTCTGGTTAAGAACCTGAGGCAGCAGAAAGCATCCAGTTGTTAAAAGAAATGATCTATCTCCAGTAATAATCAGCCTGACCAAGTGCTCTTGGAGGTTGGAGCTGCAGATGTGTTCACCAAGGCTTGGACTGTGGAGGTATTCATTTCAAGATGCCTTGCCTGAGTTACTCAGAAGATATTTTCAGTGAAAAGGGAGGGGGTTTTGTGCCATTTTGGCCTTTTAGCCTGTTTTTTGAACTCTGTTCTTTCATAGCTCTGTCTGCAGATTATTAGGGAGCTTTCTGTTGGATCCATTATTCTTCAAAAATTTCATTGTACAGTGTAATTAATCTGTCTTAATTTATAAATTCTCCTGGTGTATAAGTAAGAATAGATTCTGTGGCTGCTTGGCTGTATGATGAGTCTGGGTGGGAACAAAGAATATATGATTTTGATGAAAATAAGTTTATAGGATGACTGAAACTGTACTGCAGCAAACTGCTTCCTAGCTACTGCTGTGGGTGTTCTATTGAAACAGTAGAGCCCTGGTATCTCAGTGGCTCTCACACCAAATGGAAAGCATCCCTTTGAATGCAATTCTTCAGAAAGAAACAAGGCACAGCTCTAATACCTGGTTCAAGATGGACATCAGGAGAACTTGATTTGCTGCTTGGCTAGGACTGTCATTCACTGAAGAGGTCATTCTCTTCAGGAAGCTGCTCCAAAGTTTGGCTTTTGGGATAAGGAACAGCCTGCAACTGGTTGGGTAAAGGTATATATGTAGCCTGTCCTTCCTCTGCTTTTTCCCTTTGTTGCTTTGAGTATATCCCTTCTGAAAATTTCAGCAGTATATCTTGATTTTGCAAATAACCTCTGTGCAGAACAGTATCTTGCATGTAACTTCAATTATACCTTCAAAAAAAAGGAGTCCCAAGATGCCTGTGTGGGCTTACAGAAGTGCCAGTGTGCATTGTTTGACAGCTTTATCTCCTAAGGTTAAAAATATGGGGGGGTTTCTTTTGTGTGTTAGGGGTTTTTTAATGTAGCTATTGATAGAAAAGGGGAATACAAATGTAACAAAGAATAACTGAACAGGCTCTTTGAATCTCACTTCACAACAAACATCAAAGAAACATGCAGTGCCACCTGTTAAGGTGCTATGAAGGGTTAGCAAGCCTGCACTGTTCTCTACTAAATGATTTTGCTCTTTTAAATCAAAGTGAACCAGTTCAGAGATGGGTTTCTATCAATAGGTGGATCTTCTTTTAATTGCATTACTTCTGACATTCTTCTTAGTGGTGTTGGGGTGGGAAGATGCCTTTCAGTGTCATGCTCATTTAGTCTTTCTGGGGCACTGTAAGCAAGCTGAGTTAATAGTTGTGGGGCTTTTTTTTCATCTAGGAGTCCCAAAACCCAGGAAATAATTAAGAACAGTGCTTATTAAAAGTCACTGCTGATCCTTTTGGTAGCATTCACCTATGTTTCTTGTGTCTTCTTTAGAGAAGGAGGGAAAGAGGATGTCTTCTATGACTCATGCCAACATAAAGTTTCTTTATTCTGCACATTCTTTAGTTCAAAGACAACTGCATACAGGTGAAATGGGACCCCATGGAATGAATTGTGTATTTTATTCCTTTTTTAGGTGCAGACATTCTTTTCAGCTGGTTTTAGCAGTGTAGAATTCCTCCATATACTGTTAGTCTATGTCTAAATGTAGCTAGATAAAAATATTTCTACATATCTTTCTGTAATTTTTAGAGCAAACCCCTCAGAGGTTATGCACTGTGCAAGTGCAAGTTTACAGCAGCAAAACTGTTAATTTGCCTGACTAGAAATATTAACCATACTACATCAAATAACTGCCAGGAACAATTCCCCACCATTCCTTGTGACTTCATTTTAATTGATTTTTTTTTTTCAACTTCCAGCTTCTGAGATTTTGTTTACTCTGACAGAATGTTTATTAAATGTGTAAAAAGAAAATTGTTTTGGAAATTGTTTCTGAGAGTGTTTTTTATCTTCCATAAACTGGTAGCTCGTTTAACATTTTCCATCTACCTTTGTTTTCCACCCTGAGCTCTGCCTCATTTGTTTCCTTATTGGATTTGGTGATTAAATACTCATCAGGTGCTGGTCTGATCAGCTCTGCATATTGCTTGCTTTTTGACATTGTTCCTGTGCAGCCTGAGGACAGGGTTGTGTATGCAGTTATCAACAGTCAGGGTGTGTTTGGTGGGACCATTTCATCTGCTTTCCACATGATGATGAGCTGGATGATGAAGATTTGTGAACCTGATCATTGACATAGACCTCTGGGTGACAGCAGAAATAAATGACAGTGGATGCTCCAGAAGGGCTGTTGGTTGCTTGCTTTACACTGCAGAGCTGTAGTTTGTGTTCAGACCTCTGGTGCTAAACAGAATATTGGTAAATGTTTTTCTGAAGATTTTTTTCCTGTCTTCTCCTCTTTTTTTTTTTTTTCTTTAAGGTGCTATATATTTGATCATAATCCTGTAGAGTCTGTCATGTACTGCTGTGCAGATTCATGAAGGAACATGGAATTTACATATAAATCTACGTGGTTATTTTCTCTTTGAAACACAGAGAGCACTTATCCAAGTGTAAGTAATCCTCCTGTTCATGCTACCTCTGAATGGTTTGAACAAATCAGGGTAGTAAAGGAAATCCTCTCAGGGTTTAGACTGCTTCAATTGGAACACCAGTCTGTTTGCTGGGAGATATTGTAATATTTTATTGCTGCTTGAAACAATTCTTTCTGAGTAGCCAAATCCTGCAAAATCACTTGAAGCTTACCAGGGAACAAGAGACATCTTGAAAACTGGTTGCTGTGTGTAGTTCCAGTGATGGAAACCATGGGGAAGTCATAACTTTTGTTAGACAGGTACAGTTGGTGACAGGGCTAACTTCAGCACTCCACGATTCAAATTCAGTCCTGTTCTAAAGCTGGTGGAATCAGTGTGTTTACAGTGTAAAGCTGGAACATCACAACAGTGAAACACATTCTCATTTGTTTGCTGTAGCTGCATTTGAGTGGTGCCTACTGACTCCAGTGAGAGCCCTGGATAGTAATTCCAGGGCTGGATTTGTCTTTTGTTTACCTCTGTTTCTGAAGTACATTCTAAATGAACTGAACAGTTAATTCTGTGAAGTGTTGGTTCTTCCAAGGGCAATTTAAATCTCTCTGTTGTTGTCTTGGGGACAGTAATGCTGGTCTGATAACAGTAAGTTCAAGCATACTTCTTGATACACTGAGACTTTTAACAGGTATTTACAGCATTTGAGGTAATGAATATATAGTTTGGGAATACAGTTGCCATTTTAAGTAGCCATTAGTAGCTTTCTGCATGCTCTACCAAGTCATGTTAGTTAAAACTTTGATTCAAAGTAACTAATTTGATTTCAATGGGAGTTTCACTCCTAAGTCCCTTATTCTTTTTTTATTCTTTTTTAAAGGTTTTTTTAATGCTTCTAGGCACCTCTGTCTATCCTTAGTGAACTAAGTAGCTTGAAAAAAATTCAGGTAGTGGAAGTTGTGCATCTAAGCCTCTTGATCCTTGATAATCTGAGGAGGTAGATGTGATCATGATGAGAATCAGTTCACTTCATTTCGAAGTACTTGAATCTGTGGCAGGTGTTCAGAGGCATTCCCTGGGTCTTGCTCCCAGCTGCTGCTGATATATATATATATATATAAAAAATATATAGATTTTTTCAATTGGTTCTGTAATGTAAGGACAGGTATCAGAATACAATATCCATCTTTTGGTAAGTGACCTGATGAGATGAGTGTTCATCACTATGTGTAAACACAGGAGTGCTTTTCTTAGTCAAGAAGGCAGCAGCTGTGGGCATACAGAATAGAGGAATATTAGGCACCTCTCTCATTTTACTGACATGTTATGTGGAAGCTGCAGACTTACACTTGGAGATGATGGCATTTTATTGAGCACAACTTCAGATTCAGGAAACTCATTGCTACTCTAGTGGCACTGTAGGCACTTGAACAGTTGTGGCCCTTCCCTTTTGTCACTTTTGGTAATTTTATTCTTTTTCTTACTTTGTTTCTTCCTTTTAGACTTTACTCATGCTGTGTTGTTTAGAAAATGCATAAATGCTGGGCAATTAGGCCATTTTTCTCTGAAGACCTGTGCATGCACATACACTGCAGAATGCTGCCCAGAATGGAGCTCTGTACTTAGGTCTGCATGCCCAGAGCGTGTTAGACTAGCTGGGCTCAGCTTGCCTAGCGTCCTAGTTGGCTGGTTGTTCTGACTCAGGCAAAACACTTGCTACAGACTAGGACTGGAAACTTCTAGAACTTCAGCTTTACAGTTGGACTTGATGATCTTAATGGTCTTAAAGGTCTTTTCCAACCTAAATGATTCTATGGTTAGGGGTCTTCTGTATACTGTGAGGAGGTGCATATACACCATCTAACTTCAGTGCCCAAGTTACATTTCTGATGGGGTTTAAATCCAAAGCCCTCTTAACCTGTGTATTTGTCTTAATGTTAAAAGGTCAAATATGCTGCCCTGCCAACACACTGTTAAATAGGCACAATTCTACCATAATACAAATTGATAATAATTCATCTTGCACATGAATTATTAGACCTGCAGAAATAAGCTCACATTAATTTGCATGTTTTCTGTAGTTTGGGCAGCTTTTCAAATTGTTCTGATTTCTTAATTTCTCTGCACAGTTGTGTTTCATAGTTAGTTTCCTGAAAACTATTTGTTTCATACTTAATTTCCTGAAAACTATTTCCCTCATTTTGTTGGAGTGGGGGAAAAAAAAATCTTAGCCATGGTAACCACAATAAACATGTTTGTAGGGCGGAGGGTGAAAGTTCTTCTGAATGAAGGTTGCGTCATTAGCTGTCAGGGCTGCAGAAGATGAGTAGTTAACTGAGTAAGTAACGTGGAACATTTCTTACCATTAAGCCTTCAAACTCTTACTCAGCTGTCAACACATGGGCACTTTCTGGAGCCAAATTCTCTCATGCTGTGCACTGCCTGCAGCTCGCCTGAAGCTCAACTTTGACTAAAAGTGTTGATTTCGCTTCTTTTCGCCTTGTTCTCATTTAGCGTTAAAACCTGCTCAGAGTCTGCCTTTTATTCTGTAAAGTACACATGCATGTGTCATCCCTCGCACCCTTCTGATGTGGAGTTAAAGCACTCAAAAGAGATGCTAGTAATCTTCCTGAATAATTGATTAGAAAGGAGTCTGGCAGTGTTAATTGTGAGGTGCAGCTGAGTGAATGCCAAAACAAAAGCTCTTCGAAATGTTGCCGAAACCCTTGTAAAGTCTTTAGCATTGAGCAACAGGGTCAGTGCACCGAGGTGGAATTTAAAGGAGGGCTTTGAATCTAATGGATTTTGACTTCCCTTTGTCATGTGCCTCAGTGCATCATTGATTGAGGACTCATTTGTTAAATCAGCTGTAGGTTTGGCCATTTGTCAGAGCACAGACACTTACTGCAGCCTTTTTCCCTTTAAACACAGGTTTCTTGTCTTACTAAATCACAGGCGTAAATGAGGTTTTATCTGAGGTGATCAATTTTTCAAGCTGAGAGTCATGTGAAGATGGTCACAAGGAAACACATTTGTAAGCTTTTATTTTCTTAACTAGTAGAAGAAAAGGGAAAGTCCTGGATACATTTGAGCTGAAACATCGATAATTCATGTCTTTAAATGCAGCTCCCAGCAAAATGCTCAGAACTGATTTTGTTTGGAAAGCTCTAAATGGTGTGCATTGAAAGAGTAGTTCAAGGGAAGCAGTGTTCAGTCAGTTCTGGGAGAAAGGAGCAGGGGAAAGCTGAGGGTTAAGGAACAAGCAGGGTACTGTACGTTTGCAGCGGTGAGAGATGCTCTCTGATTAGTGGAAAGGCTAATTACCTGGAGTATGGAGGAGCACTGTAGGTGCCATGCATACCTGATTAGAGTTCTGACAGCAGGGCAGAAGAAAGAAGACCTTGAGAGTGTGCCAAAAATATCCCTTTATGTAAGCAGATGCTATTACCCTTGGAAGAGAATAGTCACTTACCCAGAATGATTATTGCTCCTAGGAATAAGTATTCTATGGATGGGCTATCAACTTCTGAGAAATGTACATGTGCAGTATTAATACAGCAATTACATGTGAAATCTGGAAATACTTATCTTGGTGCTCTCTGCTTGCTGGATAAATCACAGAATCAGATTTATTTGCCAATTGTCATTGCAGCTCAGGGTCTCTGAGTAGTCAGCAGTTGTGAGGAACTGAAGACAAGCTAGTGTTTGTAGGTTTTTTCATTGATGATAGTAGTAATGAAGTTAGATATTATAGTGAGATAGGAAGAAAATATTTCTTGTCTCATTCTTAAGCAACAGTTCTTTAAAAATGATGTATCTGTGACAAAAGAAAAGTTGTGCACCTCAGTGTCCTGGCTGGGCATAGGCTTAAATGTTAGGTACACTTGGATGTCAGCTGTTTGGAGGATTATGCTTTTAATCTTTTTGGAAAAGATTTTGAGAAGTGGGGGGGGGCGGGAAGGAAAGAAAAGAGAGGAACAGGAAGGAAAGAGCCCTGAGGGGACTGGAGAAGTGTCATGTTGACAGAAGAATTTAAAGCTTCTCAGTATGTGAGCTCAAGAGTGTGAGCAGCAGGTTGAGGGAGGTTCTCCTTTCCCTCTACTCTGCCCTGCTGGCCTACTACTGGGCCCCAGTTCTGGGCTCTCCAGTTCAAGAGAGACAAGGAGCTACTGGAGAGAGTCCAGCAGAGGCTACAAAGATGTTGAAGGGGCTGAAGCATCTCTGGGAGGAGGAAAGGCTGAGAGCACTGGGGCTGTTTAGCTTGGAGAAGAGCAGACTGAGAAGGGATCTGCTCAATGCTCATTGATAGGTAAAGGGCAAGGGTCAAGAGGATGGGGCCAGACTCTCTTCAGTGGTGAGAAATGACAGGACAAGGGGCAACGGGCACAGAGTACAGGAAGTTCCAGGTAACTGTAAGGATAAACAACTTTCCTGTGAGGATGTTGGAGCCCTGGCCCAGGCTGACCAGAGAGGTTGTGGAGTCTTCTTCCCTAGAGACATTCAAAATCTGACTGGATGTGATTCTGGACAAACAGAGCTAGGTGAGTGACCCTGCTTTAGCAGGGGAGTTGGGCTAGATGATCCCTAGAGGTCCCTGCAAACACTTGCCATGCTGGGACTCTGTGATAGTGCAGAGTTATGAAGCACTGTAACTGCCTAGGTATAATTAAAGAAGGATGAAGAAAGAATCTTCAGCTCTGACACCAACTCTCTTTTAAAACAAGCCTTTCTGCAAGGTGCAGAATGCCTTTCTTTCTCTGGGAGGAGCTGTAAACCTTCAGCACCTTCAGGCTTGGGTCCATACTGAGCAGCACTGTATATTTACCAGAGTTACTGGGGAGTGGAATGATAGTGCATTTTCTTGTGTCATGGTGAATCATGATAAGAAATTTAATTGTGACCATGACTTGCTAAAGGTGTTGTGTTTTGCTGGCAAGCACACTGCAGTGACACCTGCTAACATGGCAAGGGCTGTTGTCTCCCCTAGCAGAGCCTCTTGCTCTTAGAGCCACTCTACAGGTAGCTTGCAACTTAAGCTGCTCTTCTCACTTCTGCTACTGTCAGGTGCTTGGGGACAGTTTCCTTTCTTCTCTTTCTCTGGCTCCCTAGGCTCTATCAAAAGTGTGAATCTGAAACCAAACAAAATAAAGCTTCAGTCCACATCATTGCTCAGCCTTTACATGTACATTTTCCTGTTTTGAGTTCTTTAAAACTGCAGCTATCAGAAAGAATAAAATAGTGCATCACCTAGTAGAGTGCTGAAGTGATCATCCAAGCAATTTTCTTCTCCCTGAAGCCAGACAGCCAAAGCTTTTTATTCCTGACTGACTGAACTTCCTGTGTCTGTCTGTCTAGGTTGCTAGGCCATCTTGTTGTCATGATTTGTGATGTTAGAGGCTTTTGATTGTAGGCAAACCAGAAATGCTACTTTAAAGATAATATTTACATTTAAAAACCTTTTATGTAAGATATACCAAAAATAACCCAGCAGTTTTATATGCTTTTTTTTTTCCTTTTTTTTGTGGAAAGCTCTAGTAGACATCTGGCAAACTGATCCTGGAACTCTTTGGTTCATATACCTTTAAGTAAAACAGTGTGGTTAAAGAAGCCTTTTCAATTCCTCAGGTACCTTGCAGCTCATTTACAGAATTGATATTGGGAATAACCAGCCCAAGATATTGTTACTTTTAGCCTACAGATGTTGTTTTCTGCTCTGGGTATGTGAGCTAGGCTGGTGTCCTTTGTGCCTGATCCAGAAATGAGAGGGATAATGGCATTGTTGTCTTTTAATAGCAGGGCCTTGATTTGCCCACTGCAGTGTTAAGCAAACCTGCATTAGATGTATTTGCATTCCCAGTAATTGCTTTATAGGTAAAACAAACAGTTATGTGTAATTATAAATAAGCAAAGCAGTTATTTTTTTTACTGTATTGCCTGAGAGTATGCAGCAGAACTTGAAGTGGGGGGAATAGGAAAAGGAGTCTTTTTCACATGGAAATTACACTTAGAACAAAAAAGGCTATAATAAACTGCTAATGAGCAAACAGGTCCTCTCTGATCAAACATACTTTTCATACCTAGGCTGCCAGGAGCTGTTGTGTTTCTCATTTGTAAAGGTATCATCTGCAGAATGTGAGCAGAATCTATATTTAACACTCAAATGAGGCTATTTAACCCTTCCATGTTATGGGTATTAAAGCTGCCCTGTAGTAGGTAACCACTGGTTATTAACAGCTCCTACTGAGCTGGATGATGGGCTGGCTTTTGTCATTTTGAGGATGGTTACAGCTGGTAGAATGCAGTGATGTGTAATGCTAATTATGAGGGTGCAGATCTTGATTTCTCTTAGATCAACGAGTGCAAACAGTGCATCTGAGAACTCCTTTGAAAATCAGGTCAGGTGTTAATCTCAGGGTGGGTTAAGTCTTGCTGCTCTCTCCATAATTCCCATGTTCAGGGTAAAGGTAGTGTGTGTTTTACTTACTCTACAGCTTCTGTGGAGAAGTCCTGTCTGCCACCTACCAGTTTATGAGAAGTGTTAGGCACATGAAAGAGACACAAGCAAATCTCTTGCTGGTTAGCAAATCCTCAGTACAAGTGAAGAGTCTTAAGGATCTATCTTGTCCCTTCAGCTAATGAGGTTCTGTGAGTGTGTGTGGCATGTCATTTAACTGAGTAATTACAAGGGATTTCAGGATACAGAGGACTGAAGCCTTTGGAAACTTAAGTAGAAAAATGGTCTAACCCCATACTGGGAACTTCCAGCCTTGCAGTGTTTTTTTGGGAAGAGCTGAGGCAAAGCCTGAGGAACGGTCAGGGACCTTGGATTCCCTGAGGACAGAATAGACTGAGGACTCTTGCCCTGAAAAGGGGAAGGAAGATATTTTGGGTAATATCTTCTAACTGTTCCCTTGTTTCACCTCCTGTAAAGTAGGAAACACCTTCCAAATTCAGGCTGCCTTACCAGTTGAGGTCTCAGGAGCTCAAATCAAAAAAATTTTTTCTTGTGGGGGCGGTGAGGGAAGTGTTTTCTCTTCACTTGGTTCCAGTCTCTCATGCCAGCTCCTTTCCCTGCCTAGGCAGTCTCTGCTAGACTAGGACTGGTTTGTTTTCAGAAACAATTTTCCCCCTCTGGAAATATTCTGTTGTGTTACTGAATCAAAGATCCACATTTCAGGGCAGATGATTTAAATGCAAACCCAGTATTCATATCAGACAAGGGAAAAGCAGGCTCCTTCTGTTGGCAAGTTTGAGCAGCATAACCCATACAGGAAAGTGAAGTACAAAGTCAAGTTTTGTTTGCTGCCCTCCCTTCTTCTTTCTTTTCCTTTTCTTTTTTAACAGTTAATTCTTTAGCCTGCCTCTGCCTGGGTTTTTACCTTTCTCCAACTTCCCTGCCCCAGGACACCCAGAGTGCACTGATGTTACCACTCCCAGGTAAACCGTGCCATGCCATCTTTGTCAGAGGACACTCCAGAAACACTCTACTGCAGTGGGCATGGGCTTTGGTGCTTGTTGCTGTGCTCAGCCTCATGGCAGTGCCCTGCCTTTCACTGTGCTCAGCTGATGTGGGCAATGTTGGGCAGCCTGAGAGCCTTCCTAGGCAGCTCTCCTGTCTCCTTGCGAGGGCAGATGGTAGATGTGAGCTGGGCAGTATGGGCTTGTGGAGGTGAATTTCAGGGAGGTGAATTTTCCTGGACCTGCCAGCTCAAAATCAGTGTAGACAAAGCTCTTTTGATGTGACAGCACTGTAGATTCGACCAGTTTCCTGCCTGCTTCAAAGCAGTTGTCAGTTTCTTGAGCAGGTGGAAGGAGTGATTTTGGATGCTGTGCTGAGGGACAGGTTGCTTTAAGCACTGTGACTTGGTTGCTTTAAGTCATCTGTGACTTGAGTGATAGCATGCAGCTGAACAAATGCACTGTTCTTTTGTCTGGAATCTGAGATCTACATCTGTATCTAGTGAATAACATACAAAAAATGAACATCTTTGAAGCAGATGGTTTAAAAAAAAAGGAATAAATTACAAGATATTCCAAGACATGTATAGCATTGATAAGAACAACTGGGAGTTTGACCCATTCTGCTAAATAAGAACAAACCCCTGCATCTTGTTGCAGATGTGCATATTGAGCACATTAAAATGTGTATTAAGTAGATTGTCTACTCCAGGGGGTTAGCCAAAACAGCACAGAAGGTTGTTGCTGTCAACCTTGTGTTTGGACAGTAGGCTAGAAGAAGGGTGGCTTCCAAAACCACAAAAATCTATCAGTAGGAGAAAAGCAGCAGGTTTTACTGACTCTGTGGAGTTGGTGAAATGAATACTAATCAGTCTAGTCATC
This sequence comes from Galbula dea, assembly GCA_013399015.1. Taxonomy (NCBI): domain Eukaryota; kingdom Metazoa; phylum Chordata; class Aves; order Piciformes; family Galbulidae; genus Galbula; species Galbula dea. Next base: position 1,844,869 of record VWZX01001131.1, on the reverse strand, counting down.
CTCAAGTACATTTGGAATTAGAATTGAGAAACAACTTTTCTGCTACAAAATAATCTGGTAGCTCCTTAAACAGAATGAAGTTTCTTTTGTAGGTGAATGATCTTAATTGAATCAGTTAAAAAGAATCACATTTCTGTGGTTTGGGTTGTTTTTTTTTTTAACTTAAGTGTTCTACAGTGTGTACTTACAGTTTTTGGGGCAGTTATTTTATTAGCTGCCACAGAAAAGTAGTTTATGGTCCTTTCTTTTTATTCACAGCCATTAATAACCTATTCAACCCATGAAGATTCAGCAATTTATGCACAGTTCAAGTTCCACTGGATGCTAACTATAATATCCCATTCTAACCATTAAAAACAGTTATCACAAAATAACATTAGGTCAGGACACAGAGTAGGCTGTTTAGGTTTTTAAATGTTTAAACAGTAGGCTGTGTAAATTGTGTTATTGATTGCTGCTTTGTGAAGATTTTTCTCAGTTGTGTTTAAGCCATGTGATTTTGGCTTCTAGAAGAGTTGGCCTGGCCACATAATTAGAATTGAGATGTCTTGCTTTGGATAGCCAGTTGAATTATGTGTATGTACAGTTTCAGTTCTTACACAAATTATCTGGTTGCATTTTTGTGAAGGCAGGGCTGCATCTGCAGTTAGTCTTCCAAAGTGGAGAATATTTACTCAGCTACTACAGAAGTGAATATGGAAGTTAATGTTTTTGTTAATAAATTTGATTAATGTAGTGTGCAGAAAGTGAGAAAGGTTTGGGTTTACAGCTGTGTTTTAAATCAATTTAGTTTGTGTGTGTCCTGTAGACATTTTGTAGTCTGCCACCCACCCTACAGGGGGGTGGATTGGTCCTGTACCAGCTGGTGTGTTCTGTTTGTAAGATGTGAAGTAATCACACCTCTAAGACTACAGTCCTAATACCTGTGGAAAAGTGTTTTGAGAACACTGGAAGGAAAAAACAGATACAAGAACCACCTCTTTTTTTAAACATAGCCTAACTCATTTATTAGGAACTACCTGGGTTTTAATAATGCTGTTGCTTTCATTGACTATGTCTATATGTGTTTGCATGTTTCTTCTTCATGAACAATTTTATTGGAGACTGAACTTGCTGGATTCCTAGGAAAGCAAACCCATTGTTTTTCTCCCTCTGTTAAAACTATGGTATTTAACTCCTCTTGAGCTTGTATTCATTACCTTAAAATAGAAACAACCTCCCTACCCTGTGCTCAGAATCAACATTATTACTGAAATCCCAGGCCTAGGAGAATACTGGTTGCATTACAAGCAAATAATTTTCCATTCTGTGTGGTAGAAGAAACCGTCAATTAGCATGAGAGGGGTTACTCATATTACCCCTGTTTCAATACCCCTTCCTTTTGCTTGCCCTGTGTTTGCAAAAGAAGACACAATCATCTGGCAAAGCTGTGTTTTTGTTCCTTCTCAGGAATCCCTGACAAGCCACGACACAGGCTAGTGCTGTAGCTGTACATTGCTATTCATTATTGATGAGTTGGGGCCAGGCAGGCAGCAGAGAACCCAGGCAATCTCGATGAGCATCCTGGGGGCTGTGGGTACGCCTGCGCACACCCCAGCACACGGCTCTCTGGGCATCTTGCTTGGCTTTGGCCTTTGAAATATTCAGTTCTGAGAGGAAATCATATCTGGGAATAATAGTGGAAATGGATTGAATGAGGTGTGGGATTCACTTTAGTAAAACAGTTCAGGGCATTTAGACTGAAGGAAAAACAGAATGGAAGAGTCAGCTCACTCTCAAAGTAATTATTAATAGCTTAAGTTTCCAGCAGACCTGGAAGTGATCCTGCAGGGTCCTGAACATCACTTATCCCAGGGGAGTTGGAGAGTATTTCTTACCTTAACAGAGTTTAGTTAGCACCTTGGCTGAAGAGACATTTTCCTTACAAAGCTGTCTAATTTATCTATCACAATAATGACAGACAAACTCTGCTGTTGGTTTGCTTGGGGTGGTGGAGTAGGATGCTGTCTCATTTGATGGATATCACAGGCTAAACCCACAGTTTGGGTGAGTGTGAGAATCATGCCAGCACTTCAGGGATATGTTTTAAGTGGTATTTCTGAATAGTAGGTATCCAAGAGACCTTTGCAATGCTAAAAAAAGGGGTTTACTACTTCTGATTCATAATGAATTCTTACAGGTTCTTATTGGCACAACACTTCTGCCTGTTATGGGTTTTTTCCTTTCTTCCCTGTGTTCCCTGTGGGGTTGTGCAGTGTTTTATCCATGAACTGTTTGAGGTTCTTGACTTGAAGAAAAATGAAGGGGAGAGAAGGGAGATTATGAGGGATTAGGAAGGAGATTATTAGGGAGAAAAGTGAGGGAGATTATTTGAACATAACGTTTATGTTAACAAAGTGAAATGTGCTTTGGTTCATGTGCTGATGGTATGTTTATATAGAAACTGTTTTGCTTAAATAGTTTGGAGTTACAAGGAAAGCTGCAGAAAGAAGTAAGGAGAATGAGTTTCAGTCACTGCTTATTAACTGCTCATTTCTGTAGCGTTCGTCACAGCTTTTCTCTCGGGTTTCTGTAGGATTTCCTTTATGCTTGTGTTTTCTTTCATGCAGCTGATCATCACAGCAGGAGAAGTTAATTGCAGTTTAGTTAATTCAAAGCTTATTGTGTTACATTATTTTTTTAAACATCAAGTGGAATAAAACACTGAATGCTGGAGTCTGAGTAGGCTCAGCTCACAAGAAAGGACAGAAGAGGCTTGTAGGGACCTTGATCTGTCAGATCTCTGACTTCACTGTTTCAGTTCTGGTTTACAGGTAGAACCCTTTAAAGCAAGATGGGTGTAGAGCTTAAAAACTGCTTTCTCTTGTTCTGGGAAGGAGAGGTAAGAATCCATTCCAGTGCAAAAAGAAGCAGTTAGCTGTTCCAAAAAAGCAGGGTCAAGTCAAAGCAGAATGTTTGCTTAGTGTCTTCCTTCTCTTTCTGTGCTTCTGATTGCTCTTGTTGTGGCTCAGAACTCTTTAATGTGTTTCAAAATCAGATATATGGCTAATTTAACAGTATAACTTCTGGTTTAGGGTTTTTTCCCTGGAAGGTCCCACAGCACCATCTAGTGTGCCATCCTTTCCTGCTGCCCAGTGGTTTGGTGGTGCTGAGGCTGGCATCGTTTGCTAGTAATGTCTCCTTAGGAGTTAAAACTAGGATTTGCTGATTACTCAACATAGATCCAAACACAGGAGAAATTAGATCCCTTGTAACTTTCTTCTGTAAGAAAACAAGCTTATAAACCAGGTGGAAAACCAACTTTTCTTCTAAAATTCATATGTTACTCCATTTGTTTTCTACATATAAAACAAAGGTGAAATTGTGATGCATCTGTAACACTGCATTAACACCTTGCACCTAACATACACCCCAAAGCATGCAACTGAGTTTATCTCCTTATTACACATAAAACTCTTTATCAAGAAAGGGCCATGCTTACACCTGCAGAGAGCCTACTCTTCCAGGCCGTGCATCTTTCCTCCTCAGCCCCACTGAAGTCATGCTCTATGGTGTGGGAACTTACCTGCATTGGAGAAATTACAGCATTGTGTCAAAGGGATTTTTGCAAAGATGAGAGGATTGCTCTGAAAAAATGCATGGGTGCTGATGGTTGGGATGTTCCTTTCTCCCTTTTTTGCCTCTCCTAGGGAAGACCCCCACCTAATAGCAGTGTATAAATTCTGTTCCTGTGCTGACATACAGAATTAGAGTGATCTTGTTCTCTGCTGGCACCATCTGAGAAATAAATTTGAATTGGAACAGGCAATGGTTTAATGAGCTGGAATTAGGAAAAGAATTGTGTGTATGAGGAAGTTTTGAAAGGTTCTCACTGAGGTGGGCTGTAAAGGAGAGGAAGAAAGTCTTGAGGCCAGGAATGATGGTCAGCAAAAGCAATGTAGAGGAAATAGGAAGCCGTTGGAGCTCCAGGCTCGGCACTATCACAGTGTGCACTGGAGATGTTAACAAGGCTTGAACGTGTTGCACAAGAGACAGATGCACTGAAGAGATTAACACGAGTTGAATGTGTTGCATGAGAGAGACAAGAGAAAGTTGCAGGAAGGTGTTACAAGTTTGAGGGGGGAATGTGGCTTGATCCCGTTCCAGATAACGTGAGCAAAGGCCAGCCAAAACCTCCTGTGGTCACCCGCAGCACTGCGGGGCTGCGGCAGTCACAGGAGGTTGCAGCACTCGGGAAGTAGAGGCAGGAGCAGCACCTTCCCTCCCTCACCTATTGTAGGAGCTACTCCACACTCTGCCAGACAGCTCCCATCTAACTGAATTTCATGGAGTTATTCTTAAAATACTGCTACTGTAGGTTATGAGGTGTTGGAAGCACTCATTCCCAGCCTGGACTGGGACTTTGCTGTGTTTGTGCACTGTTCCAGATGCTGTTCCAGTGTCGCCTGTAAAGCCCCAAGAAGCTGTTGTAATTGCTTTAAAACTTTAGAGTACTTCCTACTGTGCTCTGAACTAGTCTTTTGCTGTGTAAAAAGAAAATTTGCAGTGTGTTGAAGATGCCCTCTGCTGGGAAGCCAGGCAAATGAGGCTTGTCTGGAGTGAAACCTTTCTGAAATACTCTTTCATGCTCTTGGCTTAACTCTCAACCCGACACTGGTCTCTCAACCTTACTGCAAAAATGCTGTCTCCTTTTGGTTTTACCCTTTACACTCAATCTGTGACAAGTGTTGTAGTGTTACTCCCAGTTCAGAGCACTTGATTGCTTAGTTTCTAGGTTCTGTTGTGATGAAGAATCACACCCTGTCTGCTTGCATTCCTTTTGATTCCATTTTGATTTCATACTCGTGTAAAAGGTGTGGGAGGGGAACATCTGCAATTAGTTATTATTAACATATAGTGGGAATGCTTTTGCTTTCTACTATTATCTGATGCTCATATGCTTTTTAATGAGGATTTTTTTTGTGTGTTCTTTTTATGGTTGGTTGGAGTGTTCTAGTTTTTGGTGGTGGTGGTTTTGATCTTTAAATTTCCCTTCCCCCAGTAGAGGCCACTAAGTTGACACAACAGAACAAAGGTTGTACAATGTCTGGAACTACTCACAAACTACTGTGCATAATCTCACAGTTGGGTATGAAATCTGGTTTATTTTGTCCCCTCTTGCAAAAGCCATTTTGACATAGTGCTTCTAATTTTACAGGTTTGTTATTAAAATCCACTTTTGGCCTAATTGGAAGAGTTGCAGCTATTGTTATGGTACTTATTTATAATTATAGTTGAACTAGGGTCCTGTAGAATTGTATTTTTTGCTTTATATTATAGTTCACTGCCTTGGTGTTGTACAGTGTGTATGAATTTAACACAAATGTGTGAATTTAACTTCATGCTCTTTTTAATATCATATCAGATTTTCTTATCATTTATTCTGGGTGTATTTAGCATCCTAAAAAGCCTATAAGCCTTTGTTCTTCCCAGCATTCAGATCAGTCTTTTGATATAAAACAGGTCAATAAAGAGCTAAATGAAATATTTTCTTTTAAAATCCTACAGTTGCAGAAGCTTTCCCAGAACCAGCAATGTCACTGGAGTAGCCACTGAAGTGGGATGTGTGATAGGAGACTTTTAAAGGCCTGTGTTTTGCACCTGAAATGATTTTGAAATTCATTAAATAGGAAAACAAAAGGCAAGTGGTTATTTGGCATCAGGAGCTTCTGTGATGTCTGAGAGGGCAACACAAGGATGTTGAAGTTGCATCATGGGATAATGACTGAAATTAGAAACACACTAGAAAGTGAGTTCTAACTTAATCTCTGAGATTGCAAAAGATGAAGCCAAGCACTTAAGTCATTTACATGGACATGAAGTTTGAAAGGGGGAAAAACACATGATTTCTTGTGGAAATCTACTTCAACATCTCATTTGGCCAAAAGTTGTCATTCCAGTGTTGTCAATGAACAGCATAGTTGATACAGCCATGCTTACACAAGTATGGAAACTTGTTTAAACAACCCAGAGAAAGGTTGCCCCAGATAGGCTCCTTGCAGCCACTTGATCTAAATACTAATGCACTGAAATGTTTCCCAAATAATTTCAGTTACAGACTTGAAGTCATCATGTTAAAATGGTTTAGTACTCAAAAACTGAGAGATGAAAACTTCACAGCTGTCTATGAACCCTGTTATCAGAGCCTCTTCTTTTATGACTCCCCTTCATTCAGTGCATACTGCTGGCTTGACAACAGCTTGCCTAGTCTCAGCCTGACTTTTAGTAGTTTTTGCACCTGTGGTATGAAACCAAGTCAGAATATTTAGTGCAGGGATTTTTATCTTGTTCTGTGGTGTCTGTCAAGAGGCTCTGCATAGTTCCAGGAAAGGCAAGTGGGGACAGGTGGAATAAGGGAGAAGGCAAAGAGTTTCTGAGGATTTAGGCTGGCTTTCCAGATATGTGAAAGCCCTGTTGCAGCAGTAGGAGTCATTCTTCATATGGTGTCTAAAATTAAGATTGCTGCAAAGCAGTTTGGCATGGGACTATAAATCAGTCTTTTCAAAGGATGCATGATGTGGTATCAGAGCTAATAAGCAACGTGTTACACAGAAGCTGTGGATCTGTGACCAGCCTGAAGGGTGAGGGTAGGGAGAAGTCTTGAACACTTGAGTAGACATTGAGTGCTGTCATGGTCCTTACAGTCTCTTCAAAACACTGAACAATAAGCTTTTTGACTCTCAGGAGAGCCCACTTTTCCTTTGTGATGGGGAGCATGCTGAAGTGTTCTGCTTGCTCTTTTCCAGAAAATGCTAGTGGCTCTCAGAATAAATCCATGTGAGAAATGCTGCTGTACAGAGGTGAAGATCGAGTTTCAGTTCTCATTCTTGCTTGTCTTCTGATAAGATTATCCAGAGTTCATAGCTATTTTTCTCATGCCTTACCCTATCAGTAGCAATGGAAATGCTACCAGTTACTAACGCTTACTCAGTTTATAATGTAATGCTGTTTACATTTTTGTTCCTTTTGTGTCCTGCTCTGCTGAAGCATTCAAGAACATTTGTAGCTTACAGCAGGAGTAGATAATTGATTTCAGAAAATACACATTTGTTCAGAACCTTGCCTACAAAGCCCTTTTTTTTTTTCTGTTTCTAGCCCTACTTCTTAAGACAGATCGGATGTGACTTTGGTTAAGTTTTTTTCACTAGTAATTGCCACATGTGTCATACTGATGACCTGTAAGAATGAAGAAAAATTGCATGGGAAATTCCTGGGTAAAGGGAAGGAAGGAAAGTTCACATGTATTTCATGCCTCATTACAGTAATCCCTACTCATCTTCTACCATGTGTCCCTCTGGATCTGTGCCTACCTTCCTCTTACTATTTGCATAATTTCTTTCTTAATGATTTGCCATCATACTTTCATATCTGTTCTGTTACTTCCTTTTGCTATCTGGTCTGGCAGCCAATTACATGTATTGATTCTCCCTGTTCTTTTGGAGGATGAACACCTTTTAATAGCTGCTCTTCAGCAATGCTGTGCTGGCTGAAACCTGTAGAAAACCTCTTAACATCTGTATTTATTCAAGGGAAATAACAATTAAATGGATCTCCAAGAGCATCCCTTGCTATTAAAGCATATGTTTATGCACGTGCTTGCACACACAAACCTGCATTTAAACTCTTTTAATCAAGATATGTTTCATGATCCCTGTAAAAAGAAATGTGTTTACAGGTATCTGACTATTCAGACTCTTATGTTGTATCAGTGTCTTGGGTCAGGCTGAGATTCTTTTCTTCCCTTTCCACTAAAATCATTGGAATATATTCTGTCAGTCTTTCACATCAGAGGTGTAAATGGATTTCTTGAAAGTTTGGTTTTTTTGCTGATAGCAAAGGGCAGTCACTTTACAACTTTGCCTCCATTGTGGGCAGCAGTAGGAGAGCTTAACACTCCACCCCAACTTTGAAGATGCTAAAACTGTGTAATGACCTTGCATTCTCAAGGGCAGATGCTCAGCTTCTGCTGGAAGTGCTAATCTCCAATCTGTTTATCTCCATAGGCTGCCTTTGACAGCATTTGCCTGGAAAGCAAGGCAGGGAAAAGCAGAGTCAAATTTAGTTACTTTTTCCTCTCTGATGGTGTTAGTGTCCAATGGATTTAGAAATGCTAGGCTTAATTTTTAGCTGCCTTTGTGCTTCTCAGCCTGTCATAGTCTTAGAAAGCAGCCAGAGTGCCAGTGTCAGACTGTTCTCATCTTTCTGAAGCCTCTGCTAGCACGTGAGCTGGAGCAGGTAGATAACTCTTTCCTTCCACTTTTTCTTCCTTATGAGTGAATGTAACTCTTGTTTTTTCCTTCAAACCCTAAATAGTTGTCTGTATTTTCTGTCAGTAGGCTTTAGACTCAACATCCTTTATCCGTTACTCTTTGGTTGAGGTGCATCACATAATGCTTAGGAGCAGATCAAGCAGCATGTTTCTAATGAAGGAGGGGATGCAGTGAAGCAAGGCAGTGGGTGCAGGGAAAGGTGATACCATTTGTTAGACACCAACTGTAGTCATGTAAACCCTTCTTCAAATCTGGAACAGAAACCTGAAGAGAAGGGCTTCTGCACATAAAAGCACATCAGTGTTTCCAGCTAACACATACATGTGCTTTACATGCCAGAGTTCTCTCTTTTTCAACTCCCATCAGTCAGTCTGGTAACAAAGGTTCCTTCCCCTAACAAATCTTGCCTTGCTTGCACCTGTAAACCATCACAGCCCCCATAGCACTACTGACTGAAAAATCCCCTTTGGTTTTAATGTGATCCCTGTGGTTTTTCAAACCAGCACTCCTTATCAAAATAAAACATTAACATCAAATTACTCCCATTCAGCAACAGCATCTATTTTTTAATGTGAACTTGTCTGTTCTGTCAGGTAATTGTTTAGCTTCCCAGGGAATTGTACGTGTGTTGCAAATGGGAAAATTCAGCCTTGTAAAGCCTTTCTGTGGTGAGGCAACAGGAAACTTGCTTTTGATTATTAAGATCCCCAGGTTTAATAGCAAAAAATGTTGTGAAGAATTGCTAGATTTAACCTTTTGCCTGCTAAATTTTCAACAAGCTCAGTCAGGAGTCTCTTTAGGATATATGCCAGCATTCTCTTCCTCTTTGCTTACAGAATTATGAAGAAGTGTTACTGTCACAGAGGTACCATTTCCTTTTGTGACATATGCTTTGAAGTAGCAGTGGCTGTTGCCCATTGTGTTCATATCCCCAAGCTTCTGAAGCAAACATATACAAAGTCACAGGTCCCATCCTAAAGATGAAGGACACCATCTCTGTTTATCAACAAGATAAGGGGGAAAGCTGTTTTGATTTGGTTTGCTTTTGCCTTTGCATTTTTTGTAATGTATAAAAGTGTGGTGAAATGTACTGAGGCATGAAGTGCATAAGAAATGACTAATGGTGCTGAATCAATGAGTGCCACCAGGCTCTACTCACCAGCTGGCAATGTGCTCTCTTCTCCCTACACTTAATGCTCATTTGGAGTACAGGATGCTTTTGGTGTCACTTCCCACTCCATCCACACTCCTCCTTTCTCACAAGAGGGTCTGATGGTGGAGCCCTGCTGCAGTGGGCTTTGGCCATCCCAAAGTGACAGGATCCTTAGGGAACACTTGGTAATATTTGAGCTGTGCAACATAGTTGTCATTGGGGAGAGGGGAAGAAGGTGAAGAATGACTCACCTGTTATTAAAAGTGGTTCATGAAAGCCAGAGTTTGGTCATTCTGATGAAGAGACTGTTGTATCTACATTGTACAGACCTTACTATCAGTTCTGTGTTCGAAGTGTTGTAGATGCTACTGTACACAACTGTCAGTCCAGCTCTTGGTGCCTTCTCCCTTTCTCAACTTATTATGTCTTTCCCCTACAGCAGCTAAACTTGAACACCTATATTTCTTCATAACTGTTGTCTGTATTTTGGTCTAAGCCTCTCTGTAAACAGTGAGCAACTCCCAGAAGCAATTCTTACTGCTTCTACTTCTTCTCTTTCTAGTCTTTTATGATCTATCTCAGCTGTGACATTTGCAAAAAGATAAATGATTATGGATAGCTAGGCTGTGGGGCAGTCAGCCATGGCATTTATTATTTATTTTAAAATATGTTTTTAAATTCTGCAGAGCCTTCAGGTTGCACAGCTTAACCATTGCCTCTTCAGTCCTTCTCATCTGCTTTCATTGGTGGCATTTACTTGTTGCATTTTGTTTTCAGAGCCCAACAGGAACTCTCAGTGTCTCATGGGCAGTCCACTTCTTGTGGACCCAGAAAGCAACTACAAAACTAGTCATAAAAGGTTTTATTTTCTATTAGAGTCCAAAAGATTGAGGTAATGCTGTGTTACTCAAGGATACATGAAAAGCAAGGGAAAACTGGTGGGCTTTTTTGGTTTTGTTTGATTGTTTTTCACTTGAAACTAAAGCAGCAAATAAGCATCCTTTTAGATGGGTGTGACTAAGCCTTGGACTTTTGTCCTTCAAACAAGGAAGTTTGTGAACAGTTTAAAGACTAGTTATGCTCAAGACATATCTGGATGAAGAATAGTCTTGGCTTAGAGGGGTTCTGAGAAAGCTTTGTGAATTAGCATGCATTAAATGATAGAATCATTTTATTGAGCAATAATAAAATATTGAAGTCAGATGGAAGGATGATGGGGAATTGCTGTTTGCAGCTGTGAAACTGATGCATGTCATGTTAACTCCCAACCCAAAGAACTCCTTTAAAGATTTGCTCTCATGAAACTTAAAATCCTCTATTTTGTCCAGTCATCAGCTTTAAACCTGCTCCCTGTCAGTGAAGACAACAAATCTTTTTGCTTGCATCTGCCTGGGGGATGTGGAAAGCTAAGGTGGTCCTGTGTGATTAAATTAGATGAAAGACTTGCCTTCTACCAGTGAGACCTGAAGTCTAATCAAGTGAAATGAGTTTTGAGATCTCAGCTCATTTCCTTGGAGAATATCAGTTTACATTACACAGTCATGACACCCAATTCATCATGGCTGATGTGGCTTTTGCTCAGAAGAGGACCTGGGACTGGCTAGCATGGGACTTGATCACAAGTCCCCCCCTAAGGAGGAGCAGCTTAAGTGAAGTTAAGATACAGCTCAGGGGAGGGAGAGCTTTAATATGTTTTTTGAAATAATTGATCTGTGTTTCTGTCTGTCAGATCTTTTTAGACTAAAGGGGCTTAGGTACAAAATGGGGAAGGCTAGAGTTAGATACTTGTGCTGAGAATAGTTTATAAAATGATCAGCATACAGGTGTTAAAGAACATACACAGTGAAGAGCAAAGCTGAACTGCTTGTGACTTCATTTCTGTGATGCTGAATGGTGTTTGTGTTTTTCCATGCACTGTAGAACATGGAAGTAAAGAATATTCTGCTTCCCTGACTAACAGACTTTTTTTTGTTGTTATTTCTTCCAGGGCATTGTTATAACTCCACTTCTGCTTCTGCTTTTTGTAAGTACCTTGATCTTCAGATCTCTTTTTACTGCATAATCTTCTACCTATTAGAGTATTTAAGATACAAGCTTGGGAGCTTTAACAACACTTAAAGAAGGAAGAAGATTTTTCTGGTCAGGATTTGAAATGAGCTGCCTCCCAGAAAGGCCATCAAAGAGTGTCTCAATGACTGCAAACACTACCTACACTTCATTGTGAGAGGACCAAACCCCCTAGTTCTTGTAGAATTCCAAGCCCATATGCTACTAGTCAGGCTGGGTAAAATACAAACACTTGCCAGGAGATCTCTTGGAGAGCTTTCATGTGCAGGAGCTGGGCAGGATCATGCTGATCCAAACTGGATGACAGACCAATTGGGAAAGCACTGTTCAGATAAACAGAGCATGGCTCTTGGGCAGCTAAGCTCAGGGGTGGTTTTGTGGCAGAGGTTAATGAGATAGCAGCAACAGCAGCAAGACAAATTACTGGAGCTCCTGTGTAGCACTAAATGTGATGCTGCTTCATTCTTCTTAGTTCAAGATCTCATTTTTAAGTGTTAGTCTTCAGTCAGGGCCTTGGTTCCTTCCAGTAGGACAGAAAGGGAGAAGACCAAGTTTTCTCTTCCATGTTTTATAAAGGTCTAGATATTAGTCAGCACACAATGAAGAGGCTTTGACAGATGGATAGTGGTGCTTTAGTAAGTCTGCTGTCAGGAAGTCTGCATGCTTGAGGATTTGCTGGCACAAATGGCATGGTGCAAGTTACTGAGGACTGTGGCTTTCTGAAGAGCAGGGAAGCAGGCTGAAGCACTTCAAGGATTTCAGGAGAGGTGTACCTTATCTTTTATGTTTGTCTTACTAATTGCATTGTGTGTAAGCCAGCACCCTGGAAAGGGGGGGGAGTGTGAGGTTAGTTGGTAGGTGGCATGCAGGTGATGTGCTGTTTATAGTAGGGAGGCTTAAGCAGCATCTATCCAGTGTACAAATAGAGCAGTGGATACTAAACTGGGATAACAGTACTGTGGGAAGGGAGTGGGTGTAACGGTATCAACTACAGCTTCAGTAGAGCTATGTGGGAGGATCTCTGGCTTACTGTACCAAACTGTAACTCATCTGTAGCTGTTTGCACACCAACTGGTTGTGACCATATTGTATATCTCAGTACATACTACCAAAACTTTCTTGATATACCTGGGACCACAGACTTACTATAGGTTGGAAAAGATATCTGTGTGGATGTAGCTCTGTGCCCTTCCAATCACACTGGGCTGGAGTCACTCTCTCTTGTCCTTAAAGTCAGTTGAGCACAGGGACTGGCAATTATACCAAGTCATACAGGCTCATGATTTGGTTGGTTGTATTTGGTATCAAAATACAAGAAGTTAGTCATCTGCACACCTATTGGAGCCAAACATGATGCTGCATGTTTTATGGCACAGTATCTTAGCTCTGCCACCTTCTTGCTATTATCCTCCCTGGTAAGACTCAACACTTGACAGCTGTGGTCTCTTCAGTTGCTGGAAGCACAGCCAGTGAGCTATCAAGGTAACAAAAGTCAAGGTGTGTGAATCTGTGTATTTCTATTGAAAGCCATCAAAGACAATGTTAGAGAGAAGTAAGTTTTTTCCATTTTGATGTACTTCACATTCTGAAGAAGCATGCCTGCAAGCCAGTTAACATGGAATGTTAAAATGCCAATGCAAAATTCATGGGTCTTTTTAAAGATACACTTGGCAACAACCTCCATGTAGCTGTCACACATTGCTCCCATGCTTGCTGCCTTGCCAAAGAAGATTACCATGACATTTGTGTCAAAAGGGAATCTTCCCAAGGTTTTATCAGCTTGTTCCTTTTTCTTGATTTATTCAGTGATGGGGTGTTTTTCTGATACCCTCTCAAATTTCTGTGTGTTATAGTAGGTATTTTTATGATGACATTGCAGTGGTGATGCCATAAGGACTGGGAAGTAGCAGTGCTGGAAGAATGCAGGAGTAGACAAGAGAAGGGAATTCTGTGCAAGTAATGCAGAGAAAAGTGAAATGAGCTGATTCAAGAAGCTGATTCAAACAGTGAAGTTGAAAACTTTCCCCTATATTGACAATTCTTATTTAAAACATTGCTTTAAAAGTCATTGATACCTCTGAAATTGTTGCCAAGTCTTCTCCAGTGCTGTGGGTTTCAGAGAAGTCTTTTGGTTAACCAGGAGCTGTCATTACACCTTCTTTTTTAATCAGGATTCCTACACACTATGCCTTGTTTTTCCTCTCAAGCACTTGGCAAATGAGAGTTGATACCAGTCAAATGAATCGTTAAATATGCAAATATTTTAGTAGCTGGAAAGCCTTGGAAGTTAATAAGGAAGTTGCAGCTAATGGATTTCACTAGTATGTGACAAAAGGCTGATTACAGTGGGGGGTGGGAAGGGAGGGGAAGCAGCATAGTGCATTAGCTGTTAAGAGATCAACTCATCCATGTGGAAGATTTAAAGTGCATCATTATTTCTACCTGGTTATTTACCTCAGTGTTTTCTTTCTCTTTAATCTTTTGGAACACAAAATTCTCTGATCTGATCCAGACCCTTTACAATTAACCAGAAGTTTTTAGTGACTGCCATGAAATATTTGCTTACTCATTTTATTCCTTTTTCCAATTCATCTTTGATGGCTTTGTTATATAAATTGGATACAAATAGCAGTCAGAGAATAACTGGGAATAACATCTACACAATGCTAGGGGAATTTTTTAGGAACACATCTTGCTTCTACACAGCAGAAGTTAGCCACACATCTTAATAGGATCTCAGAACCAGGATGCCAGGAGGATCCCATCCCATCTCACCCAGTTCACCCCTTTTTCCATGCTGTGCAATTCACCTTAAAACTGAACGTGATCCAACTTAAGAGTAAGGATTGTTTCTCTTCCTCTACCCTTGAATTGCTAGAAACTTGTCTCTCTGATGAGCAGAAACCTAATTTCCAGTGTTTGTGACAGATGCTGTACCCATTTGTCTGCTGTTTGGTGGTCTAGGTGCTAGTGAGGTGAGGCTGAATGGGTGGGGTGAACTTGAGAAAGTGAAGAACCAGACCTTGATTTCCTGATACAGAAGATTGTTACTTGGAATAAAATCATTTTACTTTTCCTAGGTAAATTGGTTTAGCATCCCAGCACCATACCTATAATTTAGTTTCTAATTATGTAAAAAAAAAACAATCAACCAACCAACCCCCCCCCAAAACCCCACACCCAAACCAAAACGTATCCTCATATATATATATATATATACACACCAAGTGCTTAAGAATCCAGACCAGCTTGAAGATGCTACATTTGAAGTAACATTTACAGAAGCTGGCAAATCTCTTGCTGTTTGAATAACTGCCTTTTTCAGCAGTGGATTATATTGTGGAACAGTTTGTCATTCCTGACTTAGAAACTGATTCTGCACCTACTGAGCATAGAAAATCCAATCAGTGTTTTGAGAAAAATAGGCCACTGCCCAAGTGTCATGGTTTTGTGAAGCTGTGCAGAAGGTCCTGGCATGCAGACTGCTGGCTTAGATTCACTCCTCTGTTATTCAGGCAGATTTTAAAGTTTCACTTCACTTGAAAAAGCTTCCTTGACTACACAGTAAGTAATGCTTTTAGCTCCTCAGCACATAGCAAAAGATAAGTCCAAATACAGTTTGAAAAACTATGACTTTTTAAAATTTCAAAAGCTTCTTACAAGAATTAAAACAAGAAGGAGATCATGAGTGATATGCTGGAGTTTTCTGCTCCACTTTCTGCCAGGAATCATGCAGAGAGCCCTCTGTCCCTTGGGAAGGGAGTAGCTGTACTGCCTGACTTCAGGCACTGACGTGGGAGGGCTGAATCTTCCCCTGTGAGCCTTTCCTTCTCCCCTTTGACTCCATGGGGAGTTTAGGCTTTTTAATCTTGGTGTTCTCACTTGCACCCTACTTGCAGACCAAGGTCTCTATGATGACATCATCTTCAGGTTCCCTCCAACCATCCTGTGTGGCTGTGTTAAAATTGGAGGTGATGGAGATGAGGTGCTGTAATTTGTTAAATGGCCAAACTGAGCCTTATCTGATGTTGCCAGTTAAGGTAAACATACAGAACAGTCAGGTCCCATATGTTCTGCCCAAGGCTTTCTGCCAAAAGTCTATTTAGAAGGAGACCCATGAAAGCAAGGGGTGGAGTCTCTTTAAAGAAGAGGTAGATTTGGTCTGGTCCTGCTCTCTTAAACTCTAAGGTGGATAAATACTTATAGCATTTACAATCATAATTAGAGATCCTCTCTTTGAAGAGTGTCTGTCACAGTTTGTCTTAATGAAAGAATAGTTATATACTTTCAGTAGATCTCTTCTTTAACATTGAAATAAAACATGAATGTCTTCACTGTTTTATTATTTACTGAAATAACTACACCAATTCTTGTTGCTTGATATTTGTGTAAATGATCAGGTTACTTGAGCTAACTGTTTAGTTAGGAAGATTAACTCCCTGTCCTTTTAGACTATCATTCTACAAATGCTTATAGCATTTACTTGGCATAGATGTGTAGCAGGGTTTCAATTAAATGAATATTGATGGAACTATTACCTTAGGTTAGAAAATAATCAACCAGAGATTATTTTACTTCAGGTTTTGTGGAATACCAAATGCTTTATTGGGATTTGGCAATTAAACACGTGTGCACAAAGTTTTGAGTTCCTGCACATACTGCCAAGTTTTTCTGTGTAATATAAAAGGTATGCTGCTGTGAGATATCTGTGTATGAAATTGGCAGATACTAAGAGAAAGCACAATATTAATGGTATCTTTTTGTTTTGTAGCTTGGATCATCCTCCTCTGTGCCTTTTACATCTATATTCTCGCAGCTGTTTATGACTGTTGTAGTGCCCCTTGTTATTGGACAGGTATGGCTTTTAAATATACTTTCTTATTTAGAAACATAAGATAAAGAGAGCTATCTTAAAGACAGACTGGCAACCTGAGAAGCTGCCACATAGGAACAGCCTCAGGATAGTGAAGTCTAATATCAGAGAAAAGATGCTGCAGTGCTCCCTGGAGCCAGATTGATCTTTGTTGAGATGGAGCATCTGTCCCTCAGCACCACAAACAGACGCCAGTGCCTCTCCAGAAGGGAGTTCTTGAGCATAAAGTGGGAGAAATGGCAGCCCAGGCTGAGAGACATTCCAGCCCCATACAAATGAGCTTTGAGAATACTATATAGTCCTTTTGTCAAGTGCCCTCTGCCTGAATGATGAAGCTAGTTCTCCCTGTGTAATATCTACTACTAATTATAGGAAGAAAAAATTCTCCACGTTAAAAAATACATAAGGGCTAAGCAGTCAGAAGTTAAGGGATGATAAAACTAAGGCTCCTCAAGCTATTTGGTGTATGTTTTACAGTAAGGGTTTTAATTGCAGAGCTGCAAACTGTTCTTTCTGCATGACTCCTCTAATCATTTCTTACACTGGGTGGAGGAGGGTATTCTTGGAATGAGCAGGTGTTCAATATTTCATTTTGTACTCATTGTTCATACTGTAACACAAGAGCTTATTTTTTAAGACCTATGATAGAAATCTTGCACTGAATGTAAAGTTACTAATTGCAATATAAGCTTTTTCTATGACACTTCTCTGTAGTATCTGGTTTTTCACAAATGTTTTTTTTTCTTCCCCATCATGCTGGGAAATTGCTATATTAAGACCAAAAATTGTCAGAAGTGTCCACTCTTCTTGGACATGAAAACATCCACAGCCTCATTCTTACCTACTTGGAAAGTATTCTTTGTTCTCAGGCTTTCAGAATGCATGAAGGAAGTATCAGCAGTTTGTTTCCAAAGGCTGCCATTGCTGATTCTAGCATCCAGTTTAACTCTGGCTTCAACTGGAACTTTGAGTTTTGTCAGCCTGAAGCAGACTTGGAAATGCAAAGCGTGGTTAAAATGTAGGTAAATGAAAGTGGAGCCCAAAAAGGGGCACCCTGCTCAAGGTTAAGCATGTGGACAACAGTCAGTCAGTCTTGTATCAAACTCCAGTTGCCCATTTCAAAATTGGCAGGTACTGTAACTTACTGAAGTTTTTCTTATATGATCCAAAAAACTCATTAAAGGTTTCCTGCTCAGAATGTCAATTCCTTACCATACACAGTCAGTCACACTGCTCAGCAGGAAAGTCCATGGAAGGATGCCTGCTAAGGTCACCTGGTAGCCAAGAGCTTGACTGGGGTAAAGAAAGGAGCTTGAAACCTTCCTACTTGGAGAATTTGCTTCTCTTCAGCCTTCCTAACTGAGCTGTGATCAACAGAGGCTTTACCCTCGATCCACATCAGTGTAAAACAGAGAAGGCTGCTTAAAGGCAGCATTCTCCAAGGGCTTTATTTTCCTTTAAAAAAATCCTGCCTCTGGGAAAACCTGTGTTGCCTAAATGCTCATTTCCTGAGCAGGCTGCAGAGCTGTGTGAGCAGCCCCCAGGGTATAAGCAAAGCAGATGAGAAGGTGTTTTTAGATTTGTTTTGTTTGGGGGATTTTGTTTGCTTTATGGAAAAATGTATCAAGAGTTTTGGTTGCTTGGCTGACTTGTTAGAATTTTTAATGCTGGCTGGGAGAAAGAAGTGGTGGTAGTGTAATGGATGCTTATTTTCTGCTGTTTCTCAACTGAGTTTTTTCAGCTGTGGCCAGGAGTCAAACAGAGTTCTAGCCACGGGCTGCAGGTGCAGGCAGTGCTCAGGTGATGGCTGTCATTTGTTAGGGAAAGAAAGAACTGTTGAAGGAGGAAATTATGTTATCAGAAAGGCACCAAGTGTTACAGGTAGCAGTTACTGATAGGTGGTCTTCAAGAAGGAGAATTGCCCTGGGTAATGGTGAGCAGATAATTTATATATATAATTTTATATATTTATATAATGATGGGCAGGTTGTCTAAAAAACCCAAACCCTTGTGACCTGCATCCTCTGTTTACAGATGTGTTTTGCTAATTGACAGCATGATGTTACTGAAACCAGTATTGATAGTGTAATACTGCACTTGTGTTTGTGGAGTAATGAATAAGACCTCTCTGACAAGAGGTCTTGAACAGAGACATAATCCATAGTATTTTATGAAGATCTAAAGTTCTGTAAGCCTTGAAGATCTGTAGTGTTTGGTTGTTACCTGTGCACCATTCTTGTATTCCTCTAAGGGGAATTGGGGAATACTTGTAATCTGATAAACATGGGAGTAGATATTGGATAGAGAAAGATTTTGGAATTTGCTCTGGCAGCTTGAAGTTCTGATGAGATTTTTCCTGGGTAGTAGAGCTCTGATGAAGATTGCTGCTCCTGAACTGTTGTGGTTCTGCTAAAATAATTGTTTCCTTGACTACAGCTGTTGGGGATATTTTTAGCCAGCAGAAGCAAAGGTTTTGTACAATGTCTAAGCAGTTTCTTCGTGACCAGTTGTGAGATTGGGCTGAGGACTGTTGTTTCTTTGCTTCTTTTTTTGCTTCTAAACTGACAGATAACAGGAACAGTGCAAACCACTGCAATATTTCCTTTCCCCTTTCTGCAGACTTTCTCCCTTCTCTGCACCTAAGTGCTTATGACAGACTTTTATTTTATGTTTTATATTAAAGAGCGATTTATGATTAAATGTTAATGAAATAGAATTTTCACTGTGCTTTCATTATATTCTACCAGTTTGAACATTTTTCAAAGCAGCACACCAAAACCCACTGTTTTCTATGAATAAATAATAAAAAGCTTGTCTGTACATTATCATTCATGCATTCTCTAGTTGCCCCATTGGTAATTTGTCTGCCAGCGTAAAGTGGGCACTTCACATTAAACAGACCTTAACTGAAGCTAAAATTAATGTTATGGTTCTAAGTAGTTCTTCTTCCCAAATCTATAAATTGAAGGTAGTTGTACAGAAATCCTAGTCACACACACAAAAAATCTTGGGATGTCTTACAAGGAAAGGTTTTGAAGTGCCTTCTGCATCACTGCCCAAAACGTTCCATAGGAACCCTATCAGCAGTTGGGAGGTGTGCTTAGAAACACAACTCTAAAAGGCTGCTGTGTTGCAATACAAGTTGTCAGTGAAATTGAAACTAAAAAGCTTTGCAATGGATGTGGTTTTAAAGAATAAGGAATTGAAGGGAAAAGGCAGGTGGCAGTTTCTAGGGAGTAGAAGGTACAATTCCCCTAAGCCTAATGTTTGTTTATAGTGAGCGAGTGGGGGAAACAATAGTTAAAGAAGCTGTTCTAAAAAGGGAACAGTGTCAGATCCTTTTGTTCTTGCAACTTAAATCCACATGGAAGTAGCCCTACTTTCTCTTCAAAGTCCAAAGGAGCTGCAGAGAGGAGGAGTGGTACCCTGGGAGATGAGTGCTTCTAGAAGCTTGTTGCAGAAAACCGAGATGGCAGATAAACATCCTTCAGACCCCAGCTGGCTCCCTTCTGAGGCTTGGCTCAAGCAGGGAACAGAACCTGGTCTCCACAGAAATATAAAATATAAAGAGAACACCTACCACTGCTGTGGACACCCTTCACATTTTAGCCATGTTGCAGCTGCTTGTAAGCTTTTAGAGCAACAGTTGTAAATGAACCCAAAAAGTGAAAGATCATTTTGAAAATGGCCTTGTGTGGATTTGATAAAGCTTGCTTTATCAAGACATACATGTGTCAGGAGCTCTCTCCTGGGAGAAGACTGACTGACATGATGGAGTAAGATAGCTTTTGAGGGAGTTTGGTGAGCTGAGGAAAGAAAAGAAGGTGCCTCTTAAAAAGATTTGGTTTTTTTCCCAGATTGCAAAAATGTCTGGTTTTTTTCCATCCCATCTTCAGAAAAGAAATACACACTCCATAGAATAAGGATAGATTTGACCTTTGCTGTTGTCCTAGAAGGTATAGAAAGGTGGGTGAACCAGTGCAAGGTTCAAGACTCTGAATACTGTGGGTGTAACCATTTTGGTAGAAGAACTGAATTTATATGGGGTCAATGCTGTTAATTCATGTGTAGTTACATTCCTTTGTTGTTAGAAATTCAGTCTGGGACAAGAGGAAAGTTTCAGCCTGAAACTGTGCTTTGAAGCAAATTTGAGCTGATGGCTTTCCAAAATCCTTTGGAGATTGCCAGAATAGAGTCACAAAGAGGTAGTTGCCTGCTGGACATGTTTATATTCCTTTTGTTACCTAGCTTATCCATGAGTTCATCAGCATCTTTCATCATGCAGGTTATTTATAAAATACCACCTACTACAAAGTTCTGCTGCTCTTCCTCTCTTCTCTCCACTGAACCACAGTAGGAGGGAAGGATTCACCATGCATTCTTCTTTCATGTGCAACCTCAGGGTCAGCCATCAGGAATTCTCTGCTCTTTGGGATTGACATTTAAGCCTGCACCAAAATCTTTGCATTTTATTGTATGCTATGTGGTCACTACCACAGGACCAGAGGCCCCAAAGCCCTCCTCACAGAGGTAATTCTGCAGGAGTCTCAGCAGGGTTGGAAGGTCTTTGTACCTTGAGATCTGTGCCTTAAAAACTGTGCATCATGGTAGCATCCTGCAGCATTTCCCCTTGTAAAGTACATAATTATCATATAATAATATAATATTCTATGTTATATATAATCTTATAATATCACATCATTATTGTTCTCCCAATCTCTCTGCCTCCCTCTCTCCACCCTCTCAGGATGTTAGTTTTAACTGCATTATTTTTTCTATGTGAGGAATTCCCTTTCACTAGGAACAGTGGCATTAGATGCATCTGCTTTGGATGTCAGTCATTCATATTTCTACCCCAGGCTGTAAGTTCATCTTTTCACAGGAGTACCAGTTCAAACATCTTCTCAACTGCTTGTTTCTCCAGAGCTTGTCCCTCCCTTGTCCATACCTCCTGGCATGCACTTTAAAACACTGGACTTTATGTCAGCTGGGAGGTAACACACCAGTGTGGTGCCTGAATCTGACCATAAGATGCAAAAATGATTGTGTTAGCTTTGTGTTTGCAGCCAAATGAAGCTCAGTATCTCTGCCCAGGCTCTGAAGCACCTATGAGATTCTTTATTGAATCATTTCAATCTGCATTGCTTGTGGCTTTTCAGCCTCTATTAGACTTTCTGTCAGAGAGTGCTGACACCACAGAACAACAAGGTGCTCTGCCTGGCTCTGTACTTTATTGTGTGTTGTCTTTATTGTATTTGGGGGATTTATTGTTATTTCACTACAGATCTTCTCAATGTTTAAGTTCTGTGTTACCCTGGAAAAGTTAGAGAGTTTGGTTAAGAATTAAAAGGCTTTCAAAGCATCCTTGTCCTGAAACAACTCTGCAGGGCATGAATAAGTAACAAATGGGATTGTTTTTCAGTCAAAATGAATCAGCTGACATGAGCTTCCCTCTGAAAAATCTAGCTGCCTTTTTGCAGATACCTGTAGGGCTCCATTTCTCCCCTCTTAAGTTACACAAGAATTTAAATTACCTTGAATCAGTGATCATAGGCTGAATCATCCTCTGAAATTACAGATCTTCTTGAGCCTTGTGAGAGAATCAAAGCCTACAGGATAATGTGTTAAAGAGGATGTATGTTTGTCTGTGTTTTCACAGTACACATTTAGCATGACTCTGGCTTGATTAGGTGATTTCCTGAAGCCACCACTTAATTCTTCAGGGTCTGACTATGTCATTTTCTGAAAGAAACTGTATTGTGTCCTGCTTTGGCAGGGGGGTTGGACTTGATGATCTTTCTAGGTCCCTTCCAACCCCTAACATTCTATGATTCTGTGATTGGTATTTATGGTTGTGTTGGTTCACAATAATTCCAGACTAGATGGAGGTGGATATTTAAAGAAGATACCAACCAGTTGAAGATTTTGAGGAAGTACTGCTTGCAGTTCCATTTTATAAGTGTGGGAGTTTTTTCTCTTGCATCTCAGTCCTTGATAAATGTGTGTATTTAGTTGTTCTTGTCATGTATGTTGCAGTTACACCTGGTGCAGACACAAGGTTACAGGTTTTGTAATAAATATCTCCAGTATAAGTTATACTGTGGCATAATTAATCATCACTTTTCTTTTTCAACATCTCATTACTTTCAGTGTATATCTTCTGGAAGGACCATCAGTAAACAGGTGGTCTTAAGTAGCTTTTCTTTTGCTCCACTGTAACCTTAATTAGGGGATAATAGGTTGGGGTTGTTAAAACTTCCTTAGAAAACATTCACTGTACAAGTGAAAGACTTTGCTTTTTGTTTCTGGTAATGACAGAAGCACACCCCACATCTGCTCAGATGAAATTAATCTGCTCTTCCCATTTGATGCCTTTCATCATGCTCACAAAATGCTTTCCCTCAGCTTTCTTGCCTCTCATCAATGCAGTGTCTTACTGCTACCCCACTGGCTTGTAAAGGAGGTGGCTGAAGGAGCTCCCCTGAAGGCTCTTTCAGAAGTTTAGCTGTATGTTTTGAGTTCTGTCCTCTCTTTCACACCTGCCAACTGTGCCATTTTAAAGTTGAGTGTTTTCACTGGGATGTTTGAACATTCCCTTCCGTGGCTTCCTGTAAATCTGTTGGTTTTCATCAGCAGGAAGCTTAGAGGTGCTGGGAGGCAAGTGCTGGTCTTCAGTCTGCTTAGCTTCCCAGGAACCCCACATCCCAAATTTTTGGTATATGTGCCTTGCTGTACCAAAAGTATATTGATGAGATCTGCTTGCTTTGGTGACTGGGATGGCTGCTTCCTGGTCTTGCCTACTGAGAGGCTTGCAAACAAGCTGGGAAGGCAGTGGAGGAAAACTGACAGCTGTGAGGCTGATCCCAAAGCGCTGACAGTTGGTGTGTGAAAAGGTCCTGTGGTAGCACTGGTGATGATGCTTTGATATTAATCTTGACTGCTTCTAAAATCTTCTGTATTATTAAACTGATAGTGGTGATGTTTATTAATGGTACTGCTGTGGGAAGGTAAGGAGCCACCTTTAGAGCCCTCTGGTAGAAATGTTTCAGGATCTCGTGCTATCGTTTCTGAAAGAGCGTGGTAACAGAGAACACTGGGAGGTCTCAGGAGAAATTAGGCAAGATAATGTGCTGAAAAATTAACACAAGTTGCAGCTGGATGATAAAAGCCTTAAAAAGTTGTTTTCAAAGCATATAAAGTAAAGAGAAGAACTGAAAGTGACTCCCCAGGCAGGGCTGGAATAGATGCGTGGTATCTGCTGAGGCTTGGTCTTGTAGTATTTGGCTTAATTTGGAAGCTGGAGTCACTTGAAAATTTCTACTTGTTTTCAAGAATTTTTTAGAAACAAGTTCAGATTCTGTTTCCTGAAAGTGCCCAAGTTCCACTCAGTGCAGCAGCCTTCCTTGTTTGCCTGTGTTATTTCTAAAAGCCTGCAAGTGGCATTTGTCTCTGGATTTACAAAAACTCGAGATATTCCGACTTTGAATTATTTAAACTCCCCCAACACATGCACTTTTGCTTTTCAAGCTTGAGTTATAATTTAATTAAAAACTTCTGGTGCATTGCTAGCTGGTTAAATATTAAAATGTTCCATGGATCACTTTCGATTATCTCCTGTCATGAAATTCCTGGAGATGTCAGATTTTTAAGATTCCCAAAGTTGCACTTGGAATTGTCTGTTGATGCAAAGGGGACTGTGATAATTACATACATCCATTAGTATCAGCAGAGGAGATAAACTTTGGGGAGGCTTAATGGGCATGTCTCAGTGACAGCTAGCAAAGAACATTTGGCATGATTAAGGATGGATTTGAATGTACTTGAAAATATACTCTCATTATGGACACCCAGTGGAAGTTGCACTACAAATGTTAAATTCCCCAGAAGAAGAGTTGTGTGGCAGGGAAGCTTTGAAATCCACTGTGGCCATCATCCAAATGACTCTCTTCTCTTTGTGTCTTTCCGCTGTCAGATTCGCTTTGTGATGCCCAACTTGGCTCCCTGCATCTTTGAAAAGAGGCAACCTGTTGGGTTTTGTGTTTCAGATTGTCCGAAGATACATCAAGGACTGGCTTGAAAGGAAGAAGCCTCCATTTGGCACCATCAGCAGCTGTGTGCTCCTGATGATCATCTACACCACATTCTGTGATACTTTTGCCAATCCAAATATCGACCTCGATAAATTCAGCCTGATTATAGTAGTGTTCATCAGTAAGTTCGGCCTTAAAGCATCTCTCTTTTAGCTCTGCTTCAGGTGTGGAATGAGCTAGATGTGCTGGAGAGGGTGGGGCTCTGGGGGTGCTGGCATGGGGCTACAGCTTCTACTTTTAATGCATCTAGTAAACCAGATAACCAGACTTCTTAGGGGCTGCTGGGTGCTTTTAGGGGGTTGAGTAAGCATTTAAAGAGGGATGGACCCTGCTGTTTACATGTGCCTGAGATTGCTCAGTGATCCTCCCTTTTCTAAAGCACAGTGTTGCTTTCCAAGTGTTTATGACCGTTCTGGTTTAGCTTCTTTGTTGTTAAACAACCATAAATGCACAGATGTTGTACTCCAAACAGAAAGGAAGGATTGGGGTTGAACTGTTACACAACAGCACTTTTGAAGTAGTTCTTCCTTACTATATTCTGGAAGCTAGTTTGGAGTTGGAATGTGCTGATATATTTCTGGGGACCAGTACATTTCTTGCAGAGTTTGAGAACAGGCTTCTGGTATCCTTGGCATCAGTTAAAAACACATTTGCAGATCATTACCTCCCAGTGGCATACAGGCACTGTCTCCTCTCCCAGCAAGGAACTCCTATCTTGCTTCAGGGGAGAGGTAACTACAGTATACTGCAGTATAAATCACATCTCATACACCCTAAAACTGTTAGAGTTCACGAAATCAGTGCATCACCTGCCTTGGAAGTGTGTGTACTTCCACATTTCTCTCTCATAAAAATAGTGTATCTTCTAAAACTTCAACCTCCACTAAATTTGCCCCTGCCCTTTGTGGCTAAGTTCTTATTCTCTCCTAATTGTGACAGTTTTTTGGGTTATGAAACACTTCAGTGTGTAAAATACTCCATGGGATTCTAAGTGGTACTGTATAAATACTTAAATCTGAAGGTAAAGAAGAAGGAGGCCATGCTAAGGAGCATTTTTCCCAACTGGAGGAAATCCTTATTTGCATAGGCACCTGAGAAGGGTCACAACCCAGATGCACTCAAATCAGTGCAGGGTTGTCAGCAAAAAAAAGAGGAATATGGAAATTTTAAACTCTGGTCTAACATGCAGAGAAACTCAGAATGAAGTAGTTTTATGTCACTGTGCTGACTGCTACTTTGAAAAGAAAAAAGGGGGGGGTTTTTTGGTTAAAAAGGCATCTTTTTCCTTGAACAGCTGGTGTAGAGTGGTTGCTTCCATTGCCTTTCTTGTCCTTTCTTTTTTATTTCTTTGTAAGGCAGCTCTGCATTTGTGCAAAGTGTAATTATAACTACCACTTGCAGTGCAGTACACTGAAAATCCTTATATATATGTTTTCATTTCCAGTGTGCATAACTGGAGTTTCTTAGTGAGGATATTAACATAACCTTTGAAACTGCTTGGAACATAGTAGGCAGTTTTTTCCTGAATTATTTATAAACCCCAAACCCAAGGAAGTTGTGGAGATGGATATGCACATTGGATGCTAGAAGAAAGTTTCTGTACCACCCCTGGATGTGTTGGGTGGATGTGTGTGTTGTGTTCAGTGTGTGAAATTCTTACAAGGAGTTTTAGATGAAGCTGCCTTTATTGTTCTGCTAATTAATGTTTTTGTGTAATTTTTATGTTAATATTCTAGCCACAGCAAAATATGCACAAAGAATAACTGGTAGCAACACATGCTTATTGCTTTACAGAGTTACATGTACTAAGGAGTAGGGTTTTTCTGTATGTATTCAAGTACCTAGTTGCAGAAAAATTGTAATTCAGGGACAGTGGATTGCTTCCTTACTTCATGAAGGAAGGGTTAAGTGCATGCTGAGGTGACATTTATACATCCTAGGAAATGTATGTAAGAGAATGGAAAATGTCACTGGTAATAGCTAATATCCCTGCCATGTTTCCCAGTTGTAAACTGGGGTCAAAATCAAACGTATTGTCTTGGCTTGCACTACCCTATGGGACACATTAGCCTTATTGCATTCCCAAGCTTTGCAAGGAAAAGGGGGAGGACCCACCCCAGATTCTGCTGCAAGTAAAAGCCCTTCCCCCATAACCCACAAACACCCAGAAAAGGTCTGTGCAGGTTGCAGGGTTTCTCCTCCAGCTCTGTGGGGAGTTGCTGCACTCCTGCGCAGTGCTCGGTCTCTGCAGTCCCTGCAGCTCCCCAGGGCACAGCAGACAAACTGCCTGCTTCTCCCCACATCTCTGCAGGGCAGGGGTGGTTTCAGTGAATCCCACACCTCCTGTGGTGTCAGGAAAGCTGTCATGGAGGAGAGCTGTCCTCAGGATGCTCAGAACTGCCTGCACATATAAAGCTGCCTGAGCCTGAGCAAAAGCTGCTTTCTCTGAGGTACACTGCCCAGTTCAAGAGCGAGCCTTTTTCTCCAAGGGAATTAGAACATCTGTGATGATCTTCTCCTAATAATGATCATGGACTGGGAGAGGAATATACCCAGTGTGTCAGAATATTTCTTACACATTGTACTTTGTTCAATGGAAAGGGGATAAATTGAAATCCTTAGCAACCAGAGCACGTCTGAGATATTTCACACTGTCAACCCCACAAGCCAGACTGGTGCACACATGTGCAGAAGGCAGCAGTGAACTTTCCTGCCATTCCTTGGGTCAGGAAATACTTGGTTCAGAAGAGTAACCTCAGGAAGGACTTGTGTAGCTCTAGCTCACTGGGATGTAATGATATATATTGTTCTTCCAGACAGTCTTTAAAGGTTGTCATTGGATTTCTCTGGGTAGACCTGGTCAGACCTAGCTTCTGACCTGTTGTGTGGGGATGGAAAGGCATGTACACAGCTATTGCAGAGGTTCAAGTGATCTTTACCTCAGTGGTCTAAGTCTAATTTTAACCTGTCTCTTTTTCAGTATTTTCTGTACAGATGAGCTTCATGTTTTTGACTTTCCTCTTCTCTACAAGGTAATTGAATGTGCTGAATCAGAAGCTTGGGCTGTTTGGTTTGTGTGGTGTCTTTGCTTTGGGTGCTACAGTTTATGCAAATGTGGAAGGGCAGGTGTCTGAACAGGGGTGACCTCAGTTGGGTATTTCATATTGTCCTTACTGCTTTTTCTCTGTTGGAGTTTCATAGGCTAAGGGAGCAGGACCTGAATTCTGTCCTTTCTTGTGTGTTAATTACAGAGTTGTTAAATCTCAATCAATCACTGCTATACCTCATCCACTGAAAAAAATGGATTTGCACAGATGTCACTGAAGGTATAATTTGCCCTGCAGACATGCTGATGACATATGAGAGAGAGAACTCAGTTTGACTTTTTACATCTCAAGATACATTTGCTGGGCTGGCAATTCACTCTTCTCTGGATATGTCAAATGTGTTACATTTAGATGGTGATTCCTAAGAGACAGTTGTCCTGCATTAATGTTTGGTAGAGCTATTTTATATTATTTTTACATATCAACCAGTTGTACATTCACTTCCCAAGGACCAACACCATGAGAATGGAGTTAGGCAATGGCTTAGTGCATCACTTGAGTGCACATCAGAGTAGTCACCATTGTCCTTCCACTTAGGCTTACTGGAGTCTTACCAGCACTCTGCTGAATGGGAAGTGCTACAATACAGCAGACTCCAGACATATACTTTATATAAATTATACAATATCCATAAGGGAGAATCCCAAAGAAGGGTGCCAAGTCTTAGAGCTGCATCTGGGTTTGGTGTTTTTTTAGTGCCACAAGAAAATTTCTCTGTGACAAGGTCATATCCTGGGCCTAGAAGGCATTTTTAAATAACTTTTGAACTGCTAGACCTAACCTGGGGGGGAAGATAGATCCCAACTGTAAAATCTAAAATGCTGTTAGTAGTAACCAACCCAGACAGGATGCTAAATATTTAGAACCTCATAAAATGATTCCTAATTTGGACCAAAGGGTGATCCATTGACCAGTCGTACACCTCTCTCTGTATGCCATTTGTTCATCCTTCCTGGCCTTACTCCCAGTGTATAAAGCCTTAGGTGCAGTTTTTCTCTGAAGTGGAAGATACTGCATGCTCTAAGCAGTGCTCATAGTATAGACACAATATGCTATCTCAATTGACCATCTTGTAGCATTACAGACTAGGAAAACAAATCCTAGGTCATCCTCTCTTTTCACAGAGGCAAGCTGGCCACTGCTGGGATATAGCATGCTTGCAATAATAACCTTGGCTGGAATAAAGTTGTGTCCTGCTTATACCATGTGTTCAGAATTCCTCTCCTTCACCCAGGAACATATTCATTAGAGAGTTTGCCATAAGTGAGAAACAATTCTGCTTTAAAAGGAAAAAAAAAAAATCAAACACTACTGTTCATTTGTGGGTAGAATTCTTTCTGTCACTAGACCTGATCAAAGTGATGTGAGTGTGCTTATGGATCCTCAAAGTAATAGATTTGATCAATGATGTTTTAAGAAGGTTTTCACTATCAGAGGTTATTAAAACTCTTTTCTTTTCTAGGAATAACTCTACTTTCACACCAGCAGACACAGTGGCTATCATCTTCTGTTCCACACACAAATCCCTCACCCTGGGTAAGTCTTGAGCAAAACAGCAGTAACATTCATACCTTGCTGTGTTGAAAAAAAGTGTGTTGGTTGCTGGCTTTGCTGCTTCAATGGTTTGGGGTTTAGTGTAACAAATGATGCTACCAGTATGATATTAATAGGAGGATAAAATTCTTGCACAGCTATAGCAAGTGCTTATTATAGGGCAGACAACAGGCTCAACACCAAATCATGGGTGAGATTTTGGTGGTTATATAGTAGGATCATTTTATTTATGGAAAGCTGGATTTTTCTTTCTGTTCTTGCTCTGTTGCCTAATCCAAGACTGACAAAATCTCAAGTTTGTTGTTACTGGAAAGCTTGTAAGGTGTATCTGCCTAGCCTCAGGGTAAAACCTCACACCTCAAAGCTGGGATGTACCAGCCAAAAAATGTGTGTTCAGAACTCCCAAAGGGGCAATGCTGTCTTTTGCTTAAGAGGAGCAAAATGTACATGTTTAAATCTGCAGATATTTTAGATAGTTGTATTTGTTAGAATTCCTTTAGCAAAAGATCCCTGAGGCATTTGTCACTTATGACCCCTAAGTGATAATAAGATGTTCTGATGGAAATTCACAAAGTGCTGCTCAATCAATTCTGCTTACAGCCACCTCTTACTGCTTCACCCCTGGTGTTCACTCACTGAAATGAGTAGTATTGAATATTTTCTTACTGGTTTTTTTTTTAATATGAAAACATGTGTTTGATAAAAGCATATGTGACTGACTATATGCCTTCTCAAGGCTGTGTCTGTCAAAGAGAAACACAGCTAGTGTCAATAACAAAGGTAAGACCTCAGCCTGAAACAGGGGAAGAACAAGTCAGGGCTTAGGTGAGAGGTTTTCTGCATCAGTTTGATAGAGTGAAACTCAACTCAGGGTTCTTTGCTTCAGCCAGGCCTGTGCTGTAGAACTGTTAGCAAGTGCCCTTGAGAAGTCTGTGGGAAGTGAAGGAGTTGCTGGGAGACAAGAAAAGGGCAACCATAATGGCTCTTTTTCAGAGTGGAAATGAGGAGGGGACAAGGAGTTCTAGATCAGTGAGTTGGACTTCATTGGTAGGAAACTACTGAAAAAAAATTAATTAAGAGTGTAGGAAGAAATGAGGAACAGCCCTGTAGATTTGTCAAATGCATATCACACCAAACTAACCTAATTTCCTTTCACACAAGGTCCTGTGGGTTGCAGAGAAGTAGCAAAAGTTGTATGGCTTGAAAGCATTATGGCTTTTGACATTTGCATGGTGTTTTGGGCTCCACAATTAAAAAATGATGTGGACCAACTGGAAAGAGATCAGAGGAGAGTGCCATGAATGATCATAGATCTTAAAAATGTGACCCCAGAGGAAGCTTGAAACAATTGGGATTGTTGAGAAGACAGCTGAAATGCAGCAATGATTTTCAAATGCACAAAGGGTTGATGCAAAGAAGGAAAAGAAGTAACTTTCACAGTGGACTTTGAAAAGGGAAGGACTTCATTACAGTGATGATGATTTAAGCTAACAGGGAAACCTGGCTAATGTAAAACAGTTTAGCTTTGGAATATGTTGCCTATGATGTCTTGAATCTGCTATCATTGTAGACAAGCCTCAGACAGGAATCAGATAGCTGGAGTTGACCCTGCCTTGGAGCAGAACAGAGATTAAATGACATTAGGTCTTCTTCAGCCACAGGTTTTATGAAACTGAAGCTTCAACTAAGAAATAAGCTTGCATTTAGGAGGTCATTTACACTTGTATTGATAGAAAGCAACCCCACTTGTAAGATGTAGCATGCTACTGGACTTGCTGTGTGTAGGTGCCTATAGTTAGGACACAGCTGTGACACTACAGCAGAGAAGCTGCCTCTATTTAACAACACAAAAGTGTAAGTCTCCCCTTTACTCCCCAGAGAAAATAGCTTTTATCTACTATATAATAGTTATTGTGTCTTCTGTAAGTATAACCTGACAGTCTATCATCATGAAAGCATATAGTATAACAATGGATAAGTGTGCAGGTTGAAATGAAACAGGGAGATGGTGGAGCCCAGTATTGTGGGACTGTTTCTCAGCTACAGACTGTTCTGTTGGTCAGCTTCAGCACAGACTGCTTTACTTTCATGCTTGAAGAGCTGATGTCTCATGGAAAGCAGGTTTGCCTCCTAGGAGGCTACTCACAAAATGCAACTTGTTCCTAGGCTTTGCACTTTGGCCCTACCTTTCCTAACTGCTCAGGGCCTGTGTTCAGATCACTGGGTGCTTGGGACCTGTGCTTCCCTTGCTCTGTTCCGTCTCTGGGGCTCAGCTTTGTGAAGGATATTGAAGGCTCCCAGGCTTGTCTCACGTGGGGCCAGCAGCATGTCCTGAATTGAGCACCATCTCTGATGGGGAAATGCTCATTTTGGCAGCCCCTGGCAGCTATCTGTGGTAAGTCTGAGGGCCCTGCCACTCCTGTCTGCACCCCAACAGTGTGTGCACACCACATAGCCATGCTGGCTGCTGTGGAGTGGTTCCAGTCTGGCTGGTTTTGGGACAACTGGTGTTTTACTCTGTTCTCTGTTATTAATACCAGGTCCAGGTCAGAGAGAGCTGCATGAACACACATTTCTGAGTAAATAGGGAGGACTGGGTTTTATAAAGCTGTAGTGTGATGAGGCGTGTCCCTGAGCTGATGATGTAAACAGAAATGGTAACCAGAGCAGTCAGCATTTATTCCTTCACTGAAGGTGGAAGGAAAGTAGATCTAATTTGTTTTGAAGGATCAGGCATTTCTGAATGACAGTTAAATCTATCTGGAGCACACAGTCTGATCTTAGCAGAAACAAGAACAGATGTAGGCATTTGGCCCCTTACTCTTTTGTTGTTCTGTCACATTTCTGCTTGTCCAGAGGTGTTTGCTCTAAACCACACAATGAGAAACCTTCTCTGGTTCTGTTGCAGCAGAGAGGGTTTTTCCCTCTGCCTCTGTCATTGCAATGCCTGAAAGCACAAACAGAGCTCAGGGTCTGGTTTCACATCCATTGTGGAGCTCTGCTTTGTTTGTCTTCCACTGGTAGTGTGTAAATGACCTCCCAACACTTGTTCTTTCACTTTGAAACTGATTTCTCTCAGCTTGGCAGGTGAAACTCCAAATAGGTATGTCTGGCCTGTTCCCTGGAGAGCTTAGAATGGCACCAACTAAAGTGGGAGAAGAGCTGACAGCTTTAAAGCTTTAGAAGTGGTAATAGAAGAGGCATGAGAAGACTTTTATAAGTCACTTTCTCCCACACCATATTATGAAACCAACTAATTCCCATGCAGTGCATGCTCATGAGGCCAACTGCCACTTCCACTGTTGAATCCATGAATAAGTGCTCGCTCTGCAGAGAGATGAGTGCTGTTCCCATATGCTGGGTTTTATTTTGTAGACAGAACAGTTGACACACTTTTTGTCTCAAAGATCAGAGTGCAGGGCATGTTTGTGTAAGGACAAATTACACAGAGTAGGTGCCTTTGTGTTTCTTAGTTAGGAACACAAGCTGCTATCTCTGCACAGAGGTGGGTGCTTTGGCAGTTGTTCTGAATGCAAAGCATCGCGTATGCAGCAAAAATACTGTTTATTTGTTTCACTTAATGAGTGAAACAGGATATAAACTTACAGGGAGCAAAGATAAATATAGTATTGCCAGTGCCCTCTGGCATATTCACCCACACTTTGTTCTCTGTCTCCTTCTCCCCACTCACATATATGCAGAGTACATGTGAGCACACACATATGCGGACGTTTGATGCATGGCTTTTATTAGTGCATTTGCCATTGATTGATTAGTACTTAGTATTAGTACTTCTTCTATTGATTGATTGCAGATGAAGTGACTATTTGACCTTTAATTATGAGCCTTGCTATTGAAAATGACATTGAGCTATGGCTTCACATAATCCATCTGGAAAGCCCGACATGATGCCATTCCCTGGAGTTCATTCAGTGAGAAGAGAAGAGGCCTCAAGGAAGTACAGAGCTATCAGTGTGGCTCATCTAAAAAAATACTGCAGTTGTTGCTTGCTCTTACACAAAAGTTGCAGCCAAGTAGAGGACATGATTTTATTTTTTGCAGAGAGTGAATGGCTAGCTAGAAGTTAGAACTCCAAAGGTAACATGCAGTATTGGGAAAAATATTGCCAAAGAATTATTTTTACTTTAATTCTTTCTATATATTATGTAAAATTATTTTATCAGGGGAAAAAATGGAATGGTGCTACCTAATTTGGCTGCCACAAGTACAAATGTTAGGGAACAGCAGACTGGTGTTAAAGAAACAAACAAAAAAATCCCCCCCAAAACCCCAAACCAAACCCCAACCAAAACAACAAAACTAACCCTACCTTATAATAAAGTCAGGGTATTGTTTGTGATGCAGAGTGCATCATTCCTCACTGGGATTTATCAGCATAGCAGTTCTTACACTATGGAATTCTTAAAATGATGCAAAGTTCCTAGGCTACAAAATACATTCAGGAAAGAAGAGACTTCATTTTGCCAACAGAAGCCTAAGTGCTAACTTTCTTTTGTCTTGTTTTAATTTCACTCAAATTTATTTTCTAAATACCCAGCTTCTTACTGGCTGAGTACAGAACTGCTAGTCTGTACTGGAGCAGCTCTTAAAAGCTTGCTGTAATGCACAAGAAGATTCTCAGACAACTCAATTGTCTGTGAGCAGATCATCTAAGCTCTGGATTAATCAGCCCATGCCTTCCCCCAAGTTCCCCAGCTGCACAATGTGACAGAGTGCATCCTGCTGACATCCAGCTCCAATCTGTTCACAGCTGTCTGGAGTTTGCTCATGTTTTCTGCAGCTCTCTTCTTACAGGGTTGTTCAGAGGTAACTGGGGACATGGTTTAGTGGTGGGCATGGTAGTGTTGGGTGGGTGGTTGGACTCAATGATCTCAGAGTTCTTTTCCAACCAGAATGATTCAATGATTCTGTGGTTTGCACAGTCCCAACCACTGCTGTTTAATGTTAGCTGGGTTGTTGCTTCATCTGTTTTTTCCTGTACCTAGCCTCTGTGAAATACTCTGTATAATCAAGATCAGACTCTTCTTGTGTGCTGAAAATCACCTTTTTCCTTTAGCTAGAAACATGCCAAGATGTTCTAACATGTTAAGGTAAAAGGTAGATCATTTTGATTTTAAAAAGCAGGCATCTCTTAGTAGTTCTGTAATAGAAAGTAAGATGGTAAAAGCAGGTGCATTGCCCTGAGTGAGTATTCAGGCTATCCCCTGTGGTATTTCTGAAATGTGGTGTTTTTTCTCTGCTCCTGGTAAAGAATCCTCCTCCTCTAAGGCGATTATTCATCAAGGTGCTAACTGTGACTAGCCATAAATGTGTGAATAATTCCTCTGACTGTTAAATAAAGACCTAGAAATAATCCTGGTTAATTGCTTTCTGAAAGTTTTCAAGAGTAAGGCTTCTGCTACTGTCTCTTTTACTCAAAATTTTCCTGGGAGTGTTGAACAGGAGATGTTACTGCTGGCATCATCTCGTACTACTTGGTGCTGTTAGTGCTTGAATTTGTAGCTTTTCTTACCTGTCACAGGCTTTTAGTCTTATTTCTTCCCCAGGTGTCCAATAGAGTGATGTAAGTGAAAATGCTCTGGCTGCTCCTTTGCAGGAGGTGCTGAATCTAGGGGCAGAAGGGAAGCTGATGGGAGGAATATGCTTGAAAGAATGAGTGTCTTGTGGAGGCCATGTCTGGGCCAATATCCACTCCTCACTACTGCCAGAGAATTAGAAACACTCTCTCATTCCCATTTCTGAGGTTCCAGGGGGACTAGTGGCTGCTAGAACCTTTAATGAGTTTTGATGCTGTGATTCTTTGGGCCAAAATGAAAAGATGTTTCTTATTTCTTCAATCTCTGCCCTGCATTTGCTTGGAAGGAGCAGCAAGTGATTGGCTGGGCTTTTCCCTCTTCTCTGTGATCCCCCTTCTCTTTGTCCTCTCTCTGTCTTTGGAAAATAAGAACTTAGATACATGAGATGCTAGCAGGGAGAGCAGAAGCACTTGGATCCACTGCACATCTTTCATGTTAGCATTTTTTCTTCATAGCCCAGTTGGAGGGTATGTGGATCTCCTTTCTTAGTTCAGTTGTCTTCTGAAGAACCAACATTTGGTTCTTACCAAACACTATTGTGAGCCAGGTTATTGCTGTGTAATTGTCATGTCTTCTTTCTCAGTAAAACCCAAAGAATGCCAGGGAAATGCTGCTATTTCCACTACAGCTGCCATGTTGGAATATTAGTAAAGCCAAATGTAGACTGAAGCTTTCTGTACCTGGGAATAGCAGGGATATTTCCTGCTTGCACAGCCAAATCCAGCCAAGGTGAGATGCCATTTTGCCATGTGCAAGCATTTCTGTAGTACTAAGGCCAGCATTCACTTGAAGGAGCTCTCTAGTCCAACAGACAGTTTTGAGTAGGCTGTGGTTGCTGGGATAGTCTATGCCAGAGTACCTCTTATTTTCCCTTGCTACTTCTATACGGGGCTGGGCAAGCACCCCCTGTTTGTCTTCTTCAGACCAGAGCATCCCTAGGGGCTGTCAAGAAGGAAATGTGCTGGCAGGCCAATCTGAAAGTAGGAAATGGCATAGTCCAGTGAATTATAGTGGCTTTTGAACACAGAGCACCTGATGCTCCATTGTTGTTTTTTTTTAATCAGAAAATTCACAATATAGTATGTCTAATCTATTGCAGTTTACTCAATTTTGACCTCTCTGTGATTCCAGAAGGGGAAATACTAGAGTAAATTAGGGAATCTCCTTTCCCTTCTGACCTGAAATGTATGTTTCTTTGATTAGACTTAGAATGTGGCAAGAAATTCTGTACCAGCTCCCAGGGCTTCCTTTTCATCTCTACACTCTGCCAGTAGTAGAGTTTTTTTATTAATATTTAGAAAGTTTGCCTCCAGCAGTACTAAAATGTGCATCAGAGGACAACAGTTGTTTACTGTGTTTGAACTGAAGAATCTCACCCAGGAGATCTCATTCACTTGAAGTTTACATCTCTCAATCTCAGCTTCCAGAAAGAGATCGATGAATAACAATTGTCATCTCAGAGCTGCACCTCTCCAATTATTTATTGGGTTCTGTGTCTCCCCAGATGTACATGTAATTGGATCAGACACTAAAAACCAGATTGCAGGGGTTTAATGACAGCAAGCTCATACCTCTTTCTAACAATAACAAAAAAATAAACATACATATCCATCTGTAAAATTGTAATGACAAAAGAGCCCTCCCTCCCCAGCAAAACCAGTTAATTTCTCTACTTTAAGAAACTACATTGTATTCAGCAGACAGCTGACAGGTTACCCTGGGGAAGATCCATGTTTGGGCATGACTCAAGATAAGGGTGGGTTGGTTTTTTTTACCTCAAGCTGGCAGAGGCTACAAGTGTCACCCATACTAAAGCTGGCAAGTATTGAAGATGATGTTGAGTCTCCCTGAGAGAGTTGCATCTACATTTGCTGCTCTCAGTGCACCTTCTGGCAGCCAGTCTGAGCTGCTGACTCCAGACACTTCTAAAAGGGTGGGTGCAAAGCTGTGAAAAATCAACAGCAGCAGCAAAATGGAGACATCTCCTGTGACAGGATAGTCTTGGGAATCTGGAAGGGAGATCCTGCTCAAAAGCTGCCCTGGCTACTGCAAGCACATAACCCTAGGCCACAGAGTTTTAGGACAGGAAATGTTGTTCCTCAGTATTTCTAGGTAGTGAGCTGTTTTCTCAAAATGCCTTCCCAACTGACTGGAGCATTAAAGCTTTTCTGGCCTCATAGCTTCTTTTCTTGGCCACAGAAGCCAAATGAAGAGAGAATTAAAGGAGAAATTATGCTACTGTTCCTACCAAATATTTTTTTTTTGTTATGAAAGGAAGTGCATTTGTTTCACCATTTCTAATGAATTTATGGATCATATTTTCCTTTGCATCAAGGCTTCAGAAGGAAAAAAGCTTAAAAAAAACAACCCTAAGAATCTTAATTAAAAAGCTAATATGAAACAGTTTGGAGGATAATCCTTTCCTGTATGTGTTTACAAATAAGAGAACATTATTAAAAATCTTGGTAATGGCTTTTTTAATAATAGGTACAAATGAAATCCACAGAGTCAGAACCTGAATGCTGAGAAATCTTAGCTTCAGCTGTGTGTGGGAAGGGCAGTAATGTTCAGGAAAACTTTGTGGAAGAAGACCTGGGAGTCCTGGTGGACAACAGGATGACCATGAGCCAGCATTGTGCTCCTATGGCCAAGCAGGCCAATGGCATCCTGGGGTGCATCAGGAAGAGTGTGGTCAGGAGGTTGAGGAAGGTTCTCCTCCTGCTCTGCTCTAGTGAGGCCACACCTGGAGTCCTGGGTCCTGTTCTGGGCTCCCCAGTTTCAAGAAGGACACAGAACTTCT
Organism: Galbula dea; assembly: GCA_013399015.1. Classification (NCBI taxonomy): domain Eukaryota; kingdom Metazoa; phylum Chordata; class Aves; order Piciformes; family Galbulidae; genus Galbula; species Galbula dea. The sequence continues at coordinate 1,807,319 of VWZX01001131.1, read as the reverse complement.
GGAACAGAAAAGGGCTATGAAGATGATTAGGGGACTAGAACATCTCTTTGTGGTGAGAGGCTGGGAGAGCTGGGGCTGGTTAGCCTAGAGAAGACTGAGGGGGGAGCTTCTCACTGCTTGTCAGTACTTCATGGGTGGGTGACAGGACAAGAGGGATTGAACAAAATAGGAAGTTCCATCTAAACATAAGGAGGAACAACTTTGAAGAGTGGTGGAGCCCTGGCCCAGGCTGCCCAGGGAGGTGCTGGAGTCTCCGTCTCTGGAGACCTTCCAAACCTTCCTGGATGCCATCCTGTGCAACCTGCTCTAGGTGAACCTGCTCTGACAGGGAGGTTGGACTAGATGATCTCCAGAGGTCCCTTGCAACCACTTATATTCTGTGAAATAATGAAATTAATCAAGTCTCAGGTTTATGTTTTTAGGATATTTGTCCAGAACTCCTTTCATTGATAGGTCTAAGCTCTTAAACCCTCCAAAAGTGTTGGCTTTGTATAGAGAGGGGAAGGAAGTGTTTAAATTCCATTTGTTTAAACTTCTTCACTTAGATACTGCTGGTGAATTCATGGGAAGGATTTACCCTGTGCCCTCTTATGTGCACAAAGAGTGAACTGATATCCAAGCAGTGAAAAAAGCACTGAAGTGTGAGGATCAGCTCATAGCATCGGTATACCTGTGCTGTTGTGCCAGATTAAGGGGAAATCAGATTTAAAGCTGGATTTATGGTGGTTCAATTCATCTCCAGCTCCCTGTTAACTAATTGCTACTACCATATTGTCAGACAGGTGGAGGTGTTTTAGAGTCTTAAGGCACTAGTCTGCAGTTGATGGTGTTAAATGTTTCATTGTTAGCAGCTGGTAGGATTGCCTGTGTTGTTCATTAAACTTCACTTCCAATCTGAATGCACCCGTTGAAAACCCAGAAATAGACAAACTCTACTTTCTGTCTCTCCCTCCCAGCTTTTACAGTTTTCTTTACTTAAAACTTTGATAATATCAAGATGTGCTGCTTCCTAGTTACTGTACTTACATGGCACTGACATTACTGATTTCTGTGATGAGTGGAGTGAGCCTGAAGAACAAAAATTGGTGAAAGCATTCAAAGCAGATTAGGTTTTCTTGTTTTGTTTGTTCCTCTTAGAGTTATGGCAAAAAACTATCTTCTTGCTCATTCATTTCTGTTCCTGCTTCACCTTCTTTATTTAAATGTTAGACCAGTTCAGGCTTTTACAACATAGTGTGGTCTCAACAAAGTTCTTGCACCCTACCATAAGTACATGGCCTCTGTGTAAGCACATCACTCTGATTCAGCACAGAGCCTACCCAATAATTCTAGCCCTCTAAAAGAGGGCCTTCATGTAATGTCATGTGAGGACTTATGAAATATTCTGGTAAAACCTTGTTCTTTCCCAAGAAAAAGGATGAAGGTAAATGATTTTGCCCTGAAAATATTTTTGAAGCACAAGTATTCCTACAGCATGGGCAAAAAGGCAAGGAGAGGTAGTTTCAGCTACTGCAAACACTGCAAGTCCTTGCCAACAGGAGACCAAATGTCATGTCACCTGGAGGCAGTTGTGGTTGTGCTGATGGATGATCTCTTTAGACCTACTGGCAAAAGTCAGATTTCCATGGTAACACTGGGCTTTGTCACCAAGGTAGGATTAAACTAAAGGTGCCACAAAACATTCTAGCCACTGCAGGTGGAATTTTACCTTTACACCTGTTATTTCTTTCTGGACAAGAGGGTAGCAAAGGTTGTCTGTTACTTTTCTCAGCCTTCATTCCTTTAACAGAGTTCAAAATGACTGTAAGGTCTGGGATCTCTTGGTTTAGGCTAGGAGCAAAAAAAACCTCAGGGTTGAGGCTGGAAAAGGCTCCATACATTACTATTCTGGGAGTAAATTTCAGGTGCTCCTTCCAGGGAGTCTTTGCAGGGATAAGCTCCCTGCTCCCCCTGCTCTGGCAGCTTAGGAGGGGCTTCATGCAATAGATGTCCCTCTTTAGAGGCCTTTTCTCAGGTGAAAAAAAGCACTAGCTATTTGACCTACCAAGGTTCCCTTCACATCAACCCCTGAGAGGATCCTTTAGAAAGAGAGTAACAGGGAGAGTGTCAGAGGAGATCCCATCATACACTTGATTCATTTTGTGTATTGCACTTGAAGATTACAGCAGTTGGGAGTTCTGAAATGTACAGACAAGTAGAAGGGAGAACTTGAAAATCCAGAGGCTAGGGCTTTCCTGCAAAGTATTTCCACTGCCTCCTCCTGAGGGTTGTTTGGCATTCTGATCCCTGAATGCCTGCTGGTTCCATAGCCTTAGTGATGACCTCTTTGTTTTGCCCCAAACCTCTTTTCCTAAGAAGATATGCTGCAGCATTTTGTGATTTGGAGTGTGTTTCAGTAATGTAAGTGAGAAAGTTTTAGGATAAATTGTTTGTTATGAAGACACTGAAGAGAAAAAACCTCTATAGTGAAATATGTAAGTGGAGCATCTAGCAATAATCCTGCTTTGGGTGTGAGGGATAATGGCCTGTGTTTCAGTGGTAATAAAAATGTTCTTTTAAGTTCTGTGAACCCATTGCAGTGTGGTAGAAAACAGCAAATGATGAAACAGTGCTTTAAGGGGAGTGTACACATTCAGTGAGCATAAAATAAACATATTAAAACAGGGAAAAAAAGCCACCCTGATTTCCAGTACTTATTGTTTTATCTCTTCCATCATGGGTATAGGATAAAAGCAAACTCTTACTTGCTTGTTAGAAGAAGAAAGCTCCTACTTGAAGTTCTTACTTGGCAGATGTCAGTTGAAAGCTCTGCTCTGGAATGTGCTGCAATGTCAAACTCTGTTGGGTAATTTTAGACAAATGTGTCATGTGTGACATGGAAATATGGCATGCTGTACATTAGTGATTTCCCAAGTGTTTGGATCAGGTAGTAATGTGCTGAGAAAGTGCTCTTTATCTCTCCACACTGTGTACTTGTATAGCAGTGGGGAAAGGCTTTTGGTAGAAATTACTTTAGTCAGAAAAAGAATCCATTTACAATATGTGCCTTCTAACATCTTTCAGACAATGCATTGTATTAAAGAGGCATTTTTTGATTAATGTTTTATAAACATTTTTCAGCATGACAGCTTAAAGTCCCTGTAAAATTGTAAATGTGTGCATAGTGCTCACTTCCATAAAGTCAAATGCCATCTCATAAAGTCTGGTTGGATCCTGTCAGTGACAGTGACACAGAATCAGTACCTTGGAGCATTAAAATTAATTTGCTTCATTTATATCACTACAGTGATAGCTAGATGAAAAGAGTCCTATATTTAAATTCTCTTAAAAATACCTTCAAATCTTTTAGGCTTGCTTTATTATTGTTATTTTACAGCTAACTAAATGTAGTGAAGTGCAGCAGAATCTTTTCATGGGCCTTTTAAGGAGGTGGCTCCAGAACATGAAAGTAACAAAGGGGAAAGAGGAGAATGTGGGAGGTTGGACTGGGTGCAAAGCTGGAGGAAGGATAAATAGCTTTCAGTTGTGCAGGCTGCTAGAAAAACAGTGGCCTTTGGCCAGCACTGAGAAACCACAGCCTTGGAGCCAAACTGGAATACCCTGGAGCAATGGGGGGCAAACAGGGCTTTCCCATAGCAGGCTGGAGGAGCAGTCTTCTGGCTTTTCCTTGCCCTTCTTGAAGGTCATGGCTGTTCTCTTGCTGTCTTCAAGTTTTGCATACTGGCAAAGTTGGAATTTCAAAATTCAGGAAATGCATCAAAAAGGCAACAGGGCTTTTGCTTTCTGTTGAACTGATGCTTACCTCCAAAGATGATGATTATTTCTTCTTTTCAGCAGTTAGTTTTTCCTGGTAAATAACAGGAACTTTAATTGCACATTAGTAGCTTACAGGATCCTATTGTTGTGACATGTATTTAAACAAGCTGTAAATTAAGAACCTCTTTCCACCCAGTGATCTAATTATATTGTCACACTAATTACAGTATTTTGTATTTATATTTGACAACTTTAATTTTCTGTTCCTAGTTTACTGAAATAGCTTTACTCTAGAGAATTTACCTTTTAGGCTGGAATTGCTACTTTTCTTTTTCTCTCTCCAGAAAATGTGCAGTAGTTTAAAGCATGTCTCAGTCACTTTGGATCCATCCTGTTCCTGTCTCTCCCATTAGTTCTTTGGGTGATCTTAGGCTAGTTGTTTTAGTGTTCTCTGATTCTCTGTAGGACTCCTATTCAGCTTACTAAAGTGGTTTTGGATCTGTGGATGAAATTACACTTCCAAAACACCAGGTACTGTCTTACAAACATAAATGTAGCATGGTCATAACTTGGGACTCTAACTTCTTTTCCTGTGGTTAGAGAACAGAAAAGGACTCCCAAGTGTTAAGCTGACACTTGGAAGCAGGCAATAAAACCTTTATGTGATTACAAGAAGAGTATGATGGGCATGGGAAGTAAATTACACTCCTTAATGTAATGCAAATGCCCATTTAACTTCTATCCAAATAGTGTTCCCAGGCCCTAGAAATGAGTGTTAATAAGAAGCCAGCCTTATTGTGTGGTAACTCCATGCTGTTGTTTTGAAGGTAATCATGGTATTGAGATTAAGCAAGCCTTTATTTAATGCATTTAATCTTTCCCTGGAAATACTCACATAAGTAAAGGTTACTATATGGGAATGAGATTGTTAGTGGTGTGATGTGATTGCAAGTGTCTGGTCAAGCAAGACAGAGATGGTTGCAGGTTTTACCCACACCTATGCTTTGTGGAACATGATCTGTACAGATAATTGTGAACAATAACATGTTCAAAGTGAACATAATTGGTTTCATTATTGCAAAACTAAATCAAATTTAATTTTGCATATCATCAAGTGGGAAGATTAGGCATGGAGGTGTCTAATAGACTTAGCACTGTTGAGTGCAGATTCAAGCTCTTAGGAAAAATGGTTCATCTCTAGTTCTTGACACTCATTTCTTCCAGCATCTAGGAACTTGTGTTCTCCAGCTGCTCCCTAACTCTTCATAGGCATGGCCACTTCATGTTGCTCACTAAGTTCACTAAAATTTTTCTCCCTCTTGCTGCATCTCTTCTGAAACTTGGAGGTGGAGCAGAGAGCTTTGTTCCCTAGCACATGAGCATTCACCTGCAGTACTTGACTTGCTACCTTGACTCCATGAATCGGCCAAAGCAGGGAAGGTTGTCATTTGGGTACTCAGCAGCTGGCAGGGAGTATGCCAGGAAAACAAAACCCTCCTCCAGTGGTGAAGGGACTGAAAAAAGGTTCTGAGCAGGAGTTGGGCAGATTGGATAGAGGACAATCATGAAAACATGAAGCAGAGCACAGTGAGAGGAAGCAGTAAATAAGCAGTGCAGAACTATGCTTAGCAACTGAAGGGTCATGCTGTAGCAGAATGTGTTTTATATCAAGTCTTCAGCAGGAGTTTGACAGCTGTTAGCATAATTAGAAAAGATCTTTTATGGCATTCCCCTACTCCTTCATTCCTGCCACAGAACTTTCTCTGCTGTTTGTTTCTCTGTTGGTGTTCTTGCTGGGCTGGTTGGGTTGGGTTTTTTACATAAAACTTGTGAGTCTTCATTTTATTTCTTTTGGAGTTGGGGTTTTTTGTGACATATCAATGCAACTTAAAATGCTTTACTTGTATCTGGCACTCAAAGTCTGAGGTGAGAGTCTGTCTCCTGTTTTTCTGCCTGCAGGGATTCCAATGCTGAAGATAGTGTTTGCAAGTTATGAGCACCTGTCCCTCATTTCTGTCCCCTTACTCATCTACCATCCTGCTCAGATTCTTCTTGGCAGCCTGTTGGTACCAACAATCAAATCTTGGATGGTGTCCAGGCAAAAGGTAAGAATTGCTGCTTTGATTTTCTAATGGAAAGTGTGCTATGAGGATAAAAAAAAAATACCTAAACACCTCTTAAACTCCTCAGGTTCCTTCTTGGAGATTTCCTGGTAGAGGTTTTTCTGTTTCTTTACTTCCTTTATGACAGTGATAGTCACAGGAATATCAGATTAAGGCTTGATCCTCCTTAGTTCTGAAAAGGTTCAAATCTTGAAGTTAGAGCTCTGCAGTCAGTTCACATTAGGAATTCATGCAAATTAGGAATTCAGGTTATGCCCAATAAGAATGGCTCTGTCTTTAGCCAATAATCACAGCTTTGCATCTCTTATGGGGAGGTGACAAAGATCTGTCAACCGGCATGGGAAGTGAGGAAATCAGGTCAAGTCAGGGCACTTTCTGAATTCAATTGAAGCAAGATGAAAACTTTTTAATTTTTTTCCTTTTTTTTTTTTTTTGGGGGGGGGAGGGTGACCCTTTATGATAGCAAGAAGTCTACAGAAGTCTGGTGCATTTCATGCCAAAATTATGCCATGAGTTAGCTTGTAGGCTCATAGGTAGACTGTAACCTGGAGATTCTTGCATTGACAGCACTGCCTGAAATTATGCTTATTCCAGTAGAAATTGAAGCTATTGACATCTGAGAGCCATCCTGTGACCTATCTGAAATAACTGCAATGGGTTTAGTCAGATTCCCAGAACAGTAGTAGCCATCTCAGAGAAAGCTAGTCCATGCAAATGATTTTAGTGCTGTCTTTAGTGTTCTGAGATAAGAAGATCAAGAGGCTGTAGCAACTGAAGCAGTCTTTCAGAGCTGAAAGGTGGAGGGTGAGAGCTGCTGTGAGAAGTCTAGCACCACCAGTACCTTGCATTCTCCACTTGTCAGTGGAGACATTTTTTTGGTAATTTCCATGTTTCCAACTTTCAGCAAAACCCAACAGGCTGCCATTTTACTAGCTTCACTCCACTAAAGTCACCTTGCTAACTTGAATGCTAAAATTCCCCAAATAGTGGATTTTTATGTGGCTCCACTTTTGGTTACCTGAATTGTAAAGAGCAGGAAGACTCTGAATTTTCAGGAACTGAGTCCAGAAATCAGACCTTGTTAAGGTATACTTATCTTAGCATCCAAACATGGACATTTGAGAATCATATCTCATTTCTCCATCACTCACAGTAATGTTTGGGGGGTTTTTAATCAGAAATTATCAGGAGACATTACAGATTGTGTAAAGAAAGTTCCCTGGTATTCCTGCAGAAAGATAGGCTGAAGTTGACACTACTGGTGACAGAATGATCCCTGTGGTGCTGACTTCTCTTCAGCATCTAACTGTTCTCTGCTGCCAGGACTAGGAGTGGGGCTGGAGCTCATCCAGACCTCCCTGATCCTCAGGGGAATTCATGGCCTCTGGGGGCTGCTGTCAGATGCTGCAAGTTACCACAGCCTTTAAACAGGGCATCAGGAAAGTCAGCTAGTACTAGAGAGATTTACAGTTCACCAGCACTAGTTTCTTATTCATTAAGCATCAACTAAACCTTCTGTGCTAATCAGACTGTAATGCCACTGTAGAACCACTTTGGGGGATTGCTGTTCTGTTGCAGCAGCTTCTTCAGTTGGGTCTTTTGTATTATTCACAAATGTTATTTTAATTACTCTTTGAAAAAAAGCAAGGAGGTTGGGTCTGGTAGAGTTATAATAAGTATAATGTTGTGACTGGATAATGGTCTCCTGCTTTGAAAATAAACATGTCATCATCACCCTTGATGTTTATTTTCTATAAACACCTTGGCTTCATTTTGGCATCTCTCTTGCAAGGGGAGACTGTTATCCAGTCACAGTACTCAACTGCAGTGACATTCTTACTTAATTATGAGAGTACATGTGATCTGGGTGTATGAAATTGAATTTAAATATTTAGAGGTTTGTCTGCACTCAGGTATTTCTAGTTTGTAAATATGGCAGCAGTATCTGCCAGACTACAAAGTTAAAAAATTGTTTCCCCCAAACAAAATGTGGAATGATGTCTCTCTCCAAAGTCTCCTGCTGAATAATATCCAAAAGACTAATCTCAAACAGCTAGATTTAACAAGAGTTAAATGCTGGTGTTTCTTAGGGGAATAGAAGCCTATTTATTTTTAAAGGTTTGAAGTTTTTTAAGGATTTACACTGGTGCTGGAGTGTTTTTCAGGCAGTGCTTACAAGCTTTAAATGTACAATATTAAAGGTTAATATCTACAATAAGAAGTCCTATCAGACAACTCTCAGACTGCAAAACACTTGTTCAGCCAACCCTGCAGAAGTGATTGAGTCTCTTACTCTTACTCACAAGGCAAATGCCAGTTTGTCAAGGCACTTCACCCAAAAGGCTGAGGGGAAAAAGGGGTTCCAAATTTCAGGAATTTGTGTGTTTCATGAATTTCCTTCTCACTCAGGCTGATTCTTCCTACTCAGGAAAGCACTAAGCTTTTTTGTTGCAGAGCACACCCAACGATAAGCATCCTTCACAGTGACCACATCAGTACAGAGGAGCAGCTGAAAACCTAGCACCTTTTAAGCCTGTCACATTTGCCTCCTGAGTGGGAGAGGCTGCTTCCTGCCATCATCACCTATCACTTGAGTTGAGCTTCTGTAAAACACTGAATATACAGCTCAGCTACCATAGTTGGCCAACCCTGTGAGGAACACAAATAAAGGCATATGGTTTCCCTCCTCCTCAGTAAGAGCAGACCAGAGCTACAAAGACCTGGCATAGGATCACCTCTGGACTGATATACTTTGGCTTATTCTTACCTTTTCTCAGCAAGGAAGGCATAAACACCAGAAGTCTGTGACATCCACCACTGCAGCAGTGACTATATTCTGAGCAGGCTTTGAGCCATATGGAATGAAGCCAAGGGAACACAAAGGTGTTGGCAGAAATTTTCTTCACAGCCTTTCCCTAAGTGGGTCAGAAGCTCTTGTATCTCTACTCCATGTGGTTTGAGTGGGATCCAAATGGTTGCTTTCTGAAAGACATCTGATACCCATCTCTACTTCCTTCACTGAGGCTGTAACCATATTCCTTGTGGTTCCTCTGGTGAGGGTAGCTGTATGTGAGGAGGTTGTGCTGGGCTATCAGAGACAAAACATCACCCCAAACCTGTGTAGTGGCCTGTCAGCTGCATGCTGACTCCTCACTCAGCCTCCCAGAAGTAGCTGTAGCATTTTGTTGCCCATTAGAAATAAAAATCTTGTCTTGTGCTGTTGGTTGTCTTAAGAAGCTCAAAAAGTGACTGTTTTGTTTGCTGTTCACAGGCACAGAAGTTAACCAGGCAGCCCAAAGCACCTGTGAAGGTATAATTCTGGAGATGCCCTGTGTCACAGTGAATGTATATATGTACTATACTGTACACACAGACAGTGGAGACAAATGGGTATTTGTGAATGTTACTTCAGTGCATATTTTATTTTTATATATATATATATATATTAAAAAGATACCTGTTAAGTGCCTTACAGATGCATTTTTGGCAAAAACATTGTTTCCAGAAGCCACTTTGTTGGTTGCTGCAAGAGGTTGTACAGTATTTTGGAGTCCTTTAGTTTTTATTTTTCTAACTGAGTGAATGCTCCTGACTAACAGCTGCTCCTTCCATTGCCCCTGCTTTGAAGCCAGGGTTCACCAGCTGGAAGTCTCTCTTTTGAACTAGCCAAAATGACCAGAAACCTGTCCCACTGCTGGCTTACCCTGGGAAGAGCTTTCTGAAGGTGGTTTTTTGGGTTTTATTCTTTTTTTTTTTTTTTTGAGAATGACTTGAATTCCTGTGTGACTCTGTTACACTCCCCAGTCATATGACTGTGACATGCCTTTTTCTTCTGAGTTTGTGTATACTCAGCATGGGGCCATCCATTGGGTAGAAGCTGAGAAGCATGAATTATTTGCATCTGTTGACACAGTTGTCTAGACATTCCTTCAAAGTTAATGGTTTCTCAAAAAAATTCTTTCAATTCCATTGTATGTTGTTGTGCCATTGTATGTCTTAAATGCCTCCTGAGCTTCTTCAAAGAAATGGTCTGGTGCTTGGGTTGTGAGTGAAGTATTTGTGTTTGCAGCTGGGAGATCTTCTATAATTTACCCCTGAAGAACACAAATTTTTGCTTTTCTTTTTTTTTCTTCTCCCAGTGTAGTGCAGGGAGATCTGCAGTGACAGAATTTAGGATGCTAATATTGAAACAGAGCCTTTATTGTAGGAAGCCAAGCTATGTCTTCTGTATTGTTGGATTCATAATGAGTGGTACCTGGTGAGGACAAGAAAGTGGACGATTTTTTTGCTTCAATTAAAAGGATCTTGATAATACCAGAAACAGAAACATCATCTTAGCTAATTTGACAATCAGTCACAACCTTTTTAAAAATAAAATGTTACTTTTTTTAATAAACTCACATAAAAAAAATACAAAATACTATTTCTAAGAGGAGGGTTGACAAGAAAGGAACAGAGGCATCTATTTAAACGTAGCCAGCACTGCATCTTCTCTGGGAGATGAAGACTTCAGAATCATACTCTAGTCCAGACTCTGAGGTGTTCCCATCTGCAAAAAACTGTGCTGGCAATTGTGCATTAAAACCTTTACAGGAATGAAAGAAATAGGTCAAACTGGGATCAATATCAATGCAGAAGTTTCACGTGTGTCAGGGTTAATATTGCAGTTAATGGTGCAACTGAGCACAAACACCTGGGAGCAGATCTTCAGCAGGTGTAAATTGTTGCAGCTCTGCTAAGGCTGTAGCCATTTACACAAGCTAAAGATCTTTTTGTATGACAATAAGCATGTGAAATTCATATCCTTTTGCCTTAGTGAAAAACAAATGTGTTTGGTTTACCTAGTCTGCTATTCCTAGTCTGTTATTCCTGTGAACAACAGGAGAGTAATCTGGTACCATCCTGGGTGCTTTACCTGATGGGTCAGTCAGTGCAAGGCTGTTGGCCTGTGTGAGGGAATCTGCCAGGAGCTGGCAGCATCACCTTGTTCTGAACTCTCATCACCAGGAAGATGACCATGGAATGAGGGTACATGAGGTGGCAACATGCTGAATTCTTTCATTCCCTGGAGGGGGATGGAGCTCTGCACATGGAGGTGGTCTCACTGCCTGTGACCCAAGGGCTGGGCTCTCTTCTCACTAGCCAGTGATGCAAAGGGCAGCAGGCAGTGAGCTCGCAGTTTTGATCAGCACATCCCTAGATGGATATTCAGATCCATCAACAGGCCAACCTGTGAGGTGATTGGAGAGAAAAGTGTGCATGTTCTTGGGCCAAATTTAAGGTTCCCTTTCCTTAAGCATGCTAACCAGTAACTGCCTCCATGTGGGGAAAAAAGAAATCCCTTGTCTGAGCTTCAAAAGCCTGCTTGCAGCAGAGTCCAGACTCAGGCCAGTTTCTTTTTGTTCTGATTCCATAAACCTGCAATTTCCAGCATGCATAAGGACATCATCCAAATCCGACTGAAATCAATGACTCTTTCTGTTGGTTTCCAGTGGCTAAACAACATGCCCAGAAAGATTGCTCACATGTTTTAAATACACAGGAAGAGTTCAGGCAGTAACTTACTGCAGTGGTGTCAGTGCTATATAGTAAGGACACTGCAAATACCCTTACTGAGCTACCTCTGCATACTGAATCTCCCACTTTCAGTACATCCAACAACTTGCTTAGATTCCACTGAACACATTCTTTTTTTCTCTCTTTTAATTCTTTTTCTTCTGTGTTTAAGATTATTTCAAACTGTTTTAAGATGGAGTTTTGTTAGAGCCTTTACAAAGTCCTTGTTGATTGCTTGGGTCAGCCAAAATATTGTCTGTGAGTGTTGGAGGTGTTGATCTAAAGGGAATATAAGTCAAAACTGAAATAGGTATTTTCAGTCCATGCTTAATGAAACTTAATTATGCATATCAATTCTGTTATGTTTAAAGACTGTGAAGATGTTTGTTTTATGACCTGTTACTATGCCTATATGTCTTTAATAAACAGAATGGTTTTCAATTAAGTTTTGTTAGTAGGAAAACGAAATTACTTATCCTCTAGGTCAGCTTTTTACCTCTGTTTTGTTCTTTTGTGGGTAAGCTTTTAAATTGTTTGCTTGTTTAAAAAAAAAATCTGTGAACTATACAGAGCTATTTCATGAACTAAACTTGGGGAAAGAAAGTCCTCAGGATACTGCAAATTACTATCAACTGAAAATTAATTCATTGAACTCCACAGTTTTCAGTAGAGGGCTAGAACAGTTCTGAATCTTTTCAGCTTCTTGGGTTTAGATTTAACTGAGACATATCTGATATTGAACATGATCAGGCAAAACTGATGGCAATTGAGAACTTGATGTTAAAACATAAGACTTTTTGTCATCATCAATTTATCTTCTGCATATCTGTAATCCCATCTAATGATAGCAGAGGGGGGAAAAGATCAAACAATACCAAGAGCACTTCCAAGGTCACAGGGAGTCTTAATACTTTGTGTTGGGTTACTCAAACATTTTATTTCTCTTTTTATGCACTAAATTGAGAAGCTTTTGGTGACCCCAGTAATGAGTCAGAGATAAATGGGGTTTTATGTAGTTAAAGATTGTGGCTGTGTTTTGACTTCTAGATCCTTTAGTTAGTGTGAATAGGGTATATGATAGAAAAGGCAATCTCAGCAGAAGCTTGCACAGTTGTGCTTGTTCACAGAGCAAAAGGAGAGTAATCCAGCAGCTTGGTTTTCCAGAGGTAGTCCCTTACCTTATTCTGGCAGTCTGGGAAAGAGGAGCTCTTAGTTTTATTTGTGTACAGTTTTCTGTGGAAATATCTTGACAGCAGGAGGTTAGAAGGCAGGATGAAATATTGTCTGTCTGCAAGCACATTTATTTATGTGCAAGTGCATATGTGCATAAGAGATGAGCACTTATATGTGCAGAAGTCACTAGAAAGGACCGAGTCCCTGGTATACATTTTTTTTGCAAGACTGCATATGGAGAAAGAGCTCCTTTTTTGATGTTATTTTGACATTAAAAATGGAATTTCAGACACTGAATTGTGTTTTGTATTGAATCATAATCTCATACTGAACCTTTACAGCAGACGATTTCAGTGTTGTATTTGTAAACTGTCGACTATTTTGCACTTAAATAGATGTTGATGCATTTGGGAATTACAACACAGTAAAGGGCTAAATCATCGTTTCTCCATTGTGTTATAATCCAAATGCATTTATATTACTATTATTATAAAGTGCCAGAAACACCAACAGTCCCTCAGAAAGGCGTTAAGTAGACAAGAGACTAAATTCTGCCCTTGGTTACACTTGCACATCTCCACTGAAAGAGCTGTTAAGCTGCAGAGCCGGCTCCCTAGGGAAGCTGTTTGAAAAGCTCTGCCATTGTTCTAACAAAGCTCGGTGATAATGTAGCACATGACATGAGTAAATGAAGAGTATTTTACTTGGGATTTGCTGGCCTGCCCTTTCCAGCCTCTAACAAACCAGATCTCTTTTGTCCCCCTTTCCACGGGTAGCCCCAGTCTCCCACACCAAAACTACAGCATCATGTCTGAGCGATGTCAGAAGAGGGAGGTTGTCTCCTCTTTGGTGTTTCCTTGCTTAAACCATGTTATCACTTGTGATCATTAGACTGTGACTTCTTTGAGGAGGCATTTTGAATGAAATCCTTCGAAGTGTATCTGTATGCTTCCTGTCTGATTCTCATTCACCAGAGAACACCCTGCAGGATGGTAAGTAATCTTCTGGAGTAGCACGGGCAAGGACCGTCCAGTGGCTTTAGTTGTGCAGGACTAGAGAAAGCAGTGCCAGGAAATGCAGGTGTGAGGCGTTGCTATAGGCAGGCCTGCTTCATGTTGGCATCTAGAGCTGTAGCAGAGGTCATGAAAGCAGCCTCTAAATTGTTCTCTTGCCAGAAAGGTGGAGAGTGAGATCTTCAGTGAGAAGTGAAATTAAATTTGTTAGTGATTAAAAGGACAAGAGAGATGTGTTGGTGCCAATGAGGCCTCTGTGCTGCTCCCCTAAGCAAATTGTAGTCTCAGTGGAATATCAGCTTCTCAGTCCATCAGATTGCAGTAATCAAGTCTGGAGCTGACGGGAGCATGAGTCACCACAATTTTCTCATCAGCAGAGGCCAAGTTTTCAAAATATTTTTGGATGCATTTCTGCAGAGATTTCTGCCAGCCAATGACCTCTAGAGTGACAAGAAAATGAGCAATAGCTGCTGTTGAATCAGGCTCCGCTCCTTGCTACCTACCCTGCAGGCTGTGGTTTAGGGCAAGGAGGGCAGGTAAATCGAAGCCCTTTGGCAGTGTTATGTAGAAAAAAGCCCCACTGAGTTGATCCCAAAACCTGGATTTGTTAAGTAATAAAATAACCTGTTAATTCTCAGCCTATCTGGTAGGATCAAGTCAGCTCTGGCAGTGTTGCTAGCCCAAACCAGAAGCATGCTGAGATTAGAAATTGATGGTGATCCCTGCTCAGAGAGACAGCCGGTACCCAGCAGCTGCAGCACACAGAAGAGGCTGTGCATCTCCTAAGGATCCTGTGCTGGTGTGTACTGTCCACCCTTTACTTGTGTTCAGAGTTGCCACCTGGCACAACCGTTTTTCACCCAGTTAAGATGAAGAAAAGCCTCTTTGGATGTCAAAGAGCCTCCGTGGGTGGGCTCCATCTAGAATTGCTCCATGCAGCAGAATTGCAGGAAGTACAATTGGAGAATCCTGTGCCAATAATTGAGTCTGAAATTTTATTGACAAAAGCTTTTGCTCCCTCTATTTCTTAACCTTTTGATTGCAGGTTTTAGCCATCAGTGTCCTTAGCCTACTGCCCAGCCCATACCCAAGGTGTTAGAAAATTCTGTGCTGTTTCCTGGTGCCTTCCTCAGGTGGTTTTGCAACTTGTCAACAGTGTTCAAGAAATCTTGGGAGAACCTCAATATTTTTCTTTACAAAAATGCCAAATCTTTCTTCAGTGAAATAGATTAGATCACTGCCTGAAAACTTAACTGCAGTCTCCAAATAGTGGCTCAGGACTAAAAAGCTGCTTGTTCAGTATTTGGCTCACACTTTCACTCTGCCTCTTCCCCAAAAGGTACAATGCAGTCCTTTAGGTACCTCACAGTGAGTTGCCTAAAGCCCCCTGTAAAAAACTGCTTCCACATCTGGTTAGGTCTAATTCCCTGCTACATTAAATATATTCCAGAGGCATATTAGCATACTAAAAATAAAGAGTATGACACAATTTCAGCCAGCTAATATGATAACTCTATTTGGTGCAGCTCACAGTGTGTTAATGTGGGAAGCCTGTCTCTTTTCAGCTCGGCTGTCTGCGTGCATGGATTTCTCTCCGAGACGGAGCCAAATCCCAAAGCCACAGTGGCAGCAGCGTGGGAGCAGCTCTTCCCCAGGGCACTGGGCTTTTTGCCACCCTGTGCTTACAAACTCACCTCTTTCTTGGGCTCTGCAAATGTTAAAACATATCTGAGCTGTGATATGTGAGATTCTGTGTGAGTCAAAGGAACGGAATAAAAGCTACTGCAGTCTGGGGAGCCTGAGGGTTGGCATGTTCCTGATCAGGTAACATGTATTTGTGATGTGTAATGCTAACATGTAACCTCTCTGATTATAAAGGGTGTTAGAAGCCATATAGAGTCATTCTATCACATAGCAGTGTTCCCAGGTCTTTATAAAGTTTCTCTCAGGACATTGTTTAAAAAATAAGAAAACTCAAACCTTGCTGGTACCAGTTTTTGGGAAGAATTTTAGGTGGCTTTTTTTTTCCATAAGTAAGATGCCAATTACATATAGAAAATCTGCTCTCCATGTGTGTGTGTATATATATATATATAAAAACATTCTCTCCTATATTCTACCATTTAATATTTTACATATATTTAAGAATGTATTTTGCTTGTCTGTCTCTGCTTTCAGCAGCAAACTCTCTCTGCTAATTCATTCTGCTTGAGTTTTTAGCTTTGGCATATGCATGGATATGCTCCAGTGCATTGCAAGCAGCAGCTTTCTATGTTTGAAAAATAAATTTAGTGAGAAATCTCAATATTCTTCAATACTCATGAAAACAAAATTTAGTCTGTTAAGATGGCACAGTGTTATTCTTTGAATAGCTGCTGCTTGGAATGTGCTTGAAATTTTTTCTTAAGAAGCCCCAGTTTAGGAGTTTATTGTCTTAGCAACAAAATGTTTGCTCTGAACAATCCCAGAAGCACAATACATTAGCAGAAGGAAAAAGAGTATTTATAGCCAATATAAATTATGACTGTAAAGAAAGAGAAAAAGGTTCCTTTCTAAAACTTGCTGCCAGATTCTGGTTTCAGTGCTGCTGAGTAATGTTTTTTTGATTAACAGTCAAGCCTGGAGTGGGTTTCATTTAAAGAAGACTTTATTAAGCTTTTTTCTCAAATTCATCTTTTTGGTTCTGTTTTGAACAGACTTCTATCCGAAGAAAACTCTCAAAGACTTTAGCCTACACTAAATTCCCACTGACAAACAGATGAGAATTATTATTCATTTGCTCCAGAAAGAACTAATAGGCTTTGCCAAATAAATCATGCAGCTCATCAAGTGTGCTATTCATCTCTTCTGCATATTATTGCTTAAAAATCATGATAGTTGTTCTTTAAAAATCAAAAGTCAAATCAGTCCTTTGACTTGAACTGAAAAATTTGGACTGATGGTTGTCTTGGGCCTTATTTTTTTTTTATTTGCAGTTCAGGAAATGATGGGGAGCTAGTAAGTGCAGATTCTCAGCTTCTAGAATTCTATTTGTTCCTTCAATGTGTTTTGTTGCATCCTTTGCTTTAATGGGGATTTTGCAACTCAACCATACGTGGAGACTGGAGCTAACTGGTGTGTAACTGATGTGGTGGTGTGCTTTATAACCCCAGCAACGATACAGGCTTGGGGCTGGGTGGCTGGAAAGCTGCCCAGTGGTAAAGAACCTGGGGGTGCTGGTTGACAGCGGTCTGAACATAAGCCAGTAGTGAGGCCAGGAAGGCCAACAGCATCCTGGCTTGGATCAGCACTTGTGTGGCCAGCAGGACGAGGGCAAGGGTTGTCCTGCTGTAGTTGGCACACTGAGGCATTGAGGTGCTGAGTGTATCCAAAGAGTAACGAAGCTGGTGAAGGGTCTAGAGCACAATTCTTGTGAGAGCAGCTGAGGGAACTGGGCCTGTTTAGTCTGGAGAAGAGGGGGCTCAGGGGAGACCTCACTCTCTACAACTCCCTGAGAGGAGGTTGGAGCGAGGTGGGGATTGGTCTCTTCTCGCAGGTGACCAGTGACAGCACAAGAGGAAGTGGCTTCAGGTTGTACCAGAAGAGGTTCAGGTTGGATATTACGAACGATTTCTTCCCTGCAAGAGTGGTTAGGCGTTGGCACAGGCTGCCCAGGGCAGTGGTGTCACCGTCCCTGGAGGGGTTCAAACCCGTGTAGATGTGGCACCTGGGGAACAATGGTTTAGTGGTGACCTGGCAGCGTTAGGTTAACAGTTGCATATGATGATCTTAAGAGGTTTTTTCCAACCTAAATGATTCTGTGATTTTATTACTAAACAGCTCGGCTATTTCCTGTCCAAAATGACAGACTTGAGCGAGCCTCAGAAGCCAGAAGCTGCCAGCGGAGCTTAGCTTCCGCTCACCCGCACACACCTGTGCCCGCGCCCGCGTGTCTGCTCAGGCCCAGCGGCTTCCCGGGACCAGCAGCTTTAGGCGGGGAGTGGGCGTTCAGCCTTTCCACCCAGCTCTCCGCTGCCCGATGAGATACTTTCAGGTAAGCCACGTCTCCCTGCTTCTTCCCAGCCGTTTTTCCAACCCCCGCAGACGCGGCTCCGCGTGGGCCCTTGCCGTGCTGAGGCCTGAGGGGGGAACCTGGTCACACCTGCCCCGCTGGGCCACAGGCGGCTTCTGGCCCGCCGCTGCCTCTTCCTCCAGAAGATGTAGGCGCCTCCAGCCCCCCCCGCGGGGGTGCCCTAGTCTGAACCCCACAGCTGAGCGCTGGGCCGCCCCGCCCCGCCGTGGGCCGGTCCCGAGGGAAAGGGGCGGGCCGGGGCCGGGCGCGGCCTCCATCGCTGGGGTAAGGCTGACCCCTGGCGGCGGCGCGGCGCGGCTGGCGGCGGGAAGCGCAGCTCGGGGCCGGCTGTGGCTGCTTTGTTAGGATTCCAGAGGGAACGTGTGCGAGATGGCGACGGTGGTCTGCCTCCGGCTGGCTCGGCCCGCGGGAGGCAGGGAGGTACGCGGAAGTTTCTGCCCTCAGCCCTGCCTGTTGACCCGGGACTGTAGTGACAGGCCGAGGCTGCGCGTACCTGTAGAGAGGTTACCTGTTCGCTGCCGTACCCCTAACTCTGCCCTGGGTAATGGCTATACCTCCAACCCTGCCTGGGTGACAGCTGTACCCATAACCCTTCCCGCGAATGGCTGTACCCCCAACTCTGTTTAGGAAACTGCGGCAGAAGAGCCTGCAATGTCTCCTGCTGGGGTAGGAGGTCATGGTTAGTTAGCTGGTCTGATGTGTACCATTTGTGCTATATTAGGCTCTGAGAATTACTGGTGATGCTTTACTTGACAAGGTTAAATGTTTTTGTCCACTTTGGGCCACGTGTTTGCATAGTAATGATCAGTAAGTCAGGTCTTCAGCCTTTCTCTCTACACCAACAGCCTGATGTCCTTCCTACCTGGCTGTAGCTTCCTAAAGTACATCAACATATGCTGATATACAGTGAGGCTGATCTTTGACTTGCCTTTGCAATAGCGACACATTTTCTCAACAACAAATTATACTTTGACATCAGAAGGTGGCAATCTGTAATGGATATTGCAATCTGAAGATTCAAAGAGACTCTGTGATCTTTGTCCCCAGCAAAGTAAGCTGGAGTCTCTCTTTCCCCTACACGTTATTTGATTGTGGTATATAACCTTGGGATGTACTAATAACCATTAGTCTGAGCTGATATATCCTTTACAGGGCTGCCCTGCTCAGGAAGGGAGACACTCTCTAGAAGAGCAGTAAATCAGCAAAACATGCACTTAAATATACAGTAAAATGCGGTTTGAGACACGATCCTTCATACATCATCTAACAAAATGCTTTATTGAGAGAGCCACACGTGTGCTGATGAGGAAAGAAGGCTGCTGGGATGAGACTTGTGAAGGGAAAATGGTTTGATAGCGAGAGGGACCCAGGAGAAATCCCTGAGCAGCTCCTGCTTCAAGGGCAGCTGTGACTCCCCAGGTCATCCTCTGTCCTCTTGTAGCTGATATGATACGTCTCATAGCTCTTGGAGGAGCTGGCAGAAGAAAGGGGAGGGGAGAGGAAGAAAGGGAGCCCTGCAGAGCTGTCCAGATGAGATGAATTTCAGAGTGAGCCTTGAGCCCATGGCAGGGATACAGAGGGGATCTGGCTTGCCAGGAGGAGTGAGGAGGCTGTTCTGCTCACCAGCTGAGCAGGTCGAGTCACTACTTTGTTGTTATTTCTTGCGGGTAGGTAGCTGTCTTTTTGCAGGTGAGCATTGCAGGAATCATTAGAGCAGCTCCTCATCTTTTTATGGGCATTTCTAATTGTTATTTAAATCTAAGTGAATAAATGACACATGCATCTGCAGCTCCACCAAAGAGCTGGCTGAAGCAGGGGCAAACCCTCAGGGGTGAGGGAGAGAACGAATCCTCACTCCTCAGCAAGGCAGCTCAGGTATCATTTCCCTGTGCTCAGTTTGCTGGGGGATGTGCTGAATGTTTTACTCTCTGGGTTTCTGGTCTTTGCTGCTTTGCCTCCCTTGGTTAGTGTGGTCTTAAGTAGTTGCAGAAACTGTGCCAAAAGGGCTGACCAAGCCATCCAGCCAGATATCCATAATGCCAGAGGCTTCCTCCCACACTGGTTGGGGGAGATCACTGTCTCTGCTGACAGCCTGAGCTTGCTCATCTCTGCTGACCAATAGCTGGACCTGCAGTGGCTTCTCCTGTCAGTTTTGTCAGCCAGTTTTTGGACTTGACCAAATCAGTGCATGTTTGGCTTTTTTTTGCACACTAGTGACAATTCAACCATTGCAGCAAAATCCCCATGATGACTTAGCCAAGCTTTGGGTCAGCTGCGTTGTTTAATGCAACCTCTCCACATTCCATCACTACATGTAGTGCCACTAAGGCACTGGAGGGCTGTCATCTTCTGCAAGCTGCAGCTGGAGTGGGCATCTTTAATAGAGCAGAAGCAGCACTGCAGCATCTGCTTTGAGGCAGAGGGGGAACAGATTTGTGGAAGGGCTTGATAATGGGTAGAACTAAACTGATTTCAGATGCCATGGAAGAGCAGTAAGAATTGGCAATGGTGTTACGTGCTGAACATGCAGGACTGGTGGTTTAGAGGCAGTGATTTAGAATTTTTGTAGAGCAGAGAGAAAGCAGAATTCACAGTGACACCAGACAGGAAAATGGGTCTGCAAGAAAGGGTGTGATGAACAGGCATGTCCCTATGCAAGTTAGATACTTCTAAATCCCTTAATTGTTTGTTTTGAGTTAGAATAGGTCAAGGAATATAATGGCATCAGAGGATTTAAGGCATATGAGTTTTCACTGCCAAAACTGCATTTGATGCCTATTTTTTGTGCCTTTCTTTTCTTAATTCTGTCTTTTTCTTTTCTCCTAAATCTGTTCCAAATGTGAGCACAAGTGAATTTCCATACAAGGTGAATTACTTACTTAAGAATAGAGATGTTTGAATGGTTTGCCTTTTAATAAATTAATCAGTGCTCATGTTTTTAACAGCCTTAAGAAGAGATAAAATCTCCATCCCTCTTGTCATGGCAACTACAATAAACGAAACATCATTCAGAAGTCAAGGAAAAAAAACATAAGCACTTTAGGTCTGAGCCAAGTCCACAAAGTAACAAACCTCATTACTAATTCAAAGGAGCTGTGTCCCTCAGAGCTCATCATTACTGTTTTTACTACTAATAATACTGGAGCTGCATAAATTTAACAGAAGGCAGAGTTTGGCAGAAGGTAGAGTGGTGTTGGAGTGTTGCTGTCCCAATCAAACATCTCCATGAGGCCTTCACTTGCTCCAGTCAGCCTGGCAAGAAGCAGTGCTGGGCCATGGGGAAAGAGCTGGGAAGAGGAAGGTTATGGTTTTATAGTGATAGCAGTCTGGTAACTTTAAACCTAGAGAGAGAGTAGAAGAGGCCATAGGTATTTGTAATTTATTCATAAACAGCTATGCCATCCTAAGAAACTATTTAAAATAATATGTGATAGTTCTTTAAATATTTAAGAGTTTGTTGACCTATTTTCTCAGTTAATTAGGATTTTTTTTTGGCTGCTTTAACAACGACTTGAATGCAGTCTGCTTTAGTCACTACTCAGTTCAGCTACAGTGGGTTGCAGAAACATGATTTCTTTCTAAGGCACATGACACAGGAGAGAAATACCATTGTGAGTGTCTAGACTTGTACTTACAAACCTGTAGACTTCCTAGTAGGTAGGACTTAACCTTGACTTACTGAACATAAAACCATTCATCCTTTTGAGTCCTAAAGCAAATGTCTTTTCAATTACAGAGCTACCCTTGGTTACTCTGCAGTGGAAGGGCCATGGTGTGGCCACTCTTCAGAGTGCAGTGGCTAAGACCATCAAGCTCATCTCTGCAAGCTGCATTTGTGAGTACACTTCTTACTCATTCATTTTGTCCAAGGCTCAGTAGGCCTAGAAGTTAACTCAATAGAAATTTGGCCATGTGTGTGAAGCAAAGAGCATCATGTCTCTAATCACAGTACAGTGGCACAGTCAGAAACAAGCTCTGTCTGAATTCTAGTGGAAGGTGCTGTTAGCAAAAGATGCATTATGTTCATCATGCTGTAGAGGTGAAAGGGGAAATGATCTGTGTCCCTCCTGCCTTCTCTGGCAATGACAAGGTAAGCAGCCATGTGAAAGCAGAGCTTTGACTGATTGTCAGGTGTAAAGGTGGCCACCTAGTTGGAGATGGCCACAGTGCACTCCTGACAGAGGGAAGTTGTCACCAGGAAGGACCATCAGGATCCTGTCATTATCTACTTAGCTCAGGGGTGGTTGCTGGAGGCTGCAGAACTGAAGTTTAAGTCTGTCTCCATTACACAGCTTGGGGACCATCTGAGCCTCTTCACCCTAGAAAAGGACACCAGAAGGAGTGATTCCTGCTCTCTCTGAAAGGCTCTAAAATGTACATCTCAAGAGGATTGTTATCAGGACTACTTCCGGCTCTTTCAAAGCTTCAGTAAAATATGCTTTTACACTTGCTGTCATTACCTATCCTTCTAAGAAGGTGTCAAGGATCTTCATGTTTTCCAAGTGCCATTTTAGTGGCCTCCTGCAGAAAAGCACATGGTCAGAGAGAAGTTTGCACAAACTCAGAGAACAAGGATGCAGTTAACTTTCCATATAGCCTTTGCCAAGGAACATCCAAAGTGACCTGGGAAGCTCAGTGCGTGTTTCTGCACAGAGTGTTACTGAACTGCCTGGAAGTAAAAGACTAAGTAAATGCTGACTGTCAGGCTTCAACAAGCTTCCTCATCAGGTGCAAATGGACAGGAAAGGTTTTCTTCCATTTGCACCTGATGAGGAGGCTTGTTTCTCCCCCAAAAGCTGGTGTCCACCACCCTGCGTTTCACTCCTATAGATCAATTCAGTGTTCTTTGAATCAATGTTCCCCAGTAATGAGTTATTGCTTTTTATTTTCAAGTCGAACCTTTAAAAATCTACCAGCAAATATTTTGTCATCTGAGAGGCACCAAGTGCACAGAATCAAACCTGCAAGCTCCTAAATGGGAATGGCTGAATTTATATGAGGGGCTTCTAGTTTTTAGAAAGAAATAGAAGGCTAGAAACTTTTGCTGAGATTAAACAAGAGGCAATACTACAGTGTGGAGGAACAATTTCTATTTTTGGGTACACCCTTAAGGCAACAGAGGAAGAGTATGTCATGGCTGCAATGACAGCTAACGAGCAGATAGACAACGTTAGTTGCAGTAAGTGTTAACACACTGAACAATCTATCAACTTCTACTTTATTAGCAGCTGTAGCTTAGATACTTTGGACTAACCCCTCTGTCTGAACTGGCTGCTTCGAGTTTGTTTACCTATATGGCAGCACATAGAGGAGCTCCACCCACACAACCTGTCCTGTGCGGTTAGGCCTATTTTCACCTACACCCCAGCCACCCTAGCTCTGCTTTGGGTGTTGCAGGTGCTCAGATAATTGTCTTCTTCCCGCTGCTGGAGGGGCTGACCCAGTCGTACTCTGCTTGCACGAGCACCAAGCTGTTCTCCCGGATCTTTCGGAAGTGCATCACCTCCCCGTTTTCTCTGACGGCAATAACGCTGGGCTCTGGCTCGCTGAAGGAGACCTCCGTCCTCTTGTGGCAGTGCTGGGCACAAACACAGCGCACAGCAGCTGCCAGCACCAGGCCCAGGGCAGTGGTGCAGACCAGGAGGATGCCGAGCTGGGCCGCTAGGAGTCGGGTCCCTCTGGCAGCGTCCTTCCCCTTCCCGGGAACAGCAGATTCAGGAGCTGCTCTGGTCACCCATGGTAGGGTATTCCCATCTGCCTCATCCTTCTTCTCCTCGCCCCTGGAGCCTGTCTCCTCTGGCTGTGGTGCTGGCTTTCTTTCTGCCATTTGCCTTGAAGCTGATGACAAATTGCCAGCAGCACTGGGATTGCCAAACCAGGCTGTTGTCACAGTGGCATCTCCCGGGTAAGTGTGGGTGTGCAGGGCAGAAGGAGGCGCTGTCGCATGTGGGGAGGCCGTCATGACGTCCCCGCTCTCGATACTGGCCTTTGAAAGCAAAAGCACAATATGATGCACAGTGAGGAGAGAGAAAGGAGGCTGATTAGGTTCTCGCTAGCTATTTCACAGTACAGTTCAGTTTCTGGTCCCCAGGTATCCCTTTGGCCTTGGAGTGAATCTGCTCCATCCCTTGGTTACTCAGTTTTTAGAAAATGAGGGAGATTCAACATTGTTCCATCTGTATCAAAATTGCCATGGGAAGGATGAGGCACTGGGAGTTGGTCCCAGGGAGCAAGGCAAAGCAGGTTGAAGGGGCACAGGTGGAGAGGAAGGTCACTGCTTTGCCTACGTAGAGCTCTGCAACTCCCATTGTGGTGCTGGTGATGATATTTTTCACAGGCATCATTATCACAAAAAAATAAATAACTTAATAAACAGTTGCCAGCTTGAGTGATGCTGGGGTCATGCCGAAGGGACAGGCATGATCTTCCTGGCCAAGCTTTGTGTTTAAGGTCACATCAGGCCCACTGGGATTCAGTACAGCCCTTCCAAGGCTGTGGATCAAACCATGGAGCAGAGGGACCCAGGAGATTGGGATAGCCTTTAACATCAGTGGTTTGGGGGCAGTCACATACAGCCTGTGAACTCTTCCCAAAGCCTGTCCAGCTTTCTCAGTCTGCATAGCCAGTTTGAAACCTGCTGCTTCTCAGTATTGCTTAACCGGCCGTTTTAGCAGGGATGACTGTTCTTGTGTGCTCCTTTTCTTAGGGGCTCTGCCTGTTGATATGTACCCTATTTTATCCATCACAAAATGACAGCCACTCCATGCCAGTTCTGCAGCCTAGGCTTTGCTGCAGAACTTGTGGAAGACTGTGAAAAAAATTATACAATTTGGGAGGCCCTCAATGAATTTTTCCATTCCCACTGTGCACCTGCACCCCCATCCAAATCCTGCAAAGTGTACTGGAGGTTTTTCTGTGGTTCCACTGAGATTTGGATCTGGCCCTCAATAGCTGGCACCTCTCCAGCCTGTCCAGCCCAGCAGGCTTTTTCACACATCCATTAATTACACCAGAGAAACTCTCACCCTCTACCATCAATAGCAATTTCTAAAGCTTGCTGGGAAGACAGGGTGACAAGAGCACAAAGCTGAGGTAGGAGCCCTGGCAAGCTGTGAAGCAAAGTAGGGGAGGGTCAGAGCATCCTTTGTGGTAGAGACATTTTCTGGAGGTGCTAGTAAAATACAGTAGTAAATAAAAGACTTTCAGTGGCTGAACTGCAAACTGTGAAGTAGCTGGCTGGAAAATTAGGATTGCATGTGTATGCATCACTTGCCCTCAAAATTCAAATGCCATACTGTAAGGATACATTGCAGGATTTGGGACTTTGGGATAGAAAATGGAATTGCCTCCTCTTAAGTCCTTGCCCTACCTCGCCTCATTTCTCCTTTTTTCTTGTAATTCCTCTCTCCTTTCATGCCTGATTTCTCAGTATTTTTATTTTGTTATGCTCTTTTGTTATGACCTTGCCCTCAGAATGCACACAGATTCCTTGGCCATCCCCAAGAAGGATGAAGTCTTGAAGTCATGGGTGATACCTATCCAGCTGGAAAGGAGCGTTTCAGCCTTCCATGGGAATAAAACACATTTTCCAGGCCAGTAACATCCAGTAGCCTTTAGTCATGTCTACCTATGGAGAAGTTATTTTAGATTGTTTCTACAGCAGGACTCTTAAAACCCCAGGTAGTAAGCTCAAAAGGAAAACAAAAAAAGGGATTTAAAACCCAATTCTTACTTGAAGTCAAAAAATTAGAACTCTTAACTGTCTCAATGTAGTTTTAGCCACTTACAAGACCTACACAGGCTGCTTGGTGCTGTAATGTAGCAAGATTTTATCCTTATCTTCTCTTAGGCCTATCTGTCTTTGGAGAAGATGTCCTCCCACCTCCACCACTTACCTGCCTGTCTTTGCACATCAGACAGAGGCGTGGGGTGGCAGCTCTGGCAGTACTTCCTGTGCTAACATACAGGCAGAGGAAAGGCAGAGTTAGTGAATGAGGCCTGTGGCTCTGCCTCCCATAGGACTCCCTGGGCTCTGCACTGCCCAAGAAGCTTGCTGCTCTCTAGAGCTGCCTGGGGACCTGTGCAGTCAATGCAGACTGTATGGGGCTGTGTTTTTAATAATGCCTGATGGTTATCCCCATCATTTACACCCAGAGGATGTGAAACCTCATCTAGCCCAAGCCCTCTAAGATTTCTGAGCAGACATCTTTGAGCCCAAATTTCATAATTGCTTTGAAACCTTTCCTTGCAGATGGAGAAACAGGTCTGTTGAGTTCACTGTTTTACTGAATATTTGCATGTGCTTTCAGAAAAATATTGTAGCAGTCAATAGTTTTACCATCTTTTCCAGCCATCTGGCCAGTCCTCCACCAGGCTGAGCAGCACAACCTGGGGTTTATAACAGGTTTGGATTTTCTTCTTCTCATATGCAATCTCCAAAGGATTCTTAGCAAGCACCCTCTCACCTGTCCCCAGCCACAGACACCTTCCTACATGGACCCTCACCGATCCACAGGGAAACTAGTACTATTCCCCTCCTGCAGAAACTCTGGAGGAATAGCTCTTCCCACTGCCTAGTTTACCCATCAACGGTGCTGTAGCTGGAGGTGTCGTTCTGGGAGAGGAAACCTTGCAAGGTGTCTGCCGTGCCAGAACGTCGGCCGGAGAGGGAGGGCTCCAGCCCCCGGCCTCTGGACTCGCTGCTCTCGCCAGACGCAGCCCGCGAAGGCCGAGCCAGCTGCTTCGGCTCTGCGAGGGGACGGGGATCAGAGCTGAAACCGAAACGTGGCTCCGGTGCTGGGGTTGTCACGATGCCAGTGGGGCTGGCAGGCAGCGGAGGGAAGCCGGTGGCAGCCGCAGGAGAGGTGGGATCTTGTCCAGCACAGAGACAAAAGAAGAAGGAGGGAGAGAGGAGCAGAAGTTTATTGTCTTTGGTTTGTTTATTTCACTCGATGGTATCGTTTGCCAGGAAGGATTGTAATGGTGACTTCTTTTTTTATTTTCATGTCACTTCATTTTAAGTGGGAACCCAAATGGAAAGTTAAGCAGCAAAGCTCACTGCCTCTGATGGTCAAGTAAAATAATTAGAACTCAGTCTTGATGCCATGCCAAAAATTGGAGAACACATCTGCTTTGGGTGTGAGTAAATTCTTCAAGCCTTTTACTGACCAAAGCCACATAAATGCAACCGAATACATACCTAAAGGGCAGTAGTCACATTTAGAGACTATGTATGCCTTTATTTGGACAGCATTGCTGATTGCACTTACTTTTCTTCAGGAGATGAGATTTTAGGTAAAGTGCCTTGTATTTTACAGTTTGCATTGAAATTGTAAGATCTGGGCAACCCTGTTTATCTTTCTGATATCCCCCCCTTGGATCTGGCTCCATCACCTCGAGTGCTGTCCCATGCCCTCACTTCAAGGAGTTCACCACAGCCATTGCTTATCTCCCTGCTGGCCGCGGGGCTTAAATAGTTCCCTCCAGCACGTTTGGATCACTTGTTTTCAGCACTTACCTGGAATAAGCTGTAAAACCACTCTGTGTGCCCCTTTGCTCACTGTACCTGTGGGGTGTGGGTCAGCTGGTCCCTGCAAGGGCACAGGAGCTACAGGGTCAGGCTTCTTGCCGCTGCCAGCAAACGTTTTGGTTTGCTCTTGCTGAGCCACGACAGCAGATTCAATCCTTGCCCAGTAAACAAAGTATGACTGGACTACAGAGATGCTGTTAAAACAAAATTAAGCAAGAATTCACTGCTCTTTAGCATTAATAAGACATCTGACTGTTTAGCTGCTCACAAGAACTGCTTTAATCCAAAGACAGAAGTGACACAAAAGGATTAGCCCATCCCATGTTTTCTATTACAAATGAAAGACAGCAGGTGCCATAAGAAAGATAAGGGGTGAGGAATCTCCACTCATCATTAAGATCAGCCAAAAAACAGTGTGGGAACTTCAATTCAAAATAAAAAGAAGCTATTATACTCACTGTGTTGATTATATTTGGTAAACTTGGACTAGCTCTGCTTATAATCTTCTGTAGGCAGGGAAACAACAGTGGTATTTACTAATTAAAACAAGTCAATGTAACTTGTACAAACAGCAGAATAGGTAGGAGGAGGGAAAAATAGGTTTCTTTTCTCAGTTCTCTCATATTTGAGCTGCCTAACCCTCTGCTTTTTGTCAGGTGCCAAAACTGCATTGGCCAACCTTTAACTGTTCACCCAGAGAGCCTTGTTTAAGCTGGAGATTTTGAGAGAATTTCAGCTTAGATTACTCAGCTGCTTCTGAGAATTAGCTAAGGGGAAACTAACCCAGGTTTTCCTGTGCCAGATGACTCTTATGAGGCATTTTTAAGCCTAACAAGGACTTTTTCCAGATGCTGTGATAAGGAGAAAAGGGAGAGGCTATCAGAAATCAACTTGCAGAGTCAAAAGCCAGAGGGTGAATAAAGTGTCAGAGCAGGTGGCTAGGAATAGGTGCTATTGGCTTTGGGTTGGGCTTATTTAAATGCTTGAAGTTTATGTGTTTTTAATAGTACCTCCCAAGCTAAAAAATGGGCAAAAATTGGAAATGTTAAACAGCAATTTTTCTGTTTCAATGCATGTGTTGACTCACAACAAGATGCACGAGCCATGGCGCTCACCAAGATGCCTGTGTTTCAGGGAGCAGCCATGGATCTCACTAAGCAGATTCTAAGTGGTTTTGTAAAGTCAAAACATAACAATTTAATCTCTTCTAAATGAAAAGTCATTTTGCTTCCTCTAAGACAGTCAGTCAGATGATGTTTAATTTCATTCCAAATCAGAACCAAAATACTTGCACTTCAGTGCCAGAGATGTCAAGTTTTCACCCCATGCTCACTCTCTCTTCCTACTGTGAAAAATTCTGTTTACATTTAATCTTTTTAAACCCACTAATTTTTAATTTTTTTTTTTTTAAGAAGTGATATACAAGATTATCCTGTAGGCAGGGAATCCCTGTGGGCTGTGTTATTTAGAAAGACTGGCAATATGATCACAGTTCTGTCTTTATGCCTTAATATTTCTAGTTCCTAAGTGCTTCAGCTGTCATCTTCCAGTGAATTTGTTCTGAGAAAATAGTGACCATGTAAATAAAAAGCAGCACTACCCAGCAGATATAAATAGTAATTTATGTACCAGCTGGGATACTGTTGCAGCATTTGATAAGTATTTAGCTATATGAGGTTTAAGATACATAAACCACTGTGCTGAACAAGTATGATGGAAGAATAAAACTGAGAAGACACAAATTCCACTTAGGGACGAGCATGTTCTTACAAAAACTTGATGTCTCCAATGGGTTGGTCTGGTGCTTTCCACACGAAGGACAGGTTTCTCTTCAGTGACTTGTCTGAGTGGGTAACAGTGTCACCATCTTCAAAACAGGTCAGCAGCTTAGAACCAGGAGGGATGAAGACGAATGTGCCAGTGACTTCATCGTTAGACACTCTGCGAGCTTGAAGCAAAAAGCCCATAAAATCCTTGGTGCTCCTCACTGTCACTGAAAGACAAAGCACAGGGCACAAAGGGACTGGTCTCGTAGCTATGGGGTGAATTGTTTGCAATGGAGTTTCCAGTGGTAGCATAGAAACCAAAAGAAAACCCTGTGCAACAACAGCAACATCTTTCTGTCTTTTCCCTCATGGTCTGTTTTGGAGAAGTTGGATGCATGAGGCCAGACTTGAACTTTGCAGTACATAATTGCACACAAAATCTGCTTGAGTCTTTCCCACCTAACCCCACCCCAAACCCCCCTTGATTATAAGCTTCTAACTACATTGTACTGGGCAGCATGCAGCCACTTTTAAAGAAGGAGGTTTGGGTACCAGCCTGTGTAGATGCAGAAGCTTGCATGCCCTCAGAGGGGTTTTATTTTGGACGTGGATGAGCAGGCAAGCAGCCAGGCTGGGGAGCAGTGACTCTCAACTCTGTCTGCATCTGCCTCAGGAGCAGTGATGCTGGGGACAAGGCATGTTGCCCAGTTCTACCTGAGTCAGGTGAGTCCCCTAGGCCCCTTCATGCAGTGCAAAGGAGCAGGGAAAGTGACTGCCCTCTGGAGCTGCCTTTCACATGCTGTTGCATGTGATGAGGTCCTGTCTGGTTGAGACACAGTTGAGATAAATGAATCCCACCCAAAGGATCCAAACCTACTGGCTGCCGCCAGGAAACAGTTGGTCTGCAACATGGTGACAACCTGGCATCAGCCATCACCTGGGAAACCTCAGATCAAGACCTGCAAACAGAATCCCTCTGTAAATACATTCATTTCCTCATGACAAGAGAGGTGGTGTAGCTTACTCAGCAATTATCCCTCTTCCCAGCTCTCACAAAGATTAATGCCATCATTTGAGATTAGTTACATATTTTTCAGATGCAGGAATGAGAGGCTGTTCCTTACCTGCAACCTTGTCACCTGGGAGGTAGAAGGACATGTTGGTGTGAACAGTAACGTAGTTGTTGCTGGGGCTGTGCAGCTGCACTCTCAGGTGTCTTGGCATCATGTCAGTGCAGGCAGAAAGGCTGGCACCGTGTGAGAAGGCAGCCGTGTAGGAGACCAAGCACAGGGTTGTGCATGCCCAGCCAAAAATGGCCATGTGAGATCTTCTGCTGTCCTCCATCCTACAGCAGAAAACAACCAGCATGTTCACTTCAAAGCAGTGGCTTCAGCAGCCTCTGAGGCTGTCTGGTGCCTTTGTATTAGCTGAGCTCCAGAGGTGCTCTTCCCACAGCCTTTAAATGAAGGAGAGTAGATGATCTCTGTGGCTTATGGAGTCACATTGGTAATCCACAGCATTTTGCATTTTGAAGTGAATTGTTCAGGATGGGAGGGGAGAGGCCCCATAAAAGGATGAATTTCTTGTGATGTCTTCCATGAAGGGAGCAGTTGGGGCAAATTTGCTCTAAAAAGTCTTGTGGCATTTAGGAGGAGGAGAATGCTCTGTACAGCACTGCTCAGCATCCCCCACCATTCCCAGCCCAAACATGCAGTCCCTGTCCCTCACAGGGCTGGTGCCCAGCACATAGCCTAACCCTGCCTGCCAGCACAGAGCCGTGACCCCACGGGGACAGCACGTGGCTGCCCCTCGCTCCAGCCTGTAGAAGCATGAAGCACCTTTTAGAAACCCATACATTGTGGCTTGGAGGTGCTGGGCTGTTTCTGACTGTCAGACCCATCTCTGGCTGCCCAGCAGCATTTCAACTTGTCCTTCTTGAGCAGGGCTTGCTGTGTTGCTGACAAGATGGCAGTGATGCTGTCTTTGAAGTCAGCATTGGAAGCCTGAGTTAAACGGGCAGCCAGTTAGGCTAATGCCAAGATTTCTCCTATTCTCCAATTTTTAATCTAAGCAAGGATTTTTTTCTCCATACAGTCATAGTTTAATATTTGTTATGCCATGTCTGTAGTACCTCTCAGCTTTGGTGGCTGGCACAAAACATGTTTCCAGATTAGCTGGAGTATAGTGTTACTCTGATTTTTCAGAATGCACTTCTGAAAGTGAAGCTGAAGGATGTGTGGTATTTATTGTAATGGACATCATAAGGCAGGTAGTCCTACTTTTAATGTAGCACTTTCTAACCTCTTCTTTTCAACATGCAGCTTTTCCTGGCTTAGATTTCATTGTGCTTAGTCAATAAGGAGATGTAAATTAATCAGGAAACCAAAGGCTGAGAAAGTCTAGCTTCCACCTCGTCTCTAGCACTTCTGAAACTTGCCAGCTGACTGTAATAAACCACCACCAGCCTGAAGCAGGGAGCAGACAGATGCAGTTCAACCTTCCACAGCCAAGCATCATCCCACTCCAGCCATTATGTACGACAAGATGCTTGTGGGAGTCTCAGGAACTTTCCATACATAGCCCAGTCCTTGCCTCCTCCTTATGCAGTCAGCCTCTCCTCTAGGCATACCTAAGCATCCTCTGCTGGATATGATTTCTCGCAGGAGCTCATGGAAGTGCCCCGGAGCAGCAGCTGTTTCCCTCTGGCATTTCCCAGGCTGTGCCCCCGTTTCCCGTCCCTCCCCAGCTGCTCATCTGTGCCCCTCACCACTCAGACATGGGATGTGGGGCTGTGCTCCCCGGGGCTGCTCGGGCTGAGGCTGCCGGTGCCATCGCTTACCTCGGGACACGTACGCTGCCAGGCTCACCGCCACTGCCCTCCCAGCCTGCCACAGACCCATCCTTTCAGGGACCTTCTTCTCATTCTCGTCTAATGGGAAGCGCAGCAGCTGTTACTGCTAATACCCACCACTTACAGCAGCTCTCTGCCAGTGCCCAAATCCTGCCTTAATCATATTAGTTTTCCTCTTCACATCCCACCCACTTTTTTTTTTTTTTTTTTAAATCTCCAAGCTTCTGCAATCAAAACAAAGGCAACTAGAAGAGGGGTGCAGCTGGAAGCCATGGGGTTTGTGAGGCACACCCTAGGACTCCTTTGCAGAGGTGCAGGAGGATCAGATTCTTGCTTGCTCCATTACCCTCTCCACACTCCCCCCCTTCCATGCTGAAGCTTTTCAAAGCATAGTCACGTCAGGTCCCTCTAGTTCCCCTCAGCCTGCCCTGTTCTGCAGCCTGTCCTTCAGAAGCGAAACAAGATGCTGGGCTGGTGCTGAGCTACTGCTGCTGGCAGCCCAGCTCTCATCTGTTTAACTGGTTTGAAGATGCAGGAACTGGTGGGACTGGGCTCTCAGCAGCCTGCTCTTTTCTGCATTTGAAAGAGGCCTTATAGTCTCTGAATTTCAAACTATAATGCAAGTCTTACAGTTTTCTTCCCTTTTGCCAGTGGAAGCAGGGAGTGGTTAGGGGAAGGGATGAAGTTTGCCTTACTGCTTTACAAATTGTTTATTTGCCCATACTTCATATACCTTTATGCTATATTAATGTTTGAAACGAGCTGGTCTCTTGTGGGTTTTCCTTACAAATTTATTCTTAAACTAAACTTTCCTTTGCTTATAATTCCAGCATAATAAAGCAGCAGCTCCAGAGCTCTGACAGTCTGCAGGGGAAATGCCAAACGTCACAGCCTTTCTGGCACAGTAACAAGGTCTGAAAACAGTACTGCAGGTGAGTATGACATGGTGTTACAGCATTGCATGGTCTTCTTCAGCCACTGCTGCATATTGGGCACACATTTTCATGATGCCAGCTCCAGTGAGGACCATTTCTCCACTGGCTTCCACCTGAAAAAGGGGAAAAGCAGTAGAGTGCAGACCCTGAAACAGCAGTGTTGGGTGTTCCCTGGAGCTCTGTGCACAGCTATGGGGAAAAGAGAGAAGTGTTTCAAACAAATGAGACCCAGACCCAACCCATCTGTAATGACCCAGGATGTACTGCAGCACTGAACTGGCTCTGCTCGCTCCAGGAGCTGGCAGCAGTCTCTGGGCAGGGCAGCACCTGCTGCCAGGGTGCTGGACACAGGTTTAGCTGCCTGGATGCGGCATGAATTGCTGAGCTGATCTGAAGTACAGCCTTACACATAGTTCATCCTTGCTGCCTGCTCTCAAGCAAAGGAACTCAGTGGCTTCAAAGCCATGCTCAAGCCCACTGTCATAACCACCTTCCCCTTAGAGATGGAAAAAGCCTGTCACAGTCATTACCATGACACAAGCACCTACCAGCAGCCTCAAAGTGCATGTTGGAATGCCAAGTGACAGGCAGATCTTTCCAACAAGAAATACTCCATAGCCTCTGGTTGCATCATCCACCAGGATAGCATTGCCTCAGCCTTTTCTGGCCAGAGCTTTGACCTGCTGGAGTCCCTTGAGCTCAGCCAGGCTCTGCATATCACTGACAATGGGGCCCAGACAGACATGAAAAGACTTTGTGGCACTGCTGTCACTAGAGAGAGGTTTGCCTTTTTCCTGTCATAAATTTCTTTGCTAGTAGGAAGCTGGCAAGGAGAAGGGAACAGAAGACAACTTAGACCCTGCCTATTGTTTTCTAAGCAGCATTTGTGTGGTAGATTTCTAGAAGAAAAAAAAAAACCAAACCAACAACAAAACTCCACAGCTGGGACTTTAAAATAGCACTGGAGAAAACTGTGCATGCTCTGTAATAGCTTGATAATTAAGATAGACTATAAAACATGTAACTTAAAATTTCAAGTGCACAGAAGGACTATAAACCCAGTAACATCCCAGGCTCTTTGATGCAAAAACTTCCTTTCTTGCAGATTGGTTCTAGATCTCCACATCATCAGGGCACAAGAAGGACCACAGCCAAACATGGAGCAGGTGCAGTGGAGATCAGTAGGTAATATGGGCATGGATGCAAGCAACCCAGAGCTGATACTCAAGAGCAAGCTGGTTGCTTCATTGACAGGTTGTGATATGCTTTGCTGCTGCAAGATAAGAAGGGTTAAAATGAGTTAGAAGTTCTTCCTGGACAGCTAGTGGCCACTTGAGTCCTGTGAGCAAAGTTTGAGGGGGGTTGGAGAAGAGTAGGTAGGTTGATCATGCCCATATGGAAAGCAAGTAGAGAAGGTGGCAACAGTTGAGTCCAGATCACAGGGAACTGATCATTAAACCAACAAAGCTGGTAGCACTATCTTATTTAAGAATATTTTGGGTCATTTTTAAAACAAATAGCAGTGGCCAGCTGTGAGAAGAGTGGTGGAAAACCATGGGTAAGAAAGCAGTAAAAAACCCTTGGTAGTCTCACAAGGAAAATGGAGAACAATGTCTACAAACTGGCATCTCAGGGTTGACCTATGTGTGCCTGTGGCTCTGTTTGGAGAGACCAGGGGAAAAGAAGATATTTCTCTGACATCTAGTTAGGAGGAAGGTTGCCAGAAGTACTGGCAGGCCCTTCCATTTCTACCCAGTTGATTATTCTTGCTATTCCTCTGTCAAACTTACTGAAGGGTGTCAGTGGGTTCAGATGTTACTGCTGGGAATAAACTGACACCTACACACGCATGCAACATGTAAGGTGAGCTTCCTTCCCTTAAAAATTCAGCCTAAAAAAACCCCAAACCATTTTTTATCTTATTTGGTAACTACTGCAAGCTGGGCAGCTGTTCTGCACTACAGGATGGGGTTGAGAGGAGAGAGAGAGAGAAAGAGACAGGGAGACAAAGAGAGAGAGAGAGGTAGTGGAGGGCTCTTTCTGAGTCTCAGTAAGAAAGGCCCAGCAACTAGTAGGCTAATGACTGCTTTAATAAGACATAATAAGACAAGGAACACAGCCAGTAAGTTGTGTATCACTTCAGCTGCTGAGCACCCCACATTCATGTAGCATTGGGCAGAGCCCAGACAGATTTTCCAACAGTGCACTGTGCAGAGCAGACACAGCCCCATCTGTGGAGAGCAGCTCTCCCTTTTCCTCTCTTGAGCTGTTGTTTTATAATTTCCTCATAAGAAAACAACCCTCTTTCTAAAGGAAGTTCTCATGAGAACTTGTTACTGCTGTGTTAGATAAAGGCAAGGCCAGGCAGGTGGTGCAATCATGGTACTGAGTGGGAGCTGCCCATGAGCTCTGCTGTTAGGATGAGCTGGCAGAGGTGTCCTGTGACCATGGGCTCTGTGCAGCCCAATGGAGACCTGAAAGCCACCCCAAAGCTGCTGTGTGGACCACTGACTCCTAACCATTCAAGGGTGCCTCAATACAGCAGCTCAGGAAAAGCCTCCTCCCATTCAGTTTCCCAGACTTGGAGAAGTTTGGCACAGGCACCTGAGACTTTGAAACTGCTGATTCCAGAGGCTGCCTTCATTACCAACACAGGGCTGGAACTGGCCATGGGCATGGGTTGGCATATAAAAGACCAGGCATTGTTTTGGTACCATTGGTACCAAAGGTCCAAAGGCTGTCATTTTGCAAACACTTTCACACTTGCTTGACTGCTGTGAACACCACAGCTGAAACCTGCGGCTGTGGGACCCAGCTCCTTACTAGAGCTGTGTAAAAGCCTTAGGACTTAATGGGCAAGTCCTACCCAGAAGAGCTCTGAGCAGCTCTTTTGTCTTTATAACATCATGAAAAAGACAGAAAGAACTCAAATAAATGATGTTCAGAATGCTTTGCATTAGCTGTCCTTTGAACAAGGCATCAGGTGGCAACAAATTGTAGAACTGAATGCTCATCAGTGACTGCATACCTTTAAAGCAGAAGTTTCCCAGCATGCTTTGCTCCCCTTATATAAGGGCACTCCAGGGCACTGCAGGCTCTAGGAGGGATTTGGTTTTTGATTGTTCTACTATGCAAGAAGTACTTGCCTTCTTCTTCCAGACTTGCATTCTCCAGTTTCCACAGGATGTGTTGTGCTGCTGCTCCCAGCCAGGCTTTTGTTTAAGAAGATGTGGCTTACTCTGGCTTTTCAAGGGTAAGTAACTTACTTTGCATGTGGGGTTGTAGTAAATCCAGAGTTTCTGCTCCTTCTAGAGTCTGTCTGTGAACTGAATGGATGGAAAGGGGTGGGGTAGTGGTTGAGTGGCTATGGCTTCATGAAGTGATCTCATTGCAGTAAGGGACTGACTAGGTATGTGAATGCAGTTTTAGTTTCAGAAATCCAGTTAGATTTTGTTTGTTGGTTTTGGATTACTTAACTTTGGGTACATTCTTCCAAGACAAGTGATGGAGTTGCTTAAGGAATATTTCACTGTCAGTCCTGATCTAGATGAACTTGATCCACAAGTAAAACCATTTTATACCCAGGTTCTGGGGCAAAAGCATTAGGATCTGGTAAATGATGTAATATGAAGGACATGAGCATTAGTATCTAATAAGAATCTTTTGTGTGTGAAGGGAATTGTGTTTGTAAGTGTAAAGGTGATATAAATCAGGTTGCATCATTTTTAACCATCAAGAGTTTGTGAAATACATGGTTTTACTTGGATGTTTACATATATACACATATAATGGGATATATACATATAATGGGATGCCTCACTTTGAAACTTAAACTTTGGCTACTGTTCCATGTGCTATTCTGAAAGCTCTCTGGCCAGTGTCTGATCTACTTGCAACTGGTATGTTGTCCTACAGAATAGGGAACAAAAATCAAAAAGAGAATTAAAATAAAGACAAGATGAATGTTTTCTCCAACTCAAAACAGACTACATCCAAACACTGGACTGCCTAATTGAAACCAAGATTAAATGTTCACTTGATTTAGACAGAAGGGCTGAAAGTTGAAGTAAGGGGGGGAGAAACTTGTACATAAAGGTCAGTGATTGTGGGAATTAAATGTTTAATTTCTTTAGCTATTTTTGAAATGTGAATTACAACAGCTCATCTTTAATGCACATTTTCCTACCAACCTCCCATAGTAACTTCTTGATCCAGAATACATTTAAAAAAAAACCCCTCATCATGTAAACTAAATAACATTTCCTAAGTTGAGACTTTAATGTGATCAAACCATCTGAAGTAGATCACAACTGAAAAATGTTCTAGAGTTAGACCTGTACAAACAGAACTGCAGTTAAAAAGCTAAGGATGCAAACTCATGAGAGTACATCAGTCAGTGCAAAATGTGTTGCTATCCTTTGGATAACTGAAATATTACTATTCCCTCCTTGCTTTAAAGCCACTGGTACTTGGAAAGAATGGGCCAATGTTACATTCACAGAACTGTCTTGTGTTCATCCACCCACAATTAGAAATACCTTTATTCCTGGAAGCACTAAAAAGTGTCCAAATGATAAAGCAGGGCTTCACAAAACTTCTTGTAAAATTAGCTAAATAACTTCAACATGAGGTAACTACCCTGACTTGGATCTGTGTCCCAAGGAAGAAGAAAATACTCTCGAGCATCTGGATGTTAAGTGCAGTAATATTCAGACTAAAGAATATCTGAACATTCAGGATATTTTTTCTGGGCTGACTGCATGTAAGAGGAGAAAAGGTATTCTATAAATTGGGATAAGTACCCCTGTAAAACTGAGCTGGATTTACTCTCTGGGCTTTATCTATCTGGGACCATTGTGGCAAAATAGTTTTGGTTCTGTTGCCTGCACAGAGGTTTCCCCTCCCTAATGCAAATCTCATACTCTAAGCTTAATGCATTTGTTCTCATTCCTGCCAAGCACATAGAGAACATGTAGATGGCACTAGGCTAGGGGGAAGTGGATTGGAGGAAGAGTGAGCTGTCTGAGCAGGATACATATGGCATGTGTACAAAAGCTTCTTAGATTCCTAGTCTGTTTTCAGCAGTAGCCTTAGATGTTAAAACTGCTTTTTACTGAAGATGTCTATTGTGTTTGGTAGAAATGCAGGAAAAAAGGTAACTGCAAGCTGAGGTAGGGTGGGGGCACAGAGCCAGAAGGTGAAGCAGTTACTGGCTGTGTTGGCATACAAACTGAGTGCTTTTCACCTTTGACTGACTTCCTCAGCTGGCACAGAGCTTTCTTTTGGCCCTTAGGGCTTTTCTTCCATTTGATTCAATTCTTTTCCCCACCCCTAACTGTTGAAGTGCCACATTACATCCTCAATTCAAGATTTTTTTGGACAGCTGAACTTTTTACCCAATGACTCTGACTAGCTTGGCATTTAAAGCTGACCCTGTGTTTTCCAAAAGAGACAGGTCATTGGTACCAAAACATTATCATTTCCCTTCCCAACATCAGTTAAACTATTGTTTTGCCATCAATACAAGGCTATGATCTACAATTCCTTCATGCCTGCTTACCTTCCAATCAGTGTTTCTCTCTCAGCATCACTAAAGGAGCTGTTGCTTTGACTCAGTCTTGGAGCACTATTACATGCTTATCTTTTATTGTTTTTCTGTACAGTGGAACAAAGCAGTGCTTTGAAACAAAAACATTCAGGAAGTTTACCCTGGTTTACATTTATTGGAAAAAAATATTTAAACACTTCTGTATTTCACCTGTGGATTCTTAACTAGAAATCAAACAGGGCTCATCACTTTGGAGAGCTTCATGAGTAGAAAGGAGCCTCCTTTAGGCATCTTCACATCCTCCTCTTCTGAGTGCTTATGTACAATACTGTGAGAAGGAGAAAGTGGCACATGTAAGAGGGCCCTAGCAAATAATGTTGTGCAGAAGCCTCTTTAAATAAAACATCTTATTTCCAGGGCTTGTAAAACAGCAGTGTAATGAGTCTTGTTCAGCATGAACAAAGTTAAGAAACTTTTAAGTCCAGGCTTTTAGAAATAGTATTGAATTTATACATTATGCATTCATTTTCTTCAGTATTTATTATATTCACAGCCAAACCACACTACAGGCTGAAGAGAGGGAGAACAAAGCCAGCTACCCTGCAGCATTACTGAGGGGAACACAAGGGAGTCTCTAAGCAGCAGAATTACAGGTGTCATTACTAATGCTATGATCTCTCAACAAAAGCTGGAAATCACAAGCACTTAAGGCAAAGCTAACAATTCCCTATGAAGCAGCTGACATCTTCCACCTGCTTGGCTGGTGACAGCCCCAGAATGGATCCATGTATAAGAAACTGCACTGTGCTCCTAAACCTGGGATATCTTAAGTTCTCTGCTCAGCCTCTTCTTCAGCCTCCTGTCTCTCATCTATTTGTTTTAGCTTTTATAATACTTATTTCCATAACTGATTCTCCAGCTGGAGTATTGCTGTACTCCTTAACATAATCCAAATTCCTTGCAAAAAGCATGTGGCCTCATTTAAGGATTATTCCCCCTCCCAAAACACTCTTTCACACAGGTGCCAAATTCTCTTTGACTCTTCTTGTAACCTGGGATTCAGCTGTTTCTTTTTATTCCCCCTCCTTCCAGTCTTCCACTTTCTTCTGAAGTAACTTGCTGAAACTCTGCTTCATTTACCTTCTCTACAAGTCTCTTCACTTCTGACTTGTGAACCTTTCCTGTTTGCAGATGTTCTTCTCCCTGGCATGTCCTGCACCTACAGCCTAGCTGATACCACAGAGTGATTTCAGAAGCCTGGAACTGTTCTTGAAGTGCACTAAAATCCACCTACTGCACTGGGATATATTCAAAGGCTCAATAGTAAAGTGCAAGTGATTTTTCTTGACTGGTAGCAAAATATTTACTCATGAAGATGAAATTAGCCTCCAGCGCTAATGAACAGCATTCATTCAAGTCTGGACAACTGCATCACAGGAAAATCTTAGTGTCTTCAATATCTGTACTGTTTCATAAAATTATGCAGCAGTCTGCCTAGCAAAACACAGGAACTTCTATGGAGCAGAGGCCATGTAAGCAGGCAGTAAGTGCAAAAGAGTAAACCTTCAAATGACAGGAAATAAGCTCTAAGGAAGGCTAGAAAAGAGCACTGTTCTATAAATGAACTTCAAGTTCAGAGGCTGAAAGGGCCACAGAGATGCAGAAAAGCACAGATACTGAAAAGTGAAACAGTAAAAAAGTCCTTAAGCTTTCCAAGAAAGCCTTAAGCTAACTCTTACAAGGCAGCTTGCTTATACCTCAGCCACTCCTCAAATTCAAACCAATCTGCTAATCAAGTATGAAAAGAGTCTTCTAATGAGCAATAACATAATGAAGAAGAGTTACCATTATTTCCTCGGATAAAGGCATCCCCATACTTGTTCTTTAGTTGTCCATTTACATATTCTTCTGTCTGTTCCAGAGCTATGTTCATATACCCATCCAGGCAAGCCAGGACACCTGAAGATAGTTGCAAAGTGAATCAGCTTAAACTTATTTTAAAATAAACAAAAATGCATTGTTTGAACAGTACTAAAACAACCTGTATCTTCATAACAAACTAAACATGCAGGCTTGGCCAGATGAGTCAGATCAGACTATTCTTCAAAGAATTAAGGTGGGAGTGAGCAATCCCAGGCACTCTAGTAGCAACTTTATCAGCTGATGTAAGAGGGGGGAAGAAGTCACTAAGACATAACTTTCAAAAGATTGACAATTGGCAATTTGAAAGTTTAAGTTAAGTTAATCTTTCCACACAAATAAAATCGCACTGTTTAATGCAACTCAAACCTCTGCCATTTCTAATAGAAGATGGGGTTTTTTGATCAGGAAAATCTGCACTTGAGCAGCACTGATTTTAGACAAGTATTTTGCTGTCACACATAGCCCTTGTGGAAGGCTGTAACTTGTTCACGTGGTCCTTCCTGTGTTCTGGGCATGATGGCATTTTTTCATTCAAAATCATTCCTTGGCACCTCCTCCCACCTTTAAGATAAGTACTTTTAATCCACTGGTAACCTTCTTTTCATCAGTTTCTCCAGAGCTGATCATTTTTAATGTCCCCAGTCTGAGATCTATATTCACACACTCCAAGATTCTGGATCACAGTTTTGCTTTTCGAAAGCACTGTATCTGTTCCAAACAGATCTGTTCCAAACAGCCTCCCCAAACAATGACTTTACACAGTGTGAGACAGATGGGAAAACTTACCTCGATAATCAACTCCAGAATTTAATTTTACAACAACTGGCCTTCCAATGATTTGTTTTAGAAAGTCACTAGGGGTTTGCTTCCGTAGGCTCATCTTGATCTTCTCTAGGAAGCTGAGAAGAGAAGTGAGAGAAAACATTTGGATAAGCAACATGCTCACATCTGGTATTTAAACACTTGGTAGAGACAGGCAGTCCCCTGATGCTTAGTACTTTCAGCAGGAGAAAATATTGAAGAAGATAAAAGCAAAACCTTAAAGGTGGAGGTGGAGAGAGAGCTCCCAGAGCTATAGCATTAAACTTTCCCTTTGGCATTTCTGTAACTTGTGAAATTATTAATAGGAATCCTTGTTTGCCATGCTGAGCATCTTGTAAACTTCCAGTGGAGCCAAAGGCCCTGTCTTGCTAAAATGGCTTTTACTAAAATTGGAGAGCTGTCATAGTAGGTGGTTCATATCTATAGGGGGTGGAGGGAGAAACCAGTACATGCTCTACACACAACAGTCTGTGCTGGAACAGTGAGAGAAGGATTTGTCAACTCACAAATAGGAGGAAAGAATAAATTTGAAAGGATGCCTTCAATGAATCTTTTAAACTGGACTACGTTTAGATTAGGGCTTGTGATTAGGTCGTATGGAGACCTGCAAAGATGCTATGATTTAATATCCATGGGGCAGCACACCCCTGGGTTGGTACGGGCCCCTCCCTCAGGCAGTATTAACTCTTGCTTTTCTGTCTCGGTGGCTAACTAACAATTGCATTGGAGTGTGCCCAGGGAAGGGCAATAAGGCTGGTGAGGGGTCTGGAGGGAGGAGTTGCTGAGTGAACTGGGGTTTAGTCTGAAAAAGAGGGGGCTCAGGAGAGACCTCATCTCTCCACAACTACCTGAAAGGAGGTTGGAGCGAGGTGGGTGTTAGTCTCTTTTCGCAGTTTACCAGTGATAGGACAAGAGGAAATGGCCTCAAGCTGCACCAGGAGAGGTTTAGACTGGATATTTGGAAAACTTTCTTAACTGAAAGAGTTGTTAGGCATTGGCCCAGGCTGCCCGGGGCAGTGGTGGAGTCACCATCCCTGGGGGTGTATAAAACATGTATAGATGTGGCACACAAGGATGTGGTTTAGTGGCATGATGATAATAGGTTAGACTTTATCATCTTAGAGGTCTCTTCAAAGCTTAATGGTTCTGATTCTGTATTTCAAGCCGAGAGTAGAAACAGCGCAGTGTCAACAGCTGATTTACTCTCTGTGGCACATGGCAACAGGCCGCCCAGGGTCTAGCACCGCTTCTACCAGCAGTCTGTAGTAGCACTGAGATGATTCGGTAGTGAGCACTTTGCAGCCGAACCTCTCCTGGAAAACAAGCACGCTGTGAGCGGCAGGTGGGCGCAGCCCCAGCACGTCGGGACA
The DNA here is from genome assembly GCA_013399015.1 of Galbula dea. NCBI lineage: Eukaryota > Metazoa > Chordata > Aves > Piciformes > Galbulidae > Galbula > Galbula dea. The sequence goes on along the minus strand of VWZX01001131.1, from coordinate 1,764,882 downwards.
GCCCTCCCGAAGGGAAACCCTCTCCGGTGTCCCGTCCCGCTGCAATCTCTGCACGTTCAGAACCCGGCTACACCGGCGCGAAAAGCGTTTTGCCGAACGGCCCTAATGGAGCGGCCAGGTGCGATGTGAGGTTGTACCGCCGCTCGCCTGGAGAAGGGAAAAAGGCACTAGTACAGGCACGCATGCGGCGCTGGGGGTACGCCTTAGGAGCCTCCCGCCCAAAGAACCGGACAGTCCCCTTCCCCTCTGCCGGGGACCCCTCACGGACCCGGGCCCTCCCCGCACTCACCCGCTGCCGCCGCCGGCGCCCCTTCCCGGCCCTCGCCTCCCGCCGCGCTCCCGTCAGCACCGCCCCGCTACGGCGCGGCGGCAGGGTCACACCGCGCCGGAACGCGAGAGCTGTGGGTGGGCTGTTCCCCTGCCTCCTCCTGCGCCGGCCGCGGGCGGGAAGGCCAGGCCAGGGCAGGCTGGGCAGTTTCCCGCCTCTCGCGCTCCCTCAGGTCTGCGCGGACCCAGACTCCTGCGGGCGGCCTGAGTCCGGCCTGACCGGGCTCCGCAGCGCCCGGGGCACGTTCCCCATCCGAGTCCGTCATTTTGGTGAGTGCCTCTATCCCCACTGCCGGGCGAGGGCCTGACGAGTTCCTGAGACCTGGCTGGGGTGGCACTGCGGACACGTGGAAGCACTATGGATTCCTCCTGTAACTCCCCCAAAGCCACTAGGCTGTGCTGTGGGGAGTCACCCGCGGGCTCTGCGTTAGCAAAACCACAGCTTTCTGACGTGGGGAAGCAGAGGGGCAGGAGCTGATCTTTCTCTGGTGAGCAATGATAGGAGCCAAGGAAATGGCATGAAGCTGTGCAAGGGTAGGTTAGGTTGGACACAAGAAAAAGGTTCTTCCCCCCCAAAGGGTGGTCGTGCACTGGAGCAGGCTCCCCAGGGCAGCAGTCACAGCAGCAAGCCTGTCAGAATTCAATAAACATCTGGACAAGGCCCTCAGTTACATGGTGTGATTTTTGAGGTTGTCCTGTGCAGGCACAAGAGTTGGATTCAATGATCCTTCTATGTCCCTTCTAACTTGGGAGATGCTATGATTCTTCACAGAGATGCAGGGTTTTTATGGCTTACTTACACACAAAATAATATTGCATTGATTTCTTATGGAACAATTAGAGAGTCATATGGCTTACTTACACACAAAATAAAATTGCATTGATTTCTTATGGAACAATTAGAGAGTAACAGAATAATAGAATAGTTTGGGCTGGAAGGGGCCTTACCAATCACCTAGTTCCAGTGCCCCTGCCATGAGCAGGGACACCTTCCACTAGACTAGATTGCTCAAAGTCCTACCTATCTGGCATATGATCCAGTATATATTTATATTCTATATTGAGATCCTTTGAATACCAAAATGATCTTGTCTTAAATGGGCCTTATCAGAGAAGTGAGTGTCTCGCAGCTGTCAGTGAGGGGGTATCCTTACCACAGCTTCTGGTCCTCAGTTCATTTTACACATGAATTAGTGAATGTTGAAGCTAACAGATTTTTTTCAAATGTCACTTGGAAAGATCATGGCACAACAAGAAGCTGAACTTCTGTCTTCTCCCCATCTTCTTGTCTCTCTTCTCCCCTTACCCCAGCTGTCCCCTAATGTCTGGAAAATATTTTTCGAAGGGATTTAGTACTGTGAGAGGAGTTAATCAGCTGTGAAAGCTTCTGAACTGTTGTGTGTAGCGTTGTGGGGTTTTTTTATTCTTCCATGATTGATTTGGTATCTTGGTGAAACTCTTAATTCTCATGATACAAACAAAATATGCTATGGCTTTTCAGGACATAGATTTGTATTCTCTCTTCCTTCCGGAGTTGTTTATCTTCTGTTTTTCAACACATACTCAGTAATGTTTTATTCCCCAAAGCTTAGGCTAAAAGACTTTAGGAGGTGAGGTCTGCAAACCTGACCTAGTTCACCTGACTGTCCCAGGGTTCAAGCTCAGGCATGGCCAGAAAAGTTGGGCCATGTCGTGCTTGTGTTTCCAGGCAACCATCATGTTAATCAGGAGCATCCAGCTGTGCTTGATTATATCTGGTACTTGAAGCAGAAAAGGAACATAAAATAGTTACTCTGGGAGCAGGCTTGCAAAGTTTCGGTTGGCCACTTAGCTTCAATGTGTCATGTTTTGATAAGGGATTATTCTGGGTTTTGTTGTTATCAGCCTCTGTGATAAAGACTGGGCAAATAGATTTTTTTATTATTATTATTATTATTATTTTATTTTTTTCATGCCTGAGCTGGTAAATTTTCTTGACAAGTCTGCAAATCAAACTAGGGATATTTTATGGTTTGGGATCTTTCCTCTTTGTTTTATTTCTTACTAGTTTGTCTTTAGAGCTTGTATTTCTCTTTTTTTTTTTTTTGCTAGCCATCAGAACCTGCTGAGCTATTTTGCCCTCTGCTCAGTAGGCTGCTTCCTTGCTAGCTTAGGGATATACTTGGTTACAGTTTCTATGTGTGTGAATGCTTTGGTTGGTTGTTGTCAGTCAAACAAAATCCTTCTACTTTACAGCTTTGTTTCCTGTTAACCTCACAACAGATCTATTCTGAGTCACAGGCATTGAGATTGGCAAGTTTTGTACCCTTAGCTCCCCCTTTTGTGGTTTGAGATCAAGTCCTGAAACCAAACCTTAGGTAATTTTCCCTAGTTTGCCAGAGGTCTCCCAGCAAGCTCACATGCTGTTCCTAGTGGAAAATTAACCTTCCTGCAGGAAGGCATGTGTTGCTGAGCACTTTGGTGTTGTGTGATTCGCACCTGGGAAGACAATTCCCATCTTGTACATTCAGGAAGACTATGTCATCACATCTGTTATTAGGAACCTAAAGAATGTATTATTTCCTGAGTGACAAACCCCCAATGACCTCAGGAAGGTGGCCTTCACAGGGTTTAAGTAATCCACATTTAGTGGACCCCTTAAAGATTTCAGAGCTGCCAGACAGAAAATAAAATGGAGATGTCATTGGCTAATGATTTTCTTTTGTTTCTTTACCATCTAGATGAAAAAGGATTTTAATCTAAACCACCAGGTACCTCACTATAAGTAGATTCCTTTAAATACTGCATTGCTTTCTCCTTTCATAGTGTGCTCTGACAGAGCTTTTTCTACTGTATAACTCATGGAGATGAGCGAGATGCTGCCCTTGTGTTTTAATCAAGATGAACTTGAAAGGTGAACATTGTAAGTGGTAGAAATTATTTATAATTTGGTAATAAAAGTTTATGTCTAACACTCCGAATTTCATACATCTGCTATGTGCTGGCCTTGAGATACAGAACAATTGCAATTGCCTTTACATTTGGCCTTAGATGAAAGATCATAAATTACAATGATGGAGTTCACAGTCATTCCCAGCTCACCAAATTTCCATATTAACATCTTCACCTCAAACATAAATGGTTACAAAGTTACAAAGAAAAGAGTTGTGTTGGCCTTTGTCAACTGAATTTCCTGCTGGAGCTTGGTGGATTGGGGACGATTGCTAACTCTTAAACATAAAGCATCACAGGATTCTTGTTCAGAAGACCTAATTAAAACTTTACAGTTAACTTTCAAAATGAAATGGAATTTGGTAGTCTTTCTTCCTCTCTCTTTAATGTAATAAAAACCACGTCAGAGCTAGGAAGGTTTTTCTCTCCCAGCTACTTGAAATAAAAGCATTTCCATAGAGCGAGGTGACTGTGTAACACAATGTGTTAAAAGAAGTGCCTGTTTTTTCTGTTTCTTGTGAAGTGCACACCATTTGTGTAAGTTAAATGCAGAATAACAACAATTCAGAGGACAAAAGAATGTCTGTGGCAGATTTTGAATTCAGTCTAAATAATCCCTGGCTACAACTCTTTTTTTTTAAAAGTATCAAACAGTCCTCACCTGAAAATTGTTAGAGAGGACAAGCCCATTCTGGCACAATCACAGCATACTCCATGATTTTAGCAGTCAACTTTGGTGCATTCTTAGACCAGGAAGAAAAAAAAATCATTTGAAAATTATGCAATAAAATAAGAGGCCAGGAACAAGTTCCAAATCCAGGGAAACATCTCTTGTTCAGAGCCTCTGAGACTGTAGGGGCAGCAGGAGTTGCCAGACCTCCATGAAATATCGTTGAGTGAAGAAGCTCTGTTATTTAGGATTATCACTGTTATTTCAGGGTTTCCTGAGGGAGTTTAGAGGTGGAAGTTGAGATTCTGCTGCCACTGAAGCCAGTGGAAGTTTTGCTAATTACTTCTCTGTACTAAGGATGCCTCTATAAATTATTGAAAATGCTCCTGAAATCTGAAAACATCTGTCTCAATGTGCCGGTACCAAAAATGTAATTGTTAGCCTGATAGTTGTCATCCTGATTTTTAAAAACTTCTGAGCAATGGATCCTGGCTACTAAACAATTGGTTAGCCCACTGGCCTGGTCCAAAACTCTTCCAGTGGATTCAGGGTAAGGCTCTCAGGCTGCAGATCCTTTCCATCCACTTTGGATCCCTCCACAGCCATCCCGTGGGATTCCTAAGGGAGAACTTCATGTCAAGAAAGCTTTTGCAACCCAAGTGGCTTGTGTGCTTTTCAGTCCTGCACAACTCCTGTGCCAGAAGAGTGGGGGTTAGCTCCCCCCTCATTGCTGTGGACCCCCAGGCTGTTGTCTGATAGTAAGCTAGTGGCTCCAGTTTGCTGAGGGCTCTCTGGCTCAGTTTGGGTTGTTGGAGGCTATGCTTTGTGCAGAGAATAGAATGCACTGTGGCACAGCTGACTGCTGAACCTGACCTCATGGCTCTCTTGAAGTTGGCATAACCTCCATGCTCTCTGTCCCTTTCTTTTTCCTTCTGGAGCTGTGTTCTTTCACTGTTTGTGCTGCTTAGAAATCTTCTGATTCCCTGAGGGTGAGGAGTTGGGCATTAAGGAATTGAAGGGTGTAGGAAGAAGTAACAGAAAGGAAGAATTAGAACCTCCCTCCTTTTCCTTCTCAGCAAACTTCCTGGCAAACAGGGAGCTGGGGAGAATAATGTGAGAAGTCAGCCTGAGGCTTTCTTTCTGTCTCACAGACTTTCAAGTCTGTAAAAAAGAACGGGAAGTTCCCCAGAAGCTTTCAGAGTTCACTTAACTCCCTCCCAGTTCCTGGGAGTGCTCCCCTTGGTTTCTCCAAGGGACAAGCTTTTTCATGAGCCTTAAGAAGTTTGTCATCTTCCTTCATATGCATTTGGATGGGAGAGCTCAAGCCTTTCAGCATTTGAATGATAGACTATCTGTGCCTGTCCAGTAGATGATTAAAGATTTCTTTCTTCCCTTTAAATGAAGACTTAGTTATCCAACATGATTTCCCATGCTGTGCTAAGATCATCAGAACTACTGATTCCCAGCCATGTTCTTAACAAAAAAGTGAATGCATTTTTATATTGGACCTTAATCAAAAAAATATTAGGTTTCTGCTACAGATTTTAGATAGAAGAGCCTCAAAAATATTGTCATCTTCGAGTTCTTATGTTGTGCACACCACCTCGGGATGTTCATATCCTCCAATATGGATTAAGTGACATGATGACCTTTTGTCACATCTTTGTTTCTCCTCCTTTCTGTCCAGTTAAAATACAGTTTTAGAGATCATGTGGAAGTTGTGCTTTTTTTCCAGAAATTGTAAGCCATAAGCTGGAATCCAGCAGTGCTGCTTCACTGTGTGGAGCAGCTAGCACAGTTTAAGTAATAGCTACAATAGTAGCAAATTGAGTTTTATTAATGCAGACCACAACATTATATATAAAAAAAAAGTGTAGATAACTGAGATTCAAAGCATTTGCTGACACATACCAAGAAAAATACTGAAAAATGAAGACATGAAAAAAAAAATTGAGATTTCAAGCTCTGGACTTTCTTCTTGTTGCATTTGTATTTGTACAGACCCTCCTTAGGCTTTACTGAAATGCAAAGAAAGAAATAACAATCAAATGTTAGAGAGAAAATAAGTATACAAAGATGATTCAATTTGTCTATGTGAGGGACATCTTCCTGGATATTGGCCACACTGGAAGGCACATGTAGAGGCCGTTTGCTGATACATGTTACTATTGTGAGCATACTGGAAATGGGCAAAAATAGTGGTGTTCCTTGTAACCCAGAATACCTGCCAGAGGCTTCCAGGGTGACCTTTGGTGAATTACATCCTCAATGGCTTAGTTCCCACTTTCAGTTAACAGAAATTTGATTAGATGGAAGAAGCTGCTTTTATTAGTATAAATTATTTTTGAAGCGGAGGGAAAACAGGGAAGACAGATGTAGAAAAATCTCAAATGTTCTTAGTTTCAGAAATTTAAACAAATATTTAAACCACTGTTAATCCAAGAAATGAAGCAAGTAAGTATTTAAAATAATGAAGACTGTGATAGCATCATGCTGTTCTTTCTGTGCCTTATTACCTGAAGAGCTCAGTTTCTTTTTAATAACTTTATTATCATTTCAGTGGTTACACTAGCAAAAATAAGGATACTTTCTATAAATATAGACTTGTCAATATGGTGTTGACTGCCTGTGACCCAGTCCCCAGAGCCTGCAGTTTCAGAGGTAGTATAGCCTCAAACACAGTGTTCAGATCTTATTCCCTGGTGTTCATACATACAGGGAAAATATTCCTATATACTTTAGTCTTCACTGCTTTTACAAGAAAAAAGTATTGCTGGAAAAATGATATGAAACAGTATTGAAGGTTATGTACTATCTCTTCCAGATATGTGATAACAGGTATGAATGAATGTTGTCTGCTAGAAGAGGGGAGGAATGATGCAGGGCAACTGACTCACTGTTCCGTGGTCTTTTCATCAGCTTTCAGGCAAAACTGCCATCTGTGCTATCAGTGCAGCTTCACTAGTCCTAGGATTTGTAGGAGCTTTAGGGCAAGAGCAACACCCATGTCTTCTCACTCACCTTATCCTTCCTAGAACATTTAGAGAGCAGTAACATGAATTGCCTGTAGCAATCCAGATCACCTGCCATTAAGAAAGGTAGCCTTGCTACTGCTGGTGGACCTGTGTGGGTGTTGGAAACAGTGGAGAATACTGAGAAAGCACTCAGCATAGACAAGACTTGTGGCTGTGATACTGAAAATGTTCAGAAGACTCTCCTGAGGAGAAGGGAGATGATACAAAATTCTGATCATTAGTCCTTGCAGGCTTTGGTGGCTAGGAAGGTGTTGGCAACATTGCTGGAAAATGAGTTAAGTCCTCATGACTTGGATCATTAAAGAACTACAGCTCTCAACAGCTTTCATTGCTTTTCTTTATATAAACAGAGCAAAGCAGAGGAAGAAAATCCTCCCTGCATTCAGGAGAAAGTAGAAGGTGCAGAAAGAAGAAAGAAGCAAGCTGTGCTTATTCCATGCATCACTTTTCTTTGGTTTCTTGTTCCATTTCACTTTAAGCCCCACTGAGTGACACACACTCTGGTTTCCTCCATGATATATGTGGAATCCTCTGTTTTGCCTCATCAGACAATATCCCAACCATGTTGTCATCTCACCTACTACATTTTTCCTATGCATTCATCTACCTCAGGCAAGTGATTTTGGTGTTTGGGGTTCTTTTCATGGTTTTCACTTGGGCACTTGTCTACTTGGAACTGACATTACCAATTGATTTCACATAATACACACAGCACATCCTAAATACATATTTCTGTCTCTGCATGTAGGATTCAGACATTCAAATCAATGCCTTGGAGGTGAAAGGCTTTATTGTCCATAAATAACTCTTTATCACTCATTTCAGCTCCTCAAACAGCATCAACAATGGAGTATGTAATTTGGAAGATGAAATATGGAAGTACACAAAGTATGCTCCTCAGCTGGAGGGAGTTCCAATGGAAGTGGGGACTAGTGGTGGATTAGCATTTTCCCACAAAAGTGATAAGGAGATTTTTTTTTTAATATATATAAGTATCTGTGATAATTTTAGCTCATTAATGAATAATCACAGGCTGTGTGTAAACTTCAAGATACACCAGCAAATGATGCAAATTTCCAGTTTGAAATAAGCAAGCCAAGTATGAGAGAGGCTAGTCTAGAGCTGTAGGATCTGTTCTCACTTCTGCTGCTGAGCTGCTCCCAAATCTGAAGACAGGTCATCTCACCTTTGTCTCTCAGTTTCCCCTCTGTAAAACAAGAAGAATAATGTGTCTAAAGTGCTTTCAGATCAATGGATGAGAAGCTTTGTGTAATAGCAAGGTATTATTAATATCCTAATTATGCAAGAAGAGAAAATGATCAATAGTTATTTATATTTTTCTTAGCTGTCTAAGGGGTATCTTTCTATCTTTTTTTAAAGTCACATGAGTGACAGCTGAATGTTGTCACTTTCCTGCAGAACATGCAAGTCTTTTTGTATCTACATGGCATAAAGAGGAAAACCAGGTTAAATTCTGGTATGTCATTTCTCTCAAGGCTGGAGGGCCAAAGTCAAAGGGAAAAGCTAATGATTTACTGCATGAGCAAGTGCAAAATCTATGCATTAATAAATTCTACAGGGCTGTATATTCATGCTTTCCTCATGCTGGGTTTTAAACTTGGATTTTATTTTTTTTTTTTTAGGAATTGAAATAAAAAGAGTTATTTTCAAAAACTACCCCACTTTAAATAATGTGTATTTAAGAAATCATGTATTTGTTTCTAAAGTAACCTGATTACTTCCAGACTACTTTTTCCTTTTGACAGTAAAGCAGAGTGCTTATCTTCCATATTTTCATAATGAAGGCTCCCAAGCATGGGGCAGGGGATGCTGTGGCAGATTTACAGCCTGTGAGCAGCAGAACTGACAGGCATTTCAATATGAAAGGAGATAGGATGTCTTTAATGTACAGTGATGTCACTTCTAACAAGGAAGAAGCCTGCTTTTTGCACGGCAATCACCATAAGAAGTGAAACCTGTCTGCTTCAGGAGTGACCTTTTAACCCAGGAAAAGGTCACAAATAATAGAAAAAAAGAGGGGTCTCTGCTTACTCAGGTGGAAGGGCAGACTGCCTCTGGAAGAGCAAGGCTCTTGTGCATTATGTCCAGGAAGCTGAAGCTAGAAATAGTCTAGCTAGAGGTAACCTTGAGAGCAGAAAAGGAAAGGATAATGAAAACCCTCAAGGGAGTGTTAAACTGAAAGCCAGATTGCCTGTTGACCACCTTTTTTCCTTTTGTCCAGCATTGATTGGACCTAATAACTTGGAAGTGGTATTGACAGCAATATAGTCTGCCATTAGCTGCACACATGATTATTTCACTGAAAGGACAGCAACCCAGTACCAAATCCTAGGTCTTTCATTCTATGTTAAACCAATGAATGCACTACTTTGACCAGGAAATACTTGCCAGTGATTTTAAAAGCTGATTTCAAACGTGCACTTCTTAAGTCCCTTTCTACATGTACTTCCACCTCCTGACTGAAAGATTTGATTGCGTGATTTTGAAGCTACACTATTCTTAAACCTTGTATACAAGAGCATAAGATGAAAAGGCCATAACATGATAAGAAAACTCGTGGTTCCGTAAGTATCTTGTCTTGGTAATAGGCTCGTGACTCTGGTTAAAGACAGGAAATGAAAGTATTCTGGCATCTATCTATCTCCTCAAGCTATTCAATTACTCTCAAATTCAAGAAAATCAACTTTGAATGTCATGTCTTTTGGTATTTTGGCAGCTTGATCTTGAAGGAGCATATTAAGGGATGAAAAGAATAGCATCAGAAGTAATTCTGTTGTTTCCTAGTATCTTTGCAGAAATCTCAATTTTAGAAGAAAAAGGTTTTCAGGAGGTCCTGAAACATTGTGTTCTCCTAGCTGGGGTACTGGGGCACTGAAAGAGTAATACTGGGGTAAGGCAAAAGAAGGAGGAAATCAGTATTGCCAGTCTCTAGAGTGTTATCCCCAGAAGGAAGCATTGATGTCCATACAGGTGCATACCTGTGTCCCCTGCAAAATGAGAAATTATTCCACAGTTAGTCCTGGATTGTTTTGGATTTAATTTTTGTGAACTGGTATGTTTCTAGAGGTGGCTGGAGTGGTTTTAATTTACCTTGGAGCAGCTGTCTCTCTTCATCCCTCTTCAAAGTGGAGGGGAGAGAAACTGCAAATTCAAGTTTACACACAGAAATAATCAACTCACATTTCAGCAGAAAGTGTCAGAAATACTGGCAGCATTGCTGAATTCTCCTCTCCATTTTGAGCCTGTTCTTCTGACAGGAAAGGAGCATTTCAAAGATAAGTCCTGTGTATGCTTGGAGTTAGGATAATATTCTAATTATATTTTCCAAAAAGCAAAAACACTAGGAAATGGGGTAGGATGTGACAGTGCTGTAGATCCCAAGACCCCTGAAAAATAATTAAACATTTAGATTCCATTAAGGTGAGTTAATGGTTTGAAAGATCCTGCAATAGTTTCAGAAGATCCTGTGTCTGGAGACAAAAGCAGCTTGACAGACATAAGTTGTGAACTGCTTCGCTTTCCGTGCTGCCTTCTCTCCGTCAATGTATTGGTTATGGAGCTCTGCTGAGGCCAGTCTCAAAAGGCAGACTGTCACACTTCTTAAAAGATAAAACATCCCTAAGGGTACAAAGAATTCAGGGACACAAGCTGATAGACAGGAGCTGCACTGCACCACTAGCATTTTATGGCTAAGTTCAATGAGGGAGTCCTTAAACGGGTAATTGAACTGATGAAAGGCTTCCAGTCACCCCGATTAAGCTTGTTCTTTCTCCATATGGAAGATTCAGGATAGTTTAAGCAAAAATTGAGGAAGAAATTCAGGGGAGAGACATTCATAAGGGCTCTGAAAATTGGTCTGACATGAAAAGCTTGTCATTTAAGTCACATGTGCTGTTTGTCCATACAAAGGATCCTGCTGCCCTGGAAGTGTTCTTTGCCACAGCCTCTTTTTTCTGACTAAGGGTTTGTAAATATTTTTAGAACATGTCTCGCTGCTCCATGACTCATTCCCCTTGCCATCTTTGGTAGTTTTCCCATTTCTGATCATGTAGCATCCCTGTGGCATATGGTCACCTGGGGAAGTCCTATTAGGGAAGAAAGTAAGGGATTTTAGTTATTTTGAATGACTCTTGGAAGGTAAAAATGTGAGAGAAGAGCCACATCAAAGCAGCATTTTTCAATCTACTGCATTGCATAAATCAACCTCATTGTCTGTTCATGCTTTCCATGCAGTGTCCCTCTATTGTACCTTTGTTTATAACTGAATTGTAAGTGCATCTGGGAAATGTGCTTTGCTTCTCTTGTGCTTATACAGTGCCAAGTGCAAGAGAGCGATGGCCTGTGACTTGCATTGTTAGGTGCCATGATAATACAACTTTTAAGTAAATGCATATTGGACTAGGAACTTAGAAATTACTGCTTTAAAAAACCTTGGCTTTAAACTTAAACCTGAGTAGTAACTTGCTTTCTTGTCATTAGTGTCTTTTTTAGAAGACTCAGAGGGTAGTCATGTTCTTCACATACTCAGCAGGTATGTGATGCCTTTCAGAGAATGTGAGTTGTACCCTCAGAGGGGTAACAGATCTCTGTGCATGTAATAAAACTTAGCATAGGGCAAGAACACTTCCTGCAGGGGTGAATTCTGTCTGTGGCTGTAACTACTGATTCATTGGCATGTTGTGCATGAAGTTCAACTCATCTTTTTCACGCTGGCCATCATTCAGGCAAATGTTTAGTGGCAGTGAGCACATATTGTATTGACAGTTGTCAGCAGGGACTGAGGTACCTGCTTCGGGCAGTTTGAAATGAACAAACTGGTTTGGACTCTCTGCACCTCAGAAACAATGCTTGTATTTGAGCTGAAGTTTTGGTGTTTGAGTCTTGTCTAAGTAACTTACTATGGCTTAAAGTGTTTAAGAGCTTACTTGCATGCTTACACTTTCCCCCAAATATATATATGTTGAGTATTCTGAGAGAGTTTTTTGGGGAAAAATAGTTTTTGTTTAGCTTATTTTTGTTTATATATATGCTTAGTGCAGTTAGATATTTACTCTGGTCTCACAGTATAAGGTTCATGAAGTAATATGCCATGTGCTTAACTATTATCTTTTCTGCTTTAAATAAGGCTGGCTTATAACTGCCTTTTTTTTTTTTCTGCCACCCAGACTGCTTTTGAATTCCTTCCACACCTGTGGCATCATTCCCCATTCTGTTGAAATAACCAGATTGGTGAGAATGTTTGACTTTTTCAAGCACCTTCTCTTTTTGGAGAATTAAAGGTCATAGCTGGAAAACTGGCCACCTGAGCTCAGTCATTTCTGTCTGTTTTGTTAATTTTAGGTGGTTAATGGTCCTTTCAAATTCAGATTGCATGGCTACTTCAGACTTGCATCAAATGCTCTTCAGAAATAGCAACTCACAGTGGGAGAAGATAACCTATTTCCTTCAAGCATTGTAGCTCTATCTGTGAACTGCTGGCATCACATGAAGATTGATTAAAGTTCTGCAGACACCTAATGCAAAGAATAAAACAAAAATTATTCTCCTTGCCTGTGTCAAAGGATAGCTGTCTGAAATTCTAGCCACTTGTCTGAGGCCTGAAACTGGCTCAGTCTGTTTATCAATTAGGGTGCCAGTGTTTAGAACAACATTCAGAGGATAATGGTAATGAGGGACCACAGTCATGGCTCCAAGGGAACATATTAGTATTAACCTCAGTGCTAGGTCATGCACTATCCCTTTTAATGAGGGATGTTAGGGCTTCTCAGACAGGTGCATTTTGAGCTGAAGAGTGGCATAACCTTTTCTACCTTGTCATGTCAGGTGGCAAATTTAAACCACAGTGGACTTGAAATAGGCTTGCTCAGCACTATAGATAATTTAATTCCTCAGCCATCTTTCCTCTTTACCTCCTGTTGACTTACTCCAGACTATAAAGCAATAGTAGAAACCATGTTCAGATAAACATAAACCTTATGGAGGTGTACAGTAGGCCTCCTGTCCTTCCCCTTGTTCACCTCTGAACTGCAGAATGGGGTGCTGTTGGTGAAGAGGTAGTGGATGAACCTGAGTCCTGAGTGCACTGTGTTTTGGGGGCCACCTGCCTGTGTCTGACAGACTGCCTTCAAAAGCCTCAGCAACCTTGCCCCACCCAATGTGCAAGCCCAAAGGCTTTTTGTGAGGGCCATTGGTTGAGAACAGGGATGTATGAATTTGACCTAGTCCTTTTCTGCATGGTGTGCTCTTGCCAGTCTGTGATCCCTTGGAGTTTCTATTATTTTTGGATATTATATGCATGCATCCAGGAAACTACCTATTTAAGCTTATAATGAAAAGTTTCCTGGGAACCACCACCTTATCTGTTCCACAATGGCCTCACTTATAAAATAAGCTTGAAATATACCCTATTTCTCTTCAGGTTGTGGAGGATTAAAGCAGTTGATTTCATTAGCTATCAGTCAAGGACAGAATAGCTCATAGATCTGAAAGTGCTGAATCCAAGTATCATTATTTATGGTTGGGAGGCAGCATGCTTCAGTGAAATATGCTGCTTTCCCCAAGAGTACCTAAGAATTACCACTTTGCTGCTGCTTTATAATCTTGAGCAAGCCACCTAAACATTTTGTGACTCAGCTTCCCCTTTTATAAGAAGGGCATGATGGGACAGAGTTGTCATTGTAAAGTGCTCAGAAGCAGTGACAGGGCCTCTTTGCTGCACCAACAATAGCAGTGATCCTTGTGGCAGGACAGCAAAGAGATGCAGGTTTATCAGCATTGCCTGCTCTGCCAGGAGCATGGAGACAAGCAAGTCTTGCAGTAGCAGCTGCTGAGGCTACAAAAATTGGATGATTTCAGAGAGCCCTTCTAACTGTCCAGGCTACTGGCTCCTGCTGCCTCTGTTCTTCTGGAAGGCCAGCCAGATGTTGTGACCTCACTAAGCAAAGCAAAGCTCTCTTAAGAGGGATACTTGTTGCAACATTGATTTATGCAGTCTTTTAATCACATTCCAAAAGGTGTAGCCAGGTACATGTTTGCAGTAGAGTGAGCTTTTATGAGGCCAGAGTAATGAAGGAGCCCCTCTGCACTCTCTGAAATCATCTGAGTCCCTCCCTTATGTGTAGATTGAAATGCCAGCAGCAGCCATAGCACAAATGTGCTAGTACCTAGAGAAGAGTCCAGTGCAGACCCATCAGTCAATGTCCTATTGATCATACAAACAAAACTGGAGTTGTAGTGTGTCAGTGCTAAAATGGTTGGTTTAGATTTGCTTGTTCTTCTAGAGCTAATATAATTTCAATTATATCCTCTCTAATGAAATCTTATTCATAGTCATGTGGTTTATTGAGTTAAAGACATTCTGGAACTGTCAGTTGTCTTTTTGCCCCTGGTACAATGCAAGATTTCATGTGGGAAATGCTCCACGTGGAGCTCAAAAGCCAGCTGAGAGATCTTGAAAGAAGTTTTGATTAATGGAGGGAGGTCCACAGCAAGAAAAATATGCTGATGCTCTAAGCTTTCTCATTCTGACCCTCCCATTCACCTGCACTAGCTAGAAGCAGACCTACAGTGGAGTTACTGTTGAAACTGAGGAGGATAAGCAGTAGCTTTTCAGACAAGATCTATTCCTGGTAGCTGATGGTTGATTTGAGACATTTGAATAAAGGCACCTGCCTTTTTTTTTTTTTTTTAATAGGGATAGAATTGTTTCTGCATTGCATTGCAGTGCTTGCAGAGTGCAGGGGCAGGGATAGCTGGACTTCAGGTGCCTTTTGTTATCATTCAGACCTGAGAAAAAATGCACCTTTGAGCTGCCTGAGGGACAGCATGATTGGCATTGAGTAGGAGCACACCTCCTGTGAAATTGTAGCACTGTGGTCAGTGAGAAACTAGTGCTGATCAATGCCACCCAAGCATAGCTGTCAATAAAAGAAACCTGTGATAGAACAGGATTGTTGCCTTGTACCACAAAGTGCCTCTTGTTAGCATCAGTGCTGTGTTCCTCTGTGGGCAGCTGGTGGCCTAAAGAATAAGATCACATCCATTTTTAGGATGATAGAATGCAATTGTTTGTCAAAATGTGTGGGCTGCATATTTGGTTATTTTACAACAGCAGTGTCAGGTGTTCTGGTTTTTATGGTTATGCTGTGTAACACTAGGAAATGTACATAGCTGGCAGCTGAATCTGTTTTGCAAACTCTACACCTGACTGTGACCCAAAATGTGTTTATCTTGCCCCATGTCAATACTTCATTTGCATATTTATTTGTGTATTTACCATAAAAATACTCTCTTGTTATGCAGACTTACACAACCACTTTTTCTCTTTCTTCCATCTGTACAATACTCTATGGAGTGCAGTGTCAGCAGGATTCAGGAGTGCAGGTACCTACTCTTGCCTCTGCTGCTGCAATTCTTATGGGCTTGATCCAAACCCAGAAGAGGTCTTTGGAAAAGTCTTCCATTTATTTCAGTGATCTTTGCATGAACTCCAAAGAAACATTTGCCAGTGTTTTAGAGGAGAATTGTCAAATTATGGGAGTCCAACTGTGGTCACTTAGGGATGGATCCTTAAAATAATCATCTCCAAACTTTATGAATTGTTCACCCCTATCAGCAAAAAAACCCAACTGAGCATGCATCCCAGTATATGTATAATCATTTGTTTATAAATTATATACATATACTACTCTACTAATATATTATATGCATTATAAGACAGAAAATAGAAATTAAAAAGTATGAGCCAAAGATTAAATAGATGAATTAATTATTTTTATTTTTTGTTAATGGCACCAAAAATTTCTTCCTGTATGCCAGTGGGCTGTCTTGTGTGCACCCCACTTTGGAGACTACTTCTCTTAGAGTATCCATTCATTGACAGTGGCAACTTTACACCATATACCACCCAGAAGTAGTTTATATACAGCTACTTGCACGTGCATCACAGTTTGGGAACCACATTACAAGCTTGTCAGTGGCATAACCCTTCTCAGTTTTTTCTGTCTGTGAAATGGAAAAAAAAAAAAAAGAAAAAGAATATTAAGAAGGTTCCATGCCCTGCAAGGGTTTTTTGAGAAGGCAGCTGTAAGACTATTACTACTATAAGTTTCACAGGATGCTAAGTATTGTAACGTGTTTCCTGGACTAAAATAACCTGGGCAAACTGTGGAGATTAAGAAATGAGCCTGATCTTTCCCTTTTACGTGATAAAAAAGAATTCCATAATTTTCATCATTTAAGATACAATGTCAGAATCATGCTTCTCCCCCAAGTGAAATGATTCAGCAGACAGTTGTAATGTAAAGGCTGTCTGGAGATTGTTTTAACTAAAGCGGAGCCAAATGTTGGCTACAGCCATCAAATACAGCTGTAGTCAGCCCTACTTTAAAATCAGCTTGGCCTAGAGAATCTGCTTCAGTTCTTGCTTTGATTTCTTCTTTTTTTTTAATGACCATTAATTATGGATGTGAACTTTTTTGCTCTCTGTATATGTGTAAATATTTTGAAGCCTTAGTTCACTGATTCCTATTATGTTTGAGCCCTGCTTATGGAAAGTGAAGACATGGGCCAAGTTACATCAGGTTGTCTATCCTGCACTCCTACTACTTGAGCTGGTTCCACTAGAATGCTTTAGTAGTGTTGCTGGCTATCAACTTTAGCACATTTTCTGATATTTAATGTTTCCAAAGTCCTCAGTTCTTGGAGTTACAAGAGAATGCAGAAATATCCATTTCCTTGCAGAGGTTCAGGTTACACAAGCTCTTGGGTTTGTAAGCTGTCTGAGAGGTCAAATCCAGTCAAATGCTTGTGTGGCTTATCTTGTATTAAATATTGCAGTAGTCATCTTATCTATCTGAGAAAGGTGAAGGGTTCAGTGACCCTGAGACTTGAGCCTGTGGTGCCAGGGAGTCAGGGAATTTTTCAAATTTGCTATATTACGCTTATCCTCTTAGAGTCAGACCTCTTTTTGAAGATGGTGTTAAAGATTGCTATGAAGCTAAAAAGGTAGAGTTTAAACCCCCCCAACACTCTGATTGTATTAATTTGTAAGCCTTGCTTATGCTCTGATCCTACAAAGCACCTCAAGCAGAAGGGATTTTAGCTTCTGTTGGCTTCAGTGGGAGTTCTTGTACTATATGCTCAGAAATCAGAAGAAGAGAGGGAGCTTGTATAGGGTTCAGAAACAGCTTTGGAGTTCACTCATGGCAACACTGACAACCTTATCACAAGGTCGTGATTTTTAAGGGCTTCTCCAAGCCCTGGCTCCCGTAAGCGTGGTGATACAAGGGTATTTGCTATCACTGTACAAACAAACAATCGCCTAACCTTTGCGACTGAGAGAAGTGTAAAAACATTGAATCCATTTATCTCAACACCAGCAGACAAGCCAGAAAACTGGAGGAACTCAGGGCTCTGAAGTACAGTAATTCTTAAAGCAGGCTCATGGTGTTTTGAATGTGTTTAGGGTTAGCAATCTTGGGATTTTCAGCGTATTTCCTGTTCCTCCATTGTGCTGCTTATTTTAAGTTTTGGGTAACATATTTCCTACATCTGTTTGCACATGGGAGTAAAATAATCCTCTAACAAATTCTGAGCCTGACTGAGACTGCTTGTCTTGATACAGTATTTAGTGGGTAGCTGCTGGGTCCCTCCTAGCCCTCTTCGAGGTGTTGCTAATGCTTAGTGTGAAAGGGCTGTCATCGATTCAACAAGCCCTGCTATGTGTTACAATATGTTGATGTTTTTCCTACCTCTTCTGATACATTTTAAATCATTTCACAAACTATTCCCACGAACAGTGGGAAGAAGGAGCCCCTTCCCTGTGAGCCCTGAGCTACATCCAGGCTCTTCATATGCTTAGAAGATTAGCAGTATCTTTTTTTCAAAGCTCTGGGCTACTCTTTTTTGACAGAAGCACTCTAGTTCCTTTAACTTTTCCAAGCAGCTCTTCTAAATAACACTGATACAAACCTCACTTTTCTCATTGCCTGCCTGGATTATCTAATTTCATATCTGCACAACATAATTTATTGTCAATATCTGAAGTGGATTGCTGCAGCTTCCCCAGTATATTAATAGCTGTATCCATTATTTTCTAAAGAAGAATCTCCTGTGCCTTTCTGGTGATATAAGCATTACTGCTAACTGGGTAGCTGGCTGGAAAGGATGATGGTGTCCCCTGCCATTATAAATCTAGTGAGCTCACCTTTAAATGTCTATCTTTATTTTCCCCTTTGGGCATTGTTCCAGTCACTTTTTGGCCTTTTTATTTCAAAGAAAAATCCTGTCCATATGGTTGGAGAAGGAAGCATACTTGCCCTCACATTCAGTTGATGTGTTCGTGTTCTATGTATTTTGGAACTACCATTGTGCAGGGGAGGGAAAAAAAAGAGCCATCTTCAATAAACAAACTAAATTAGTAGCCTGCATGCATAAAAAAAAAATAGGAAATCCCATGCCAGAGGATACAGTAGGTCTAAATATGTGTGCCCTGATGCACGTAGCTGACCAAACTCCTTCAAACAGAAACATAATTTGACCTATGAAGTAATTAATGCCATGATTATGGGGAGGGAAGACACCACAGTTCAGGCTGCAGCTGGACTGCTTTCCATTAATAGAAAGCTCTACTATCCCCTCCCCCAACACAGTTATTTCAGTTTTAAAAATTACTACCAAAATTTCTGTCTGCACTGAAGGCACAGGAGATTGTTTCTGCAAGATTTCAGTGAAGTTAGTATCAGTTTTTCAAGTTATCTGGTTCTGGGTTTTTTCCTCCACTATTAGAAAAGGATAGCTGACTACTTCTTCACTCTTGCCATATAAGTCCCTTTTACCAGGTTTTTGAAGAGGATAGATTGCCTTCAATTAAAATGTATTTGTTGATTTTATTCTAGGTAGTTCTGAGACCAATATCAATGGATTTTTTTGTTTTCATGCTGGATATGGCAGGAAGAGGAATATCAGCACATCTTGATTAGTTGAAATCATGAGAGCTTTTATTAACACAACCTGTAATTAAACTGTGGTGTTTAATTGCTCCAGGGTTTTGTGAATCTCCCTTTTTTCTATATGTTGAAAATGTAATTGGACAGCTCATGAGAAGAAAACCTATCAGGGGCTTGCAAAGACACAGATAGTAGCTGCTCAAAAATCCCTGAGTAAGATCACTAGAGACTCTAGGGCTCTACTGAGCCTGTGTCACTGTGTGCTTGCTCCTTCTTGCTCACTTCCTTAGGCATTTGCTATTGGCTTCTGCTAGAGGAAAGGTACATGGAGGGATGGACCTTTGATTTGATCAATATAGCCACTCCTAGTGATGTCAACAAAATTTCACTGTGACTCAAAGGAAAAAAAGTCATTCTTTTAGAACTGTAGCCACAGCTTTTTAATCAATCACTTGAAATTCAGTCTTTCTTTTTAGTTAGATGCACAGAACAGTTCTGTTACATACTTCATATTCTATGATCACTTTTGACAGTTATAAGGAAAAGGAACACAGTCATTTCCAGCTTCTGGGGTAAAATATATCCACAACTAAAATAGGACCTAAAAGTTTTTGCATCATTTGAGGGAATACTTTGTCAGATTAAGAGCCTGAAGATAGCTGATTTACTTGTTCCTTAAGTACTTCCTATGGTTTGTATAGAGGGCAAGGGTAGTGATTTTTGAACAAATTGTGGGTATTTTTATGAGTAGGTGTCTCTTCATTTGTGCAAAATGTTATTGAGGTTTGGAGCTTTGTTGATTCCTTTTCCCCCCCGCCCCCCCCTTAAAAAACTCCATGTTTTAAAAATAGCTTTGCAAATTGACAGAGACCTCTAGGGTATGATCAATGACCTTTCTCTTCCAAAATGTTTCTGAGGTGCAGGGCCCAGCACTAATGTTTTGGTTCTTCCACTGAAATTCTCTGTCCTCCGTAGGCCTTACAAGGGCTGTGTTCATACCATTTCCAAAAGGTCATTCCCATTTCATTATCCCTGTTTTCCAGTGAGGTAACTGAATGTCTTGCCAAGGGTCATAGAGAAGCCTGCTGCAGTGCCAGGAACAGAAAACTAGTGTCATAGGTTACACCTACATCCTTGAGAGAACCTCATTTTTAAATGGTCCCTATCTCTCCTCTTAGGACAGCTATAAAATCAAGCTAATTATAATATTAGTTATAGTTTTGGAAGGAGCTTGGAGAGCTAGAAATAAATGCTTGGTCTGCAGATGGGAAGATTGCTTTTTCATGTGGAGTCACTGTGAGTAAAAACAGGAACACGATCAAAAACGTTTAGAGAGTTAAGATCAGAACTGACTGCAAGTGGCACTTCTTTTCCTAATGTTTCAGATGTTCTTGTATATCCTCTAGGAAGGCTAATCTATGTCCAAGAAAAAGCTTTGGCATTGTTACCTAACTTTTTGTTGCCTGGCCCTTGTTAGGCACAGCATTTCTGGCTGTCTAAGGACCCTCTCAGAGGTGGAAATTCATTTGGGAAAGGAGCAAAGTCTCTAACATAGACTTCTCTGGGATTTAAAGATACTTCTTGTTTCAGGCAGCTCCTCCTCATTCAGGGGAGATTTATCCCAAGTACCTCAGATATAAGAGAGCTGAGATCCTTGCAAAACCCCATTTCATAGTAAACGCTGTCTAATAAATACTGACTCTGGTCTTAAATTAAAAAGGAGAATTTATTGCTGAAGTTTAAGACTACTTTAAAGATGTCCAAAGTGTAAACTGGGTATCTTCAAGCCTGTTCACATAAGGACAAAATCACAATTTGAAAGAAGCCAAGGTACTGAAACTCAGCAGCCTTGGACCACCCCTGCTTTAAAAATGAGCTCAGCTAGACACAAAATCAAGTTGTAGTTAAAATCCATGATCTTTCAGAAGTTTTTGAAGCCCAAGGTAATAGTGGGGCCCAAGAGCTGGCTCTGTGAATGTAATGCTTTAACATGGAAGTTTGGTCTAGGTACTGGAAACAAAACACTGCTTTATGGAATGGTTAATCCATCTTCCCTCTCTCTCTGCTGCCTATAGTTCCTGCTCATTTGAACTGTCATATCCTTTCTCCATTATGCAATAGCCTAGAGGTCACACATGTTCCTCTACTTTGAATAATACATCTCTATGAAGCCTTACTATCTCTGTTTGAAAATTTATTTCTTTCATTTTAATATTTTATCAATTTTGTCCTAAATGGATGACCTTAACTGGTTGCAGTTCATTTCATTTCTTCTCTCCTTAAATATTTTAAAGGTTCCAAAGTACAAACATCATTCATGCAGTGTGTAACAGAAATGCTCAGCTAGAGCTTTGGATTATTTAATTGTAATTGTCAAGCTATTATGAAAATTGATTTTTTTCCCCTTTTTTACAGTTTCTTCCCCCTGCTCCTCCCCATTTCTAACTTCATTTGTCATGTCCTTTAGGCTGGTATTTAGCTACACTGCCAAGTGCTTATAGAAGAGCTATACACTGCATTAGTACCATCCCTTGTAAACAACAGACAGTCAAGAGCCAAAATCATTATGCAGTGTTGCATTCAGAAAATATCTCAGTAAGATAATTGATCCAGTACTGAATACAGTATTTGGTGTTAGGCACAAGTGGAGCCTTTTGCCCTTTATTTGAAAAAGGAAGAACCAAAGCTATATTTTATGAGCTAGTACCATCTTGGTACTGTGACGAATCTGGATGTCCCTTGTGTTTGAGTGGTAAATCATCCCAACATACATGTGCAGCAGGAACTAAAAGGAGTTAAATATCTGACAGTCTTAGCTGAGGAGTGGGTTGTGCTGTTAGAGGTGTCATTTTGGTCAGTTAAGGTTCTTTGTAAGAGTAGTAGTCCTAGACCTTTCCAAGCCTTTTTAGGCAATTAAATCCTATCTTCACAAATTTCAGGATCAGTTGCCTATGGCATTTGTGCTTCCTGTTCTGAGCAGCTTAGTGTTGCTCCATGCAGCTTCACACTGACAGTTGCCAAGTCCCTGCTCTTGCTGACCCTTCTGAGGTACAAAATGCTTTGGGTTATTCAGAATTCAAGGGCAATAAAAGCTAGTAAGCACAATTTAGTTTCATGATTGTTATTCTGTGCTTTTGAAGAAGCAAAACTAAGATATGTGCACTTCACACTGGCATTTTTATTAAAAATAGGAATAACAACACTCTGAAGGAATCTGACTCATATCCTTGAATGGTTAGAAAAGAACTGTAGCTCTTCTGTGTTTACAACATAGAAAAATCAGTATACAATCCATTTTTTATGTTGAAAGGATTTGATTATTTGGGGTGGCTCTGTATTTACGTTGATTTTTACCTTTCTCATTTTCTGCTCTCCTTCTCTTGTTCAGCACTAGTCTTGCACAACTGTAACTATATCAGCAGTGGTAGTAAGATGTGGATTCATGTTTCATTTCTGACATCTGTGTCATGTTACAGTGTCATAACCTGTGTTCTCGTTTGGCTATGAAGTACTCCAGAAAGACACATTAAATCCTTTTCTTTCCCACCAAGACCTAACTGCCATCTTGAGGAAAGAATGAAAGAAATGCACCACCTCTTGCACTGGCTGTAGGATTTCTGCTTTACCTTGTGTCATGTCAGCACAACAGATGTCATTCAGGACCATTGAAAGCAGCTGTCTCTGTGCCTCCATGTGAACAAATGGGGACATCTTGTCCTGAAGTTTGAGTCTTGGGCTGTGCAGAAAGGTTGAAATGAGTGAAGGTAGAAGCAGGATGCCTCTTGTTTCCTTCTAGGGATGAGATCTGGATCCTCAGACATCAGTCATTTAGACCTGTAAGGTGTTTTCATGGTAATCCTGGTTTCTCCAAAACCATAGAGTAGGTGTGCTAAAACCAGAGTAAATGCTTTGCATAGCTCTTTAAGGGACCCTTGAAACACTTCTTACATACTTTTTCCCTGTAGAAACAGCTCTCCTGCTTTCAGGAAAAGTTACTGAAGGTAACCAGCCTTGCTCTGTAACTGCAGAGGTTTTCTTATTCAGGTAGTGTAGCAGGTGAGGCTATCTTGCCACAACAGGGAGTTTGTTAATATAATCCTTCAGAAAGTATCTGCAAAAACATCCTTCAAATTCCTAATCATATAATTAAAAAGTATAAGCATTGAAAATCCTTCTAAATATGTATTTAAATCCTAAAGGATTTTCTGAGATTGGAATATTACAGTAGATGGAAAGCTTAGAAAATAATCGTTCCTAGGGCTTGATACATTACAACAATTATGAGCATGTTCTCTCCATTAACTAACTACCTGTAATGGTCCTGGGAGTAGTGCACCTCATACTTGAGTTGAGACAGCTTTAATATACTTGTAAGCTGTATTTCTGGCTAGTAGACAAGCCAGACAAAACACAGGGGGGGGGGAAAAGAGTTGGCTGTAACAAGGGGAAGACCAGGAACTGAGGCACAGAGACAAAAAAGTACTGAGACAGGTCCAGTCTGATGCCAGTATCTGCTGTTCACTAGTAGCCAGGCACAGATACCCAAAAAAACCCCATAAAGGAAGAGTGGCAATCTCCAGAAGTAGATTTTCCTGGGAAATACATCACTTTGGCCAAAGTGCAAATGCTCTGCTACTTTTTACCTCAGGAGGGTAAACATGCTCATGAATAGCAGTATTTTAATGTGACTACAGCTGCTCTTTCAACTCTCTGGATAAAGACCTGAATTTGAGGAGCTAAAGGTTAGGAATTCAGATCCCAATTTCCACTTGCAGCTGCCTGTATACGTTTGGCTGGAAACAATGCTGTCTGTATGTATGCAGCCATGGATCATTGCAGCAACACAAGTCAATTAGCCTTGGTGACACTCATTGTGCTCTGAAATAATTTTCTGAATACTTCAGGGGATATTGTCAGAAGGACAGTGCTGAGAACTGCAGGATACAAAGGGGAAGGCTAGCAAAATAACCACCTTTGCTACAGGTTTCCAAACACTTCTGTGTTTACAGACACCTAAACTTCTCTTAAGTTTCTTTGGTCTCTCTTGGGAAACACAAAGGATAACAATTAATCTTTACTTACTACAAACCACAGAAAGCAATAGGAGAGTCTCTAAGGTGGCATGCCTCATTTGAGCTTTCCACTGGTGTCTGTGATGATAGACAAGTCATGGAATTGAAGACAGGTAGAGCTGAGCCTGCTAATTACCATCTGTTCTTATAGACCCTGTTTTGTTGTTAAAGGCAATGATACACAGTAGTCCCCAGCTGTGACCAGCAATGTAGGAATCCCACCAGTGTAAGATAAATTTCCAGTTATTTTTCAGTATTTCTGTTTTACTGGAAGCTATTCTGTGGAATAGCAAAAGGCTGCAGGTAGTTGTTCTCTATTACCATCAAAATGTTTTGGGGTTTTTGGTTTGGTTTGGTTTTGGTTTCTATGTCTATCCCTCCCAGAGAATCTAAATGAATCTCTCTTAAGAAACCTTGCAATTTTGTAACTTTTTTTTTATTATTGCCAGCTGCAAATTAAACCTTTTGTCTGTTTTCTGTTTGTTTGGGATACTTTTGTCTTGCCCTTTTCGGAAGAGAAAAACTTAATATTCTTTATAGTAGGCTTGAAAGTTGAAAAGATAACAGGATATCAATTTCTGGTTTTAAAAATTGTGGTTTGAGTTTCTCTCTAATAAATGCATGGGGGTTTTTTAGCCTTATTGCTCTGTCTTTTGTTAGTTTGGGTTTTTTAGCTTTTTCCCCACTGGGGAAGTATGAAAATGCTGCTTTTCTGAATAAAAACAAATGTAAGTGAAGAAGTTTCACTTTTTTCTTTAATTGTCTCTCTTGCCCAGTTTTGAAATATAAAAGAAAGTTTTCATTTTGTGGAAAGTTTCAGGATATGATAGTGGGTTTTTTCCTCCACTCCATCCACTGTCCTTGCCTTCCCTTTTCAATGTTTTCCCCTGAAGACCCTATATGTGACATTGCACATTGTTAGGAGGTGAAATTAAAGTAGACATTGAGGGTTAGACATGGGAGGCTTTAACAGGGGGCAACAGATGAGAGTAAAACTAGAAGAAAAGAAAATCATTGAAGGGAAAGAGCTGAAGATGTAATTGTTTTGTTACTGTTTGGCATGTCTTGGAAAGAAATTGAGACAAAAAATGTAGGAAAGAATTAAATGAGAGTTTATTCTAAAGAATACATTTTCTAAAAAGAGTATTTTTCATAACTAGACCCTCCCTAATGTAAAAAGCATGAGATGGCCACTGGCCAGCTCCATGCCATCATCTAGCACCTAATGAAGTCAAACACTTGACTGGGTTGGAATTGGGGAGCCTGACTTATGAATTAATTCACTTCATGGCTGCTTATACCAACTATCCCCTGCAGCCTCATGGCCTCTCAGACCATCTCTGAGTGAGTGCCAAGCTCCTGCTGCCTGCCACCACAGCTGTGCTCCTGTCCTGCCATGCCTCACTGTAGGGCTGCTCACTGCATTCCTGCCAGGGCTTTAGGCATCTGCAGCTTCACAGCTTTGGCCTGGCTGTAGCTTATTGCCTCAGCTGCATACTCCTTGACCAGCTTCATTTCTTGACATTCCTGAAGCAGATGCTGATGGCTAATCCAACACCTTGAGGTTCATTATTTCTCACAGGGAAGTATTACTGCCACCTCTTCAGCTTTTGAAATTTGACTTAAGCAAAGGTGAACTGTAGGGCTTTTATGCTGCCACAGTCTAACCATGAATTAAAACCAGGACATTGTCATTAGAAGCCTACTACTGTACAAGTTTTGATAATGAATTATATACAGAGACAAGCAAGGTAATTATTCTATTTGACAGTCCTGTGCAAGCCTCATTTGCAAGGTTTAGTTTGGTTGTGGGCACCAGGTTTGAAAATTACCTCATTATGTTGGAAAGAGTTCAGTTGACAGCAACAAAAACACCAAAAAGTGGAAAAATGAGGCCTATGAAGAGAAGCTAAGAAATTTGGCATGGTCCAGCTAGAAAAAACAGAGTTGAAGGGAGACATCATAATTTAAAAAAACAGCTAAAAAGGAATGTTACAAGGAAAAGAGGTCTCAGTCTTACCAGTGAAGAACAGGATGAGTCCAGTCTAAAGTTTTAGGTGAAATGTAGTTGGTATGTTAAGGCTAGCTCTGACTGAGGATTTTGACAGAGAAAACTAGGTAGGGAGGCTGGATGTTAAGGTGAGGACTTTGTGGTGGCAGATGGTCACCTTCTGTCTTTCAACTCAAGTTGGCAAAGGAGGGCACCAGCAGTTCAGTTTGGAGGGGCAGGAGGATAACAATGGGGTTTTGGGCTGGTACACCAAAGTTGTCCCTATTCTGAAGTTGTCCCTTGGCAACAAAATCTGACTACCTAGTTTTTTCCTTCTGAATCCACAGGAGGCTAATGCAGTTTTCACCAGAGCTGACAGGTACAGTTTGACTCTGGTCCCACTTTATTTTGGTAGAACTAGAAGAGGTTGTCAAGGGAGTGTGGAAACAGAGGACATAGGTATGGTTGAGGTGAGATTTGGGATTTCTCTAGTAAGAAGAGTTTAGGAGTCATGAAATCAGTAGTGTTCCTTGCGGAAGAGTGAAAGTAACCTACTAACAATCCTGTGTCACTGTATTGATTCTGTTCTTATATTTCCAGTGCTTTGAAGCTGCTATGGTCTGTTGGTTCATGAAATTACATTTACAGGTTGTCCCTAAACACTGGCTTTCACATAGTCTGCATTTTAACACTCTTGAAGTGCATATTGATATGCTCTGTCCTCTGTGCAAACCACAGTCAAAGAAATCCCATTTCTGCCATGGCTAATGAGGTACCAGAGTGGTAAAATAAACAGAAGGAGGAATTACACAGTGTCAGGAAGCTTGACCAAAGAAATGTCACCTTCAGAGAAGCAGCAACTGAGAAATGACCTTTCACTTTATTACAGCGTGCCAAATTTGGCTGGATTTAGACAAGAACCTACAATTACTGAATATTTAGAAGTGTATACTCTTATTCATGAGGAAGCTGAATAGAGTTGGAGGGGCTTATGTCATAGGAGCATATATTATGAGAGATGTGTCTGACATACTGACAAGTACCAGGACTGAAATTACACTTGAATTATGCAATTAGATTTCAGTAACTATACATATTATTAAAGATTTTTCATTACAGAGGAAAGGATGTCAGGGTCCTGGTGATTGTACTGACCTCTTGTGCCACTGGGAAAGATGCAGAGAGGCTTCCAAAAGAGCAATATAGTTCCTGTTTAATCTTTAAATAAGAAAAAAGGCCAAGGAAGCATTGCTGTTATTTTATTTCTCTCAAGTCTTCACCAAGGAGGCATCCCATTATCATGTGTATTGCCTTAAATTTAGACATATTAGTAAAATATAAATCACTGAAAACATTACATACTTTAGAATGAACTTTGCCCTGTATTTATAGCAGAACATACAAAGTGTAGTATGTGGATGTATAGGAATCCTCAAAATTATGTAACTAACCACTGGAGGTTTCTTTAATTCCCTGAATTTCTGATATAAAAAAGAGGAAAGAAAACCTTACAACAGCTTACTTAAGATCTCTGTACAGATGTTGTATCCACACAGATAATAACTTACCATGTCAAAGGAAGGGGGGAAAAAAGTGGCAATTTGTATGTGTAATGTAGTTTTATTTTTAAAATAAATTAATAAAGACAAGTAAATGAAGGTAAACATGCAGAAAATAGTTGGCTCAAGATCCAGACAGGTAGGGAGAAAACCCAAGATTGCAAGCACTGGTGTAATTACAGGGTTTTCCTTTCCTTCTTCAAGTCTGCTAGATATGCTGCAACTTTGGCAAGAAGCCTGAGTGTTCCTTAGAATATTTACTTCCATTCCAAACTGGGAGTGACCCTTTCAAAGTAGGTCCAGCCCAGTTCTTCAAATGGCAGATTACTCATGAGCAGCCATACCAGAGCTGGTCCTTTATCATCAGCTTGTTCTGGCTCATTTTAGTAGGTAGAACAGTGCCATCTTACCCTTCTTCAGCCTCTACTTCTGCAACACACAGAAAGCTATTTTAAAAGCATGTTCAGTTAGATTTTGGCATTAAGCTTTTAGGATTTAGTAAGTGCCTTATCTCAGTCCCTTGGCCATGTATGCCTTATAATAATCTTCAATTATGTGTTTGTTTTTTGCAGTGTGATAAAGCAAAGGAGCCCTGATATTTCAGTGGAAACCAATGGAAACTCAGGTTCGGCTCTGGGCAGTGGTCAGCAGCATACCCAAGTGCACACAGGTACTCCTCCCTATCTGTAACAGACTTATCTCACCCTCTGCAAGTTCTCCCTGGCCCAGTCTTGACACACTTCCATTCATGGCCTCCTTTCCAGTTCTTTTTGCTTAACCTTAACTCCTGAGGCTTCTCACCCTAATTCCGGTCTCTTTATCAAGCCAGACCAAGCTTGTCTTCTGGGTCTCCTTTCAGAGTCTGCCCCTGCCATTCACTCACTTGCTTTCCACACCCAGGCATATTTCTCCCAGTCCATTCCCCATCTTCCTTTGGATGTAGTTTTTGTTCTGTCTATAAATTAGACAGATTTCTCTCCTCTACTGCATGGATTTGTACAAGTCACTGATATGACAAGGACCCTGTTTTTACTCCTGGTGTCCAGCAAGCAGAGAGTGGCCATTATAGAGAATGTCCTTTTGAGCTTCTCTAGGTGTTGGGGCTGCACTGTGATCAGGTGCTCTGTAGTAGGAGTTGTCTGGTCAGCCCTCTAAGCTCAAGCATGCAATGAGGTTGGAATTTTCTGAGGTTTTAGCTGTTTCAGTTCTAAGAGCATTCCCCTGCAAATAATTGTTTTGTGTTCCAGAGCCTGGGGTTTTTGAATATTTCAAAGCAAAAGTGTATAACAGTTTGTAATATGTTGTGCATATCTCATTCTCAGAAATAGCTGCACAAGGTAGTCATCTGACATGGAAAAGTTCAGCTCAATCTCTTAACATTTGGTCAAGTTATAAAAAGCTGAATACAAAATAATGAGCATAAAGCAATGAAATTCTGGATTTGCTCTTGAATATACACAATGATTCATTCAAGAAATAATAATGGGATAGCTGCAGCCACACAGTATAAGCAAACTTCAAATCATAGTGGGAGAGAGCAAGGTAAAATAAATTCAGTACACAGACTTTCAGTTTAAGGACAGAGAACTACATAAAAATGATGCACATTCTCAAAAACCCCACCTTAAGAGGAGCAGTCTGAAGAGCAAGGAACCTAAAAGCACTTGAAAGGCTGTTGAAAGTTAGTGTTAGAAGCCTCAGTAAAAAGTATGCCACAATTCAAAAGGAACACACAGCAATCCAAAAATCCCCTGCGTGGCTCAGTGTGAAAATGCAGTCTATCAAAATAAAAGGGAAGGCTTTTTAAGGAATGGAAACCTTGCCCAAATGGAAAGGCCATAAAAAAGGCAAGTCAATTTCAAACAAGAAATTAAGAAAGCTAAAGAGAATTTGGAGAGACCCTTGCAAAGAATGCTGAAGCTGATAGCAGAGAATTCTGTGAATACACCAAAAGAAGGATGCCAGCTGGGGGTTAGTGGGACCACACAGTGGTCAAGGCATAGAGGGGGCTGCAGCAGATGGAGGAAGCTCCATGAACCTTTGAGTTGTTTTTCACAGCAGAAGCTGCCTGATTCCCAATTCTGATGCATTCATCATAGCAAATAAGTAAAAAAAAACAAAATAAAAAATACCATTTTTAAGTAAATACACAGGATGTATTGGACCAGGTAGACAAGTCAGCTGTCAGTAAGTCACCAGGACTGGGTAACATCCACCCAAGAGTCCTGAAGGAACTCAGAATGAAATGAGTTTGATTTTCAGAATGTGAAATTGCAGAATTACTGCCTGTGATGTGCAATGTAGTAACAAAGAGTCACTGTGTTGGAGGCTGGGTGCATGGCCAGCTACAAAATTGCTAACTGCATTTTTTCCTGGATTCCCACTCCTTTTTCATCACCCGCCCCCTTTTTGGCCTCCCACCCCCATTTTGCCTCCCACTTTACACTTTTTTTTTTCTCCCAGCCTCCCACCACCTTTTGGCCTCCAACCCCCTTTTGGTCTGTCCTTTGTTCCCACACTTGAATCCTCTTCTTGCCTCCCACCCCCTCTTGGCCTCCAACCCCCTTTTCATCTGCACTTTGGGGCTTAAGTTTTCAGGGAGATGTTCATTTCTTTAGAAGAGCAGAAGTAAGGTTCCAAACATTACATATTATCTTCTCTCATGGTGCATCTGTTCTGCTCAGACTTGCAAGGCACTGATTTGTTACTAAGAAACTGGGTCACAAATCAAAACAAAATCCTAGATCTTGAGCAGTACATGTCAGGAAGTAGTTTTGTGGGTTTTATTTCTCCAGAGCCTAATAAGGATAACTGTGCTTATCCTACTTTGTGATTCCTAGGTGCTACTCTACTGAACTAATGAATGCATCTGGTTTCCCTCTCTCTGATACCAATCAAATGCCACAGTGTGAAACAGGTCTTCAGCTACAATAAATCCACTTTAGGTCAGTTAAAGACAATTGCATTTACAAGGAGTCAGAATTTGATACTGTATTTTGTATGAGAGAATAAATGGGCTTGAAAAAAAGAAAAGGGGAAAAATAACCCCCCAAACAACAAAAAGCCCCAAACCAAATCTGTATCTTTTTGCTATCTAACAGTTGTGCAACTATTTCTGATAAAATAATAGAAGACTGCTGGAAAAAAATTGGTGAAGAGAAGAATTAGATAATAATTTGACTCTAAATTGTATGAAGAGATGCCACACATTAATTATCTGACATCACACACTTTTCCATGACCAGAGCATGTAGGCCTGGTTGTGACCATCCTAACATACAGTCCCATCACCTATCAGTCCTAATAAGAGAGAGAGAGAGCTCCAGACAGGCTATTATTTTCTTAATACCACTGCCTTATCACTTCATAGTTTTGAAATTAAAACCTTTTAAGAGAAGCAATACCACCCTGCTAGAATAAAGCTTTCCAAAAGGGCATGATCCTGATTCCCAGCTGCATCACCCCTTCTGCAGTCATTTTAGGCCCCATGAAACCTGATATTAGTCTGGTAACACATTATACCTTCTTTGTGTCAGTGTTGGTGTCCCCACCAAGTTAAGGTGGTAAATCAAGTCCAGTGGTTCTGTTGGCTTCTGTTATACATTGAAAAGCACACATGTGTGTGCCTGTAACTGATACAGGAACATTTTTGAGTACTGAAGTCAACACTGTAAATTAGGAGGGAAATTCTGACCCTTTTTCTTCTATCCTTGCCACTCCAATGCTTCTCTTAGCTCTTCTGTTTCCTTTCTTTCCATTGCTCTTATTTTCATTCTCTATGCTTATTTTTCCTTTCTTTTTTTTTCCCCTCTTAGCTATCCTACTCTTACCTCATAATATTCCAGTTGCTCAGTTATTGCACAAATGGCCAAGACACTTGCTATTACACCTCAAATCAATTTCATTTAGGACACAACTGTGATCACCCTTGAATCTGAATGCTCCCTTGCCTTATGAGGGCTGAGGAATAGAGCACAACTCTGCATGACTAAGGGTACTGCAATCTGAACCTTTCTATTTAAACAATTATTTGCCACTTGAACTGTAATTTATGTGAGATATTTCATGGACTGAAAATGGGTAAAACATAAAGGATGACTGCTTCAGAGGACTAATTGTTCACAGCCATCACCTTTGTTTCATACATGCACCTTTTGTATTTAAATATTGAAATTCCTTTGAAATAACATGGGTCCAGGAGTATATCCCTGAACTGCCTGCCCAGATACACATCCTGGTGAGATAACCT
This sequence comes from Galbula dea, assembly GCA_013399015.1. Lineage (NCBI taxonomy): Eukaryota > Metazoa > Chordata > Aves > Piciformes > Galbulidae > Galbula > Galbula dea. Next base: position 1,733,080 of record VWZX01001131.1, on the reverse strand, counting down.
GGGACTTCTGGAATCCAGAGAGGTTTTTGTACATGCTACTGACTGGACTGCTACTATTTAGCTTCCTGAACCCTTTTTCAACGTACTTCTTTTGTTGGACTCACCCCAAAAAGACCTCTGTTTTCCATAAGCTTGAAGGCAATTCATTGGGCATAGGAAGTCTTGAGGCAGGCTGATGCACAGAGGTCTGTACAGAACTGGCCAGTCTGTACCTCTTGAGCTGCGTGTGGCTTTCTAACTATTTTAAGTACAACTCCTGTGCTGGCTTGCCATGGAGGTTGTGGCATAATCCCTGCTCTCAGCAGCAGTGGGTCAGCAAGAGCCTCTAAGGCCAGTATTAGTGGATTTCTCTAGCCTCTGCCTGTTTGTGCAGCTGAGCACCATACCTTGGGCAAACTCTGCAAGGCCACGTCAGCACCAGCCTCTCTGAACTGTTCCCATAGCCTCATTGCTCCAGAACTGGGTATGCATTTGAGGCTTTCAACACAGTGAAGTTTTTGATGAGGCATTTGGAGGGTTGAGGAGGTCAGACACTGAGGGAAAAGGCTGTGAAATATGTTTTTAGATTGTATCTTTTCCTCAACCACCATAAATTTTTTCCAAGCCTATATGATCCTCAAATAACCAATACAAATGGGAATACAATTAATAGTAGTGCCATATCTTTAGAGGGAGCATCACATTTTTATGCCAGGAAGGCTTACCTTTTATTCTATTAAACTGAGCAAAAGTCTTCTCCTGGGCCTCATCTTCTCTGTATGGTGCCATCTTTTCAGGAATACATCATCATCAGGGTGCTTTGTCCCAGTGATGTATTACACTAATACATCTGTTGCTTTAATGATATATTAGTGTAATACCTTATCAGGGTGATGCATACCAATGATCTATTACTCAAAAGGTGGTGCCATTCAGGAATGAAAGAATTCATGGACATAGCCAGTATAATTACACTGATAAAAGCCAACATACTTTACACTGGAAGCTGCTTTCACGGACCCAAGAACAGCAGTATTATGTCAGCCTGTTTGGTGCCATTTTCTGGTGCCATTGCACTAGATTTGTAATGCTGAGGTGTTACATCTCTTTTAAACCTTTTAAATATACTAAGAGCAACTACCATTAACCTTGGGTCACTGTGAAGCAGACTGTATCCAGCTATATTATTTTTCCTATGGAGTAGTATAGTATAGTACTTACTTACCCATAACCATATGAAACCAAGTAACATTAACCTCCAAATAGCCTGAAGAATATATCAGATCTCATTATAATAATCTGGGCTTCATCCTTTTCTTGACTTTTATTATTGTCCATTCTCAAACATTTTTGATTACATGACAGTTAAACTTCAGCCTGTCATTAACTGAAGGCCTTTTTAGTCTCAACCTCTATTTTCTTTAGCATTACATTTTTTAAATTAACCACTGAAAACAGATGAAGTCAATCTAATTTACATTGGTTTGGGTAGTATGTTAATTAAACATTTCAGAACACCCTCCAGAGATCATGGCAAAAAACAAGTTCTACTTTCACTATAAAGAAGGATAAAAAATGTAAACCAATAATGCCAACAACTCAGAGCTTTTTCCCCTCTTTCTTAACTTTCTCACTAATGGGATCCAAGCTAAAGAGAATGGGAAACAGAGCCACATTTTGGCTGTTGGTAATTTAACTGAGGTTATAAAGTATTGATTAGCTTATCTACATTACTTCTAAATATGCTTTACAGCAAAGTGTGAAGAATGTTGCTTAGTAGAACACCAAGGCCTCCAACTTGTTTCAGTTCCTCAGAGTGGGGAAAAGTGTGTAGGTACCTCTAGAATTTTTGCCAAATAATCCAACACAAAACAATTACTAAGACAAATGAGGGAGAAAAGGACAGGCAAAGTATTTACAGTATGTATGGGGTTTTTTCCTCTTTAATTTCCCTTCTATAATCTTCAGCTTCATTGCTAGTGATAGTTACCATTTTAATTTGCAGAGAGGGTTGCTAAAGCAACTTCCAGGAATCTGTTTAGTCAGGTGGTAAAGGGAATTCACAGAAGATGAAAAGGGGAATACAGTATGATGGATGCAGAAAATCCTACTCTTTACATTCCTGTTCCTCCAAGGTCACTCAGCTGACCTGTAACCTTTCGGTTTGGAAACCTCTGACCCAGATCTTTCTCCTGCCCCACGGGGGGGATGAAGGAGCAGAAGCTGTCTTGGTAAGAGTCTGGTGCAAGAAGTGAACTGCTCTCATCAGTAGAGCAAGACTGAGTAGAATAGCTTGTGTAAGTGTTGTGGAATGGCTAAAGCAGGAGGTGATGTAACAGGTTACAGGAGAGGCTGAGGTCTGTGGCTGTGTGGATGAGGCAGCAAGATGTAGATCGGTGCAGAACTTCTGGGGCAGTGTACAGCAGTAGCACTGGTGGGGCCTTTCTGTGAGAAGCCTTAGCATAGCCAAACCAAACTCATGAAGTGCCAGGGCCTGAGAGGAGGTTGCTGTAGCTATAGTCCCAGCCATCAGCCTGTGAAACACTTTGGTGGCTGGGGTCTTTTTATGCTATAATCTCACTTATAATTTGTGAACTCATGGGTGGGGCTATGCTACCTGAGCTCTGTCAGAGGTGGAAGCAATGCAGGAAGTATGGCTGCAATGAGAAGAGGGTCTTTCAGCAAGAAACAGTGACAGATTATTCTGATCAACAAACTTTCAAGTTACCTCACTGCATCTTGAGGTGGTGGAGGGGGAAAGGCATCCTTTTTATCTGGCCTAAGAAACCCTAAACCTCAGTAGGATTGGCCTTCAGGGCCAGGCTACAAATCAATATTTTGCCTGAAAGTATAATTGTTCAAGGCATTGTGCTAGGATATTTGCAACCTCTCCTGCTCCTTTTATCTGAGGAAACTGAGTATTTCCTGGGATTCATCAGTCCTGACAATCTACTGGATCTGGCAGCTGAAGTTTCTTTAGTGTTGGCCTCCTTGTTGTGGTGGGGCTAGTGTGTTCCTCACACAAGTCTGATCTATGACCAAAGCCTGCCAAAGCATTATTAGCAAACACAGTAACTGTTAATTCTGATAAACTGCAGGTGAGCAAATAGAACTTTGTGTAACTTGCCTTGTGTGCTGAGTAGTTGGAGGTGATAGGTTTCACATGGGAAAAGAGACTAGCAAGTGGGCTTCTGATACTGTTGCTCTTCTGGTGCACATACAGAGTTTATGCAATAACATACACAGTAACAACTCATGATATGTAATATATTTAGGGTCACAACAGTCTAGTAAGGTTAAGGATGTGTGTTAGTCTTTTTGTAAGAGGTGAGGATCTGCATGGAGGAAGAGAATAGAGTTAAATGCTTCCTAGTGTACAGCAGCCTAGGGGACTGCAGGCAAAGTGTGTGGTCTTACCCAGCATGGCTTTAATGGCCACTCAGTTGTAGGCAGCTCTTGTTTTCTGCTTTAGAGGTGCTCTTTGTGGGGTCTTGGGGAACCCATCTGAATGATGGGTGACTTTGGCTTTTTGTTTCTCTGAGTTAATTTTAGCAACATCTGTTGTCCAATCTTGTTCACTGTGTGCTACACAAATGCTTTTGCCAGTGTGATGCAGAAAAGGAGGAATAGACAGGGTGGTGGCAATTGCTTACATTTGCTCTAACTGTACTGCCACTGAATGTCAAACCATGCCATGTCACGTTACGTATGATGGCCTGGGACACAGCAGTCCTGTTAGTTAAATTGTATTCCTTTTGGTTAAAGGAATGGTGGAATGATAATTGATTTTTAGGAGTTGGAGTTTGCCTTGAAGCTAGGTTTAGTTACCTACAGATTTGATGTTTTGGGCTGAACCAGCCTTTCAGTTCTCTCTGCAATCCAGGGAAAGAGCAAGGCTTCTCCAGAGAAATTCAACCTGTCTTCCACAGGATGGGGAACAATTGCCAGCTGGTGCTGTTTAGATCTCTCTTTTGACAACCTAGAAGTCTAGGCTATGTTGAATTACTGTCTCTCTACCATAGTGAAGACTAGCAGAATTTGCATTTGCTGTTTACTGCCTAAAGCTCCTCAAGGCTGATATCTTCCATTCATTTCAAAAGTCTTTGAAACAAAACTTGACACTATGCATGTCCGAAACTCCCTCAACACCAAAGTGGCTGGATTAGCTGGAACTGGTTTGGGAGGAGAGAATTGTGAAGTGACACACAACCTCTGACAGCTTACCTGGGCTCCTCTGGTACAGGCTGCTATCTACACAGCACAGTCCCTGGCAGAAGCTTTGCATATCACCCTATGGTTTTGTGTTTCTTAAAATAGAAAGTGCATAAAACAATAATATTGCAAATCCAAACTGGAAAATGGTAAGGCAGAAAGTGAAATCAATAGAAGAGAACCAGGAGGGAGGGGGTATTCAGGTACATCACACATGGGTCAGCAACCACTTAATCTGGATCAGGAGCAGCTAGCTGATTTTGCTTGACTGTGTCTGAAAACCTGGGCTGCAAAATGCAGTGGCTAAGGTGAAAGTATATGATTAATTCTGCTGACTGTTGGGGGGAAAATTGACTTCTGGCAAGGGAATGGAAAGAGCAGTTAGGGGCAGTAATGTGGCTCAAGCCTTGGAACAATTTGCTTTGGTGCATAACAGTTAGAATCATTAACTTCTATGAGCAAAAGCCCAGCTACGAGCAGGTTGGTGAGGATTTTGTCTTGATTGAATTGGGACCAGGATTTCACTGTAATTACTAATTATGGTAAATATGCAACAGTTGTGATGCTGCTTAAAGCTCAACTGTTTACTTCTGGGGATTTTTTGTCAGTGACAGAAGGTAGTTCCTTCTCTCTCCCAGCTTTTCAGTATGGGAACTATGGTTCATAAATCCCTCTGCTACTTGCTTTTAAAAAGTGTGACTTAAAAAGTAGGATTTGGCTGATGAGGATGGATGCATGCAAGGACTATTCAAGCAAATGAATGGTGAGTCTTTTCCTCTTCAGCCCCTCAGGCGCTGCTTGATGGCCTAAGTGCATTAAATAACTGCATCAAGTGTTTGTGGATGTGTACTCAGGTATAGTAGAAAACCTTGTTAAAAAATAAAAAGGAACTTACAGTAGAAAAGAGTCTTTCTGTTAAATGACAGTACTATGTCACTGGTGATGCAGGCATTCTCATCTCATGTTGACATCATAACTAATTGTGTTTATAGATACTTCTTGGGGAGAATTTTTTGTTTGTTTTATTATTTTTCAGCATAGCAGTCTTTTGTTTCCATTCTAGCTGGTCTCCAGACAGCTGTGATAGTCATTACAAGATATATGAGCCTAGAAAACAGGTTCACAGAACTTCTGTGTGGTGAAAACCAGTCTGAGATGCATTGACAAGAAGGTAGCTGAAGACAAACAGCACAATCTTTAGCTTCTTAGTATTTTTCTTACATCTTTACAGGATGTTTCCATTCATCTACTGGTGATTGTAGGTTAGGCTGATTTGTGTCAAGAACACGTCCACCAGCCTCTGTTGATGGAGGCAGTGGTAAGCAATTGGGCTGCTCAAGAAAGGCATTGATTGCTGCTGTTTTCTTCCAGATCAAAGGAACAGAGGAGAAGGGAAGAGGAGCTAAAAGAAGAGTTGATGTCATACAGTATTTCATACTGCAGACCACTGTGAACTCCAGAATATAGGTGAGCTAAGTTCAGTGTCTTTCTTGAAGGAGCTGTCTCCAGCCCATAAATTACACTTTATGAAGTGTGCCTGTGTTATTTGATGTTTGGCTATGTAGGATGGGGAAACTTGTTGAGGAAAATGCATAAACAACTAGTAAGAGTAAAATCCATTTTCTATTAGCCCTAGGCAGCTTCTCAGTGTGTTAGTTGGTCACAGGTGCAGTTCTGAGGCACCAACAGTCATGAGTGATGTAGGGACCTCAGCAGCCTAACACAATTCTGGATTCTGCCCTAGAAGTGAGACTACAGGAAGACCTGGGGGTTTTTTAAACCAGTTTTTCTGTATTTGTGCATTGTGTGGTGCTTTTTCTCACATTCAAATGTGGCTACCTCAGCAATATTATTGCTATCAGCAACTTAACAAAACAAAATGAACAAGTAGAAGGTGCAGCCCTGAGGAAATCACTCCCTGTTTTTGGTGCTAGAAGTAGCAGTTATCTAGATGCTTAGTAAATAGTCATCAAAAAGATAACTGCAGAACTAAAAAAGGTTAGTAGTGCCAACTGAAAATGTGGCTCCTGAGTCCAGGATGAGCTGGCATGTTCAGAATGACTCCTTTATTTCCAGTGTGTCCTCCCATTCAGAACTTTAAGAAGCCAGTGGTGTAGGATCGTGCAATAGCAGGCTGTTGAGTTACAGTGGCATAATGAAGTAGATGACTGTGTGCTTTTCTCATCTCTGGCACATTTGAAGTGAAACAAAGGTAGTTTAGTCTAACACGTTGTTCTTGCCTCTGTTAACAGTCTCAGAGGGTGTGCAAGTGCTGTTAGAGAAGCTCAGCTTATGAGCAGCAACTTAATAAACCACAGTAACTTAGCAGGTGGGGTTTTCTATATCCTCATTGTTTGTGTCTAGTTCTTTCTCTGGTGCTACTATGGAGCGTTTGCATTTGAGCAGCAGTTGCTCTCTCTGGTTTCCACGTGGGTAGTAAGAAGGTTTCCACGTGGGTACTTTGTGAAGAAAGGAAGGTCTAGGGTAGAAATTGCAGTATCAGAAAACATTTTTGGCAACTGAATGGTTAACAACATTAGCATTTACACATTTCACTGGTTCGAGATTAATAGATGAAGTTTATAACCCCTCTAGAGTCTCATCTGCATCTTCTGTCTTAATTCACATTTCTGTGTTAGTAACAAGCAGTTCCACAGCTAAACTCACATGAAAATGGCCCAAGTGAAATCTACTGCTCACGTCCAGTGACAGACCTTATGTGATATGAGCCTAGGGAAGCTCATGAGGTGAGAAGGTGTTCAGGGACAGGCAACAGCTTTGGTTCACTAAAAGTCTGGTAGGGTCTGTGGGGAGTCTTTAAAAGCGTGCAGGTGGACATGCTGTTCTGCTGTGCAGCTTTCTCTGAAACATTGCTACTCACAGAGTTTTAATTAAGGAAAATTAAAAGGTTGGCTACTAAACAGAGCATCTTTGAGCACGTGGTAAGACACAAATTGAGCCACACAAATAAATGACCAACCACCTTGGGTTATTTTTAAGATGGCATTGATGAATTCTTCTGAGATGTTTTTTTTTCCCCCAATTCTTGTGTTAATTTACTCAAAAGCTGATACTACTACAGTTTCCATAACATAGTGGCTAAGGCCTGTCTGGAAATTTGCTTTAATCATAAAACTTTTAGTTATTCAGTATATTTAATGTTAAGGAGCAGAAATAGTAATGTAACAGTGTGCTGCATGCGTTTCCAAGGGACTTTTTTTTAACGGTGGTACTTCTTTAACATAAAGGAAACTAAACATTTCCTTTGAATGAAGCTGTCAAGGGTTAGGGCTGACTCAGACCAGGACAGAGGTGTCATGCCATCAAAGCCGCGGCAAGAATCACTCTGCAGGAATCGAGATTAAAAACACGAGCAAGGAAAGCTAAAGTTGGGGCTGGAATCGTTAATGAGATGATTTACCGCTCCCTTCGCGCATCCCTAATTCAGCCTGGCTGCCTCGGGCGGACACACCGCGTTCCGACCCTCGCTCGCTACCTTTCGGCGGCGGCCGCGGCCGGGCTGTGCCCCGCAAGGGCCGGGAGCCACGTCCCGCCGGGGCATCGGCCGCTCCACGGGCCCAGGGCAGGCTGGCAGCGCGTAGGGCAGAGGGGAGGACAGAAGAGGCTAGCAGCGCCCGGGCAGAAAAGGGCAGGCCGAGGGCGGACAGAGGAGGCCGGGCAGCGAAGGGCAAGGCAAGCCGAGGGCAGGGCAGAGGAGGCCAGCAGCGCCCCGGGCAGGCCGAGGGCAGGGCAGAGGAGGCCGGCAGCGCCCCGGTGCGGCCCGGCGGCCGGGCAGGCCCCGCCGAGCATGCCCAGAGCGCGGGGAGGGGAGCGCAGAGCAGAGGGGTGCCCGCTGCCGCCCCGCCCTTAAAGGCAAAGGCAGGAGTTCCTCCGGGGGGCCGGGGCTGAGGTGCCGGGGGGGCTTCTTCTGACCTCGGGAAGGAGCAGGAGAGGCAAAGGAGGGCTTTGGAGGGGTCGGTACTGCGAGGGGTGCACAGTCTCTTCTCGCCTGATGCCCTTCTGTTCAAATGCATCAAAAAGGTGTGGTGGGTTTCCAAAGGTAGCTGTGTCCTGGGCTGATTGAATGATGAGCTTGTCCTTGCTTAGTAAGGTGTAAAAGTCACTTAAATTCGTGCAGCATTTTTGTTCCTGCACCTATAAATAAGTCAGTATCTTATCTTCAGTATTCTTAACCTTATCACTAGGAAACAAGCGTTGGCCTGTAACCTAATCTTTCTGCATTTGTGACTTTGTCATCCTCTGTATATTGACACAGCCTTTTCCCTCAGCAGACTTTATCCCATTTGTGAAAAAGATTTCAAATACAGGAGTTAGGATGTTGCCTGTCTTAAAGGACAGGTGAGCAAGGCCTGAAGAGTTGATCTGGCTCTTAGATATGGGCCAAAAAAGATGCACCTTCATTCCAAGTGTCTGCCACCATAGCTGTTGAAGGCACAGCAACTTGGAGATGCGAAAGAGCTTGGTAAGGATGGCTGATTTTTACCAATGAGTTAAGCTAGAAGCTTTCACTTAGACGTGATGGTTGAACAGAGGAAGAATGTAAAGTTTGTGTTCATGTAGATTAGAAGAATGTCCTGGGACAGGACAAAGGGGAGGGATGAGTCTCGGTCAAAGATAAAATGGGAGAAACAGGGAGGAGTGAAGAACTGAATGAGGCAACAGTTCAGAGGTAACCTGGAGAAGAGAAGAGGGCCCCTAAGTTTAGAAGGTTTATAAGTTAGATGCTTATGACACACTGGGGTCACAATTTCAGTCATCTGAAATGTTTAAGCTGTCAAGTCACAAAGTGTTAAGACTTTTCTTGCAGTCTAGACCATCTTCATCTTTTCAGCATGTTCTGGGGGGGTGGTGGTTTGTAGGTGATGTTTTCATTTTGTTTTTCTGGTTTTGTTGTCTTGTATTTTGGAACATGGAGTATCTGGCTCCAGGTAACTTGTTGGACATTGTACTTTCTAGTGATCATAGGCACTGAGAGCATAAAGCAGGATGTGTGGTAAAAGACCATGTGTTGTAAAGGTCTCCAACAATTTCAGCAGTGGAGGATGGCAGTCTTAATATTTTTATGTTCAGTGAAGACTGTGATGAGCTCTCAACATTTTTAATAAGTTGACTAAAAACTATGGAAGGGAGAGAAGTAGGTGGGGGCCAAACTTGACCCAGCTTCCTTGATTAGCATACACAGTTGGGCAGCAGAAGTAATCATGTCTGATGTAGTACCACAGCTGTGGGGACTGGAGAGTTGTATGATTCATATAAACCTGCTAAGCCCCAAACAGGAAGGTTCCTGATGTATTTTCTGCATTACTCTTCTCCACTGAGCAGACTTTGTCTTTTGGCACTGGAAGATCAGAAAGACATTCCACACTGTTTCTTCCTAATCTCAGCTCCACTGTGGTACCTTTAGCAGTGGTGTTTTCTCTTGGAAAGCTGCATTTGAGTAACTTCTTGGCCCTCTTCCCAATTGTTTTGCTACTCAGCTGATGATTTAAAAGCCACTGATTTTGCTTTTTTTCCCCCATTTAAATGAAAGCATCTGAGTACCTCCCTTCTGAGTTGACTTTGATACAGCTCTTGTAGGGTTGGGGAGGCAGCCAGCATGTTTTGTTTCTGATGGCCACTGTTCTTGGAACTTTAGCATAGAGGTCACCTAACTTAATGGTTATTGAGACCCAGAAGGCTTGCTTACTTTTTTCTTGTTAGTTGTCACTCAATATATTGGAATGAATAAAACCTCCCAAGTACAAAGATTTCTAAGAAAAAACAACAAAAACATCTTAAGTCTGATAGGCCTTGCACAAGTCAGCTGCCCTGCTGGACCTCTTCTCTAACAGTCATTCACTTTGATTTTTCCCTTTTATCTTCTGCTTGATGACCTTCACAAGTGTAAGTAGGAGATCCCTACCTTGTCTGGTCAGGCAGGGAATACTTAACTGTTCAGGCTCCTGCCAGCTTCCATCGATTTGGCTTGTGCAAAATCTTCCCCGCTCCTCCCTTTACTTTAAGAACACTTCAGCTTCTCTCTTCTCCACTTTCTTCTTCAGTACAAAAACGTAGGGGGGTTTCTGTGAGACCTATACAAAGAGAAACAGATGCACTCAGATGCTTTCTAGTATATTCTTCCATTTTGAGACCCCCAGTTTTTCATTCGTGTGGTTGCTTTTCGAGGAAGGGAAGCATACAGAGGGACAAACCCCCTGCCCCACAACTTCTTCCTTGTGTTTGTTTGGTGCTCCAGCTTGGGGGGCAGGAGGTGTGCGAGATTTGGTTGTGTGGGGCCGCGGCTCCCTCTGCAGGCAGGAGCAGGCGACTCCCTGCCGAGAGCCACCATCACCCCTGCGCGGTGCTGAGTGCTTCAGGCCCTGAGGGACGCTGCTGGGATCAATGGGTGTCTCTCCGTATACAGCAGGAGCTGTACCCGTCCCAAAATCCCGATGAGAATAAGAGTAACAAGGAGTCAGATTATATGGGTAGCTCATGAATTTTTGCTTCCATGAAGTAGGAACCTTTAGGGCAAGCAGCCAACATATTTGAGGGCATATACAAGCAAGTTGTACACTTACTGGAAAAAGAAGTGAATTGCACAAATAAAGCACAGGTGCTGGTTAGCAAGAAAAGCAATTAAATCCTGTACTATATCAGGTATGTGTTGGTGATAATGGTTTGATGGAGTCAGCAGCCTTAAAACTCAACATCTAGCTTCCATAGAACCATAGAATGGCCTGGGTTGGAAGGGACATAGAGGTTGGAAACCTTAAGTTCCAACACCCGAGACCAGGTCGCAAAGGGCCACATCCAGCCTGACCTCGAACACTGCCAGGGATGGGGCATCCACAGCTTCTCTGAGTAACCTTTTCCTGTGCCTCATCACTCTGAGTAACAAATTTCTTCTTAACATCTAATCTAAATCTCCCCTCTTTCAGTTTAAAACTGTTCACCCTTGCCCTGTCGCTATCTGCCCATGTAAAAAATGTCTCTTCCTCGTTTTTATAAGTTCCCTTTGACTACTGAAAGGCCACAATGAAGTCTCCCTGGAGCCTTCTCTTCCCCAGATTGAACAATCCCAACTTTCTCAGCTTGTCTTCATATGAGAGGTGCTTTCTTAGTGAACTACCACGTGCTGCTGTTGGAGGCAGAGTGCCTGTCTCTAACTGAAAGGTGTAGGTAACAGTGCTTTGCAAAAGTCTAAGGAAAGTAAGTCTAAGAAAAAAGACAGCAAACTTTCAGTGCATGCATTTTAGAGAGGTTAAAAACACAGTCTTCTATCTGCTCTACAGTTATCTTATAGCTTCATTTAGTTTGTCAAATCTTCAGGGTAGGAACCATACTGAGGGAAGAAGAGTGAGAGAGTAAAACACGAGCTGTGGTTTTGGAATGATCAGTGAATGTTTTCTCTTAGGAAGTACCTCATAAACCAGTAAGCATTTAAAAAGTATTGGACATTAAAGAATTCTGGGTATCATAAAGACTGTTTTCAGTCATGAGTCCTAGTAACAACAAAAGCAGAGTGGAATACTTGTATCCTATAAACCACTCCCATAAAACCAGATGTGAACACCATGTTTAGGAAACCATAAATGCACAACACTGGCAGATCCATGTAGGTTGGGTGGATTTTCTTGAGATCATCTAGGCCACCCTCACTGCTCAAATAGTGCAGGTTGTTCAAGCAACCTCTGTGGGCAACCTGTGCCAGTGTTTGATCATCCTAACAGTAAAAAAATAATTTTCTTGTGTTCAGATGGAATTTTCTGGTTTGTTTTGGTTTTAATTTGTGCTCATTGTCTTTTACCCTGTCAATGGGCACTGCAGAGAAGAGTTTGGCTCCTTCAATTTCATTCCTGACCATCAAACATTCATACAAAAGGATAAGATCCCCCAGAGCCTCTTCTCCAGGCTAGACAGTCTCAGCTCCTTCTGCCTCTCCTCATATGACATATGCTCCACTCCCTTAATCATCTTTGCGGCCCTGTATTGGCCTTGCTCCATTAAATCCAGGTCTTCCCTGCACCAGGGAGCCCTGAATGAGATGCAGCACACCAGATGCAGCCTCACTAGCACTGAGTAGAGATGCAGGATCACCTCCCTAGACCTGCTGGCAACAGTATTCCTAATGTTTGCCACCTTAGCTGTAAAGGGTGCATTGCTGTCTTGTGATCAGCTTGTTGTCTACCAGGATCCTGAAGTCCTTGTTGGCAAAGCTGCTTTCCAGCTGATAGGTACCCAGGATATGCTGATTCCTGGGGCAATTCCTCTCTAGATGCAGGTCTTTGCATTTCCCCTTTTGAATTTTCACGTCTGAGAAGTGGCACAACCATCTGGTGTATCAGCCACACCTTCCACTTTTATATCATCTTCGAGCTTGTGGAGTGTACACTCAGCTTTCTTGTTGAGGGTGCATCCCCCTTCTTTTTTGTGTGGAAATGTAAGCTGCTTCCTTCCAGGCATTCCCTTTTCTCCTTTCTTCCTACTCATGAAGTTTTGTGCTACTCTGACACTTTTTTCACTACTATTAGTCTACATCTTGTGGAAAAATAATTTGCATCTCCCTATAAATGACAAACTTGAAAGCACTGAGTGGCCTTAGAGTTGCTGAAAAGTAGGGGCTAGAAATAGTATTTTCATCAAACAGCAGCAGCAGCAATTGAGGAGACAAGGCTTTATTCCTAGTATCTCAAAAGGCAAATAACCTTTTCCTCTGTGCTGTTTGGTAAGATGGGGAAGTGCCAATGCAAGAAGATATTCCCTACAGGGGGGGACTGGCCACATGACTTCATGCTCAGCAGGCAGTGGTGACAGCAGGCTGACTTGCAGCCCAAACCCTTCTGCCTGCCAGTAGGTGAGGGCTGATTACTGAGGACATGAGCATGGTGAAGCATAGCTGAATGCCATGTGAATTTCATCGCACCAGGCAGGTGAAGTCTGCTAGAAGCTTGATCTCCATTTATTCCTCTTCTCCCTTACCTTTTCCCTGGGCATATAAGATCTCAGCACCACCAGGTTTTCTTGTCTCTCAATTGCCTTTCTATTCTACCTTGCCCTTCTTTGTGCTGTTAAGGTATTGCAAAGAGGGCATAGCTGGCATCAGTACCACTAACATCCACTTCTGTGCCTGCCTTCCTCCTGCTGTATTCCTGCTAAGGTGCTATGTCAGAGAGAGAGATGAGTTTGGTAAATGCACAGTCCTAGATGGTAGATGAGCTCCTTGGGATCTTGTCAGTTCTCAGAGTCCAGAGCACTCCCAGTCTCACTCTAGCATTTTAACAGAAAATTAGCTAGTGAATTGAGAAACCAGAACTGATTTCCCTCAGGAATTTGCCACCTTGCTAGTGCAGCAGACTCTGCCTCTCGACGGGCATGTAACAAGGTGTTTAAGAACTTAGACACACTTCCATTTAGCAAACAGCTGTAGCTTAAAATGCTGTTGCCTTGCTACTTAACTAAGCTGCAAGACTTCATAGGGAAGCAGATGAAGAGGCCAAATGCATTCTATTTTGCCAGTTTGGGGATGGAAGCAGTTAGCTTCTCCAGAATGATGGTAATGTCTTCACCCAGCCATGGCAGGTGTTTGCCAATGAGCATGTGCCTAAACCTTCAGTTTGTGACTACCAAAATGTTAAGCAGAAAAGCAAGAGAACAGAGGAATTGCTCTGGGTCTCACTCTGGTTGAACTTAAACTATTCTTAAGATGGAGTAAAGTTATTGATTTAAAGGGAGAATGGAAAATAGTGCAAAGAGATGAGGATTGGTGCAGACATTTATCCTTTTTTATTTCCACATTTGTAACTGTAATAGCCCTGAGCCAAGTGTTCCAGTCCCCAGTTGACTAAACAAATTCTTCTCATCAGTTCAGAAGTTGCTTAGTATTTTATGTTGTAAAATATTAATTTGTATTTTCTATATTTAATCTGTACTGGGAAAGATGTTGCTGGATCAGATTTGGGGGAGAAATTCTGCATTTCAAGTATCTGTGGACTTAAGTCTGCTAGTTGCAGGCTCAAATGAGTTTTGCTGCACAATGTGCTTACAGAAAAGAGGTATAAGGAGGTGATACGGTGGTGGAATTGGAAAGCCAACTGCTAAGATAAAAATCATGAGACCTCCTTGTTAAATTTGAAGAATATTTGAGCAGCAACAAAAAGATGGGGTCAGTAATGTAATCCCTCTCCAGACTTATATTTCTGGTCTGTAATATCTAGGATTATATATCAGTATGGGTTTAGGGCTACCAGCTTAAAGAAGTGATTATTTTTTAATTGAAATTAGGAGCTGTCTCACCTTTCCTAGGAAATGTGCTATGCTAACAGCTGAAAAATAGAAACACCAGTTTTTTTCTGAAGAAGTATTAACGTGTTCAATTTGCATTTCAACTGGAAGCATCTTGTGTTGAAGTTACTGTCAAATGCTTATGGCTAGTTTGTTTGCTGTGATTTAGACAAGATTCTGAGAAACCCAGTTGTGGTTTGGCTAAGAGATGCAGGATATATTGCACTCCTTCTTGATGCTCTTCCAGTCTGAGTCTTCAAGATTGTAGCTGAATTAATGAGAATCTTGCTCTTGAAGAACATTCCTGGTACAATATGCTCTCTGTTCACAAGCATGGCATAGGCAGCTAAAGAGTTGGGAGAGCACTAGCAGTGATTTCAAAGGTTGCAAAAGGAGTTCTTGTCTATGTTGCTGTGATAGTTCACTGACTGTGGCCCTTCCACTTTAAGAAGAAAGAGGTTAGAAACTTTGGGGAAGGAGAACTTTGTTGTCTTTCAGAAAAGCTAAACCTGTCTGTCATTTAGGATCCACTGCTTAGAACTGCACCTCCTGCTTTTTAATTGTTTGTTATCTGTCCCAAGGTAATATTCATCGTAGGAATGACTTCTGGTCATTGTTTGTTGGCCTTTGTGAAACTGGTTGGTGGCCTTGCCAGTCACTAACTTGTCATTATTTATTATTATCACCAATCCATTACTTAATATTATTTGTTTACGAAGCATTTGCAAACATGGGTGATGGTATCTATGAGCTGTTATCCTTTGGTTTTGTCCATCTGCTTTTGTTTGCCTCTTAAATGCTTTAGAGTAGAGAGAAGTTTGTACTCAAATCTTGTTTGCAGGATTGATCCATAGTTACTGCTGAGTGGAGAAGTACTGACATCAATTTAAATAGAAAAGAGGAGTTTAGGCCATTGAGGGTGTCCCTGCAAGAAGTGTGAGAGAGAGGGGGTAGTTTCAGTGAAAAACAGTGTGCCTCATGTTAGATATTGAAGATACAAAGGCTATAGGCAAATGTCTTCTATATTCAGTAGGAAATTAAAGATGATAAGAGTACCACTAAAAAGAGCCTGTGGAGCCTGATCAGCTCTCCTGTGAATGCTCAGGGACACATGGCTTGCCTGACCATCCTTTTAGTAGACTGGACTTTAAGCAGAGATGGCCTGATACCATAGTTTGGTTTGGGGCTCAAGAACTGTTTAAAGTGGTTCTGTTTTTCCACTCAGTACACTTCTTTAAAAAATCTGAGCCTGGGAACAGCACTCTTTTAAACTTTCAAAGAATGAAGCAGGGATGCCAGCTAATTTTTAAATTTCTGTTTAACAACCTTTTCAAGAATTTGTTTCATTACATAAAGATAGTTTGGATGCTA
This sequence comes from Galbula dea, assembly GCA_013399015.1. Taxonomy (NCBI): domain Eukaryota; kingdom Metazoa; phylum Chordata; class Aves; order Piciformes; family Galbulidae; genus Galbula; species Galbula dea. The sequence continues at coordinate 1,717,234 of VWZX01001131.1, read as the reverse complement.
GACACCCTACAAAGGTTTTAAGAATGTTACATCATTTATTACTGTGCAAAATCTTATTTACTCAATTTGTTTCATTTTTCTCATGTGTAAGTGAAGAAAATATTTACTTTGTACAAAAGTGGTTTCTGAGGCTGAACTTAATTCATATGTGTAACTAGGTTTGGTGTTTGGAAGGTGCCATACAATCATTACTTATTAATAGCAGGTCCTGCAGAAGCCATGCATTATTTATATTATGTTATCTGTGGAAGACTTGCAACTATTTTCTTGTGTTTGGACTAGAAATGTTCAAAAGTATGGTCAGCTGACTTCATTCTTTTTCCTACTATACCTCCAAACATAGAATGAAAGATTACTTTAAAAATAGCATTATGCCCTTAGTCATCTTCCTTAAACCAATGTGGAGAAGAATGGAAAGTTAGGACTGGTGTCTTTGATTTCAGTTTGATGGCTGGATAGAATCTATTGGCTGGGGCAATATGTGGAGTAATGCAATTAGCCAGGATAGAGATGAAAAACCAAGTTGTTCCCATATAGAGTATTTCCAGGCATGGGATTAGAAACTCTTCAAAACTAGAGTATATAAAGTTTCTCCCTGATAATTCATTCAACCATTGGGATTTCTTTCACTGTAGAACAGGCTTAAGGCTTGGCCCACTAAACTCTTAGGCAAACTGTTGGAATGTCTATCCAAGCCAGGGTCATCCTCAGTGATTTAATGCTGTTCTGTTGCTTGCCAGTCCCCATGGCCCTTTCAAAGAGCTGTGCTCCCATGGTGTCTTTGCTGCAGCCACCTCAACTCCCCTAAAGGGGGTTTCAAATGATGGAGGGGAAAAAAACCCCATACAGCATATTGTAAATCAATGCTGACAGTGTCAGCATTAATTTATGCCAGAAATGAGCAAGGAATAGAGGCTGGAAAGACCAATGATGCAGAAGGCAGTATTCCTACATCCTGTTCTCTTAGAGCACCTGAAGAAAGGCTCCCCCAGCAGTGGTGGATCATAGCACAGAGCCAGTTACTCTTCCCTTTCTGAAACAGCCACTCTGCAGCCTCCTGTCCAGATAGGATCACTGGGACAGATAGAAAGCTCCTGCTCACAAAGCTGGCTCAGCTCAGAACAACTGCTCTTAGAGTGCATTTAACAAATAATTAAGAAAGCTTTTAGCATTGCAACTCTTACTAGTGAACAAAGTTCTGTTGCATGTCAAAATTAAGGTTTGTGAGCAATAGTAAAGAATGCCTCTGATTTTTTTTGCTGTACAAATCTCCCAAACCAGCATAATCTGGAGAACTGAAGGAAGAGACAGGACCTAAATGTTCTGAGGGAATTCTGGCTCTAGTACTCTTGATCATGAATAAGTGTAAGGTAGCTGCTTGGATTCATCTCCACCCCCCAAAATTGCCAGCCCTATTTATGTCAGTTATACACTTTGGTTTTTACTTCTGGGTTAAAAATAAGTAAATCTCTGCATGAAAATGAAGTATTTTTGCTGTATTGTGAAATGATAAACTAGCTGAAGCCAGGAGGAGTCTATTTTGTCTCAGCAGAAGTGTACACTGTGTAGTTTTGAAACTCAGAATTGCACATGCATGCAAGTGAACCTGAGATCCTCATACATATAATCTTTTAAATCTTAGTTTGGTCGTTGGTTTAGGGGTTTTTTTTCTCTGTAGAAAAGATAATCATGGCTGTAAAGTGGGTATAATATTTGAAAGCATTTTAACTGGAGGTGATTAAGAATGTAAGTTGACTCTAATTAGCTTGCAAATCTGCTGGTTTGTGTTTCACTAGACAGTTGTTTATTTAGGAAAAAAAGTATTTTGGAGTTAGGGAGAAATTGATGTGATAAAATGATGAGTCAGGTTGTCAAAAGCAAAAGAATCCTAACAAGTATACATGCTAGAATAATGCATTTTTGTATTTTTGCAACATCTGACTCATGATTTCGATTATGTATTCTGCCAAGTTCAAAGTTTCCTTACACAAAGAGAGAGCCCTGTGCAACAACCATGCTTCAAACCATTTTACTTCAATTGTAGTAACAGGTTTTAGAGTTTAAATCATTAACAACCTCTGTGTGAACTTTTATCCAAATGACTGCAAGTCACAAAGAGAGCACTTCTCTTTCACGAAGTAGCTTTTGTGCTTTAGTGAGACCCAATCCTGCTTCTATTTTTTCCTCCACCTTCATGTCTGTCTTTGAAGAAAGATGTGTGATTTGTGAAGTAATGAAAGTATCTATCAGTTAATGAAAACTGCTATGCTGGCTTCATAATGCACACTGGAATTGTTTGAGGATAAAGCTTCATGTACCTGCATTACAGCAGGAAAAAAAAAGTATATTTCAGGAGTCCAGATTGCTGTGTGGACTCTAGAAGTATCATGTAGCAGTTAAGCCAACCATTAGGGGTGACCTAATCTTGATTTCATCCCCCCTTCCCACACGCACAAACACACACACTCACACACTTCTCAAGGACTTGTGTTTTTTATGCTCTTGCATTCTTCCCACTTTCTAAAACTTGCAGTAGAAACTGTCAGAACCTGACACTGGAACAGCAGATCCATATCCTAACTTGCTCACCTTCACCTTGCTTATTTTGTGCACTTTATTTGGCACCGAACGAGTTGTGTCAGATCACCCTCTCCCCCCCACACTGAAGTTCAGTTTCAAGAAGCCCCTTCGGCCCTTGTGCTTTGTGGAGGGACAGCTGAACGCATCCAAGGGATTCAATGAGCTTCGCTTTGCACTAGTGCAATCTTTCTTTCCTAGCAGAGGAAGACAAAATGTCTTAATTTAAAAAAAAGAGTTATTGTTATTATTTTTTTCCCCCACCAGAAATGAGGGAATTTCAGTGCGAATGGTCGAGACCCACAAATCTCCCCCCTCCTTCCCCCCCCCC